>OX352773.1:97568513-97866013 GCA_947095535.1 Poecilobothrus nobilitatus
TATTTTTCACAACAATATTGTTAGAAGACGAGTTCGAACTTGAGTTCGGAGATATATCAACTAGTTCGTCCGTAAGATGTATATTTTCGAACTGTACCGGAAGGGGAGATTTTAGTTGAATTAAATCTCCACGAAGGTTGAAGGTTTGTTCAAACTCAGAACTGGGCCATGTGGGTGGTTCCAACCCGTTAGAAGAGAAACTTATTAGAACGCTCATATCACTAACTTAATAATACTCCGTTAAGGATTCGAAGGCTAATGCTAGACTTAAAAACTATTTTGAAAATTTGAATTGATGTAAAATTTTAAAATTTTGAAAAGGGAGATGTTGTATATAATGAGTACTCACTGTAATGCTTAACAATAAGTTTAACGTACCAATGTTTATTATTATAAAATTAACTTATCATACATTGTTAAAGATAGTTTTTAAAGTTCAGTAATAAACTAGACTAAGAGGAAACAGTTGTCTTTTTATTTGATAGTAGCAGAGAGAATAACACAATTAATATTAAATTTAAATAAATATAAGTTAATAAATTACATTTAGTTCATATTAATTAAAAGTTTTTCTTACATAAAATAACAATTTTCAGTCTGGTTTAACCATTTTGTATTTTGTAAATAAAAAATTTTTTCATCAAATGTCCAAATAATATACACATACTAACTAGCCTGCTAGATACTGTCAAATAAAACTTTTAAAATAAAAATGTCGCAGTTTTGCATCTCGTGAACGAGTGGCTGCATAATGGTCAATGGTTGCAAAATGTTTGTTAATATTACCGAAGAGGACACGAAATGTAAATGAAATATAAATTCGAAGAGATTTTTGTATCTGGATGCATGCATCCCATGTGAACTTACCTTAATTTAAAAGACTTTCGTCTAATATTTTGTTATTTTTAGAAAATGAATGAACATAAATTTGTATTGAAATTATTACATTTAAATAGAATTTCACTGAAATTTTTTTCATTTATAATGTATTGAATTTGAATATTTTACTCTTTCCATTGTATTGAATTTGACACAATTAAAAATTTCGTCACTTGGCTATCATAGTATGTCCATTATGTATTACCATGAATTTATTACCAATATATTTAGGCAATATATTTAGTATTTAGGCAATAGATAAAATATTTTTAGTCAATTTTAAGAAACAGCCGAGTGAACCCTGCTTATGTACTCTGTAATATGTTTGGTGTATTGTCATGAATTAGTTTTTTTTTTCCTAACACTTTCTGATCAGAAAGATATGAGCATACTTAGATGCTCGCCAAATTTTTAATGCAGAAAGTTTTTTTCCTTATTTTAACGGCAAGAAGAAATTTCCTGTTACCTGGCAGCTAATTACCTACTTTTCCGTATTATAAGGACACGGCATGCCAATATTAAAATGATATATTTATATATATATATGTATAGCTATTTAATTTGTACGTTCCCACAAAGTGAATTGCTGGTTTGTACAAATTAATAGTATAAAATAATAAACTATTTAATTTTGTGGTATGAATATATCTCATTATATTTTACAAAAGTAAAGCCTTATATACTATTTGGATTTTACCAAATCCAATACAAATTTTTATCAAAGACAATAAATTATAATAATTTATTGCTTTGTTACAAAGAATTTTATTTGAAGGACAAAAGAAAGCAATATCTTGATAAAAAGATTATTTTTTAACAGTATAAGATAATGCTGCATCATATATGGTTTTTGAGATTATAGGTTTTTGAGTAGGGCTTTTTCAAATATACAATTATTCAGCAAAAATCTTTGGGAATATTCTATGCATGTATGTAAAAAAATAAGAATCTCGAAAATAACAAAATTTCACTAAGATAAAGTCGGGGTATACTTTTCTTTAATTTATATATGGAAGATTGGTAAGGCCAAATTTAAAAGTCAACAACCCGCATTTCTTTAATGCATACATTTGCATTCTTAACACATTTACTGAAGTGGTTAAAATCATATAGCTTTCCTTTTCTTTTCATTGCCATTATTTCTTAAATAAATTCCTTTTACAACTATATTATTACCTTTAAAATAATGAAATAAAATAAAAAAGAATGATGTTAGAAAATAATTTGGATAAAAATTGACAATTTGTGCTCTGAACGTTTCTTTTTTAAGTCAGAGCGGTCAGAGTTCAGATAAAAGTTTCCTCTGAACGCTGGACATCTGCTCTGAGCATTGATCTGATGTGAAAAAAAACGCTTAGTGAATATCACTCTATAAATCCACCCATTTTATATTGTCAGATCTCCTTCTTTATTTTTATAATTAGTATCGTTTCAAATCGAACCAGCTGTAATTAAATAAGTGCTTTATATAAAATAATGCTTTATATAAAATATATAGTTCTTTATCTTTGTGTTTCATTTGCAATTGTTTTGTTATAATTTGTGAACTATTTCATATAACTGAAAAACTTGACACTCATCTGATTTTAACAACTATTCATTGACCATTGACATTACCTGACCAACTAACTAACAACTAACCTGTTAAAACATTTAACAACTAACCTGTTAAAACATGGTCAGGTAATCAAAATCAATATTTTAAAACTTGGTTTCCATATGTAAGACTTCCCCGCATATAGAAAATTCCCTTGATTTACATATCTCAGGTTTCGCTTAAATGCGTATATGTTTATTAATTGTCAAAAAATACTTTTGATTAACAAAAAATATTGTCAAATTTTAAAACAAAACAAAAACAATATCTTAACGTTTATCAAAATTAGTCAAAATTATGAAATGACCTTTTTTTCAATGCATATGTAAAAAACCCCGCGAACCAAGGGAAAAAAATTAATGGTAATTCTACTCTCGGGAAAAAAATTAAGAGTATTCACCAGTTGATGCAAAAGTGCAAATTTTTTTTGCAGCGTAGCACATATTTGCACCAACTCATGAACAACCCTAGCATGAATTTTTATTGAACTGTCAAATAACGTTGATATGCTTGTTTTGTTTACATAAAAATTTAATATGCTTACCAAAAATTTCAGATATTTGTATATCTTCATATGCTTGACTTAATAAATAATCAGAAATCATTTTTTTTCCACTTTTTTTAGGCATTTTTTAAATTTTTATCGAATATACAAAATCTCTTACAAAAAAAATATAAACAAACTTTGCAATGATCGTGCACGAATATGCAATAGGGTTTAGGTATTGCATAGTCTTGCAAAATTTTGCACTTTTTTATACATGAAAACAACAAGAAATTGTGCACTTTAACTGTCAAAAAAATTAAATATGCTACGGTGCAAAATTGTGCACTTGTGCAAGACCACTTTGCACCAACTCGTGAATTCCCTTATTATAAATTGGATTAGAATTCTCTTCTCGCATATAGTATCCAAGGTTAGGTTAGGTTAAGGTGGCTGCCAAAAAGTCACTCTTAGACCGTATTTGGTCCATTGTGATACCACATAGAAGCTTTTCTATTCCACTCGTTAAAACCAATTTAAGCTTTTTGCAAAGCGAAGAATACTCTTCACATTTTTACCTGACAGATCGCTAAGGCTGTCGAAGAGATATTGCCCCAAATGGGTATTCCTTCTTGCCGACAAGGCCGGGTATGTGCAAAGGAGATGAATAGTAGTTTCCTCCTCTTCTTCATCCTTGTAGGCTCTACAATAGTCGTTTGCGGATAAGCCAAGTCTTCTGGCATGCTTCCCTATTAGACAGTGACCGGTGATTATACCTATTGTCATTCTAATGTCTGCCCTTTTGAGAGAAAGCAGATCATTGGATCGTCTTAAATCGGTTTTGGGCCATATCAATCTTGTGATATTACACGAGGTTAAGTTTGACCATTTGTAATTTACCATATCCGTTATTTCCTTACGAAATAACGTTTTGCTTGTGGATAGAGGTACCCTTAGTCCTGCTCTATCCGGCAGAACTTGTAAGGTTGTACCAAATCGTGCGAGTTCATCAGCTTTTTCATTTCCCGGAATACCTCGATGACCTGGTACCCAGCAAAGCTGAATTCTAAACTGCCTGGTCATCGCGTTAAGAAGTTTTCGGCAGTTTATCACAGTCTTCGAGGTTGTGCATGTTGATTCCAGAGATTTTAACGCAGCCTGACTGTCTGACAGAATACGTACTTGCTTCACAGTCAAAACGCTTCTATTCAGTAAAATCAAGGCTTCTTGAATTGCCATAATTTCCGCTTGGAAGACGCTACAATGGTCTGGTAATCGGAAATTATGACTGATATTCAGATTATCTGAGAAGACCCCGCATCCTACACTGCTGTTCATTTTTGAACCATCCGTGTAGAATTGTACTCCTTCGAAGGTCATCACTGTGTTCGAGTTCCAATTCTCACGGCTTGGTATGCTCGTCACATGAGATTTCCCGAAGAAGTAAGTGGGGGACGTGTAGTCCACCAAGGCGGGAGTGGACTTGAATTGGTTTATGATATCCGAGTGACCTTCTCGTGAATTGATCAACCGGGATGTAGCTTTTAATTTCACAGCTGTGTTTGCGGCTGCAAATTTACTATAATATTCTACAGGCATCAGATTAAGCATGATGTCTAATGCCGCAGAAGGGGTTGTTATTAAAGAGCCACTAATACATAGTGTAGCAGTTCTTTGGACCCTAGCGATTGCTTTGCGGTTGACCTCTTTATCGATAGCCTTCCACCATACTAGGACTCCGTACATAAGAATGGGTCTTACTACGGATGTGTATAGCCAGTAAGTCATGTATGGCTGAAGCCCCCATTTCCTACCAATGGCTTTTTTACACGAGTAGAGTGCTATTGAGGCCTTCTTTACTCTTTCTAAGATGTTAGCCTTCCAGCTTAACTTCCTGTCTAGAGTTAGACCCAGAAATTTCGCCGTTTCGCTAAAGGCAAGAGTGCAGCCATTTAACGAAGGCGGTTTTATTTTAGCAATTTTATATTTCCTTGTCAAAAGGACCAGTTCTGTTTTCTGTAGATTTACTGACAGTCCACAGTCTGTAGCCCATGTTGTGATTTTGTTTAGTGCAAGTTGCAAAACGTCCCTGAGACTGTCTGGAAACTTGCCACTGACCACGACAGCAATATCGCCCGCATAGGCGATAGTTGTGCAGCCCACCACTTCCAGGATTTTAAGCAGTTTATTTACTACCAAATTCCAAAGAAGGGGAGATAGCACCCCTCCTTTCGGAGTCCCTCTTTTCACAAACCTTTTTGATGAAGCGTTGCCAAAGTTGGCACTGATGGCCCTGTTATTTAGCTTATTAGCTATCAGTGCTCTTAGCTGCGGTTCAACTCCTAGGCTTATGAGTGCGTCCACAATTGCTGCCTGATTGATGTCATTAAACGCTTCCTCAATGTCTATAAAAGCTGCAAGAGTATACTCTTTGCAATTTAAAGGCTTTCAATCGTGCTTGTGAAAGTGTGAAGTGCAGTATCCACTGACTTCCCTTTACACTAAGCATGTTGAGAGGCTGACAACAGAATTTTATCTAAGTTGCAGCGGATATGGATGTCGTTCAATCTTTCTAAGGTTTTTAGAAGGAAGGATGACAGGATTATAGACCGAAAGTCCTTCGCATGCACGTGACTACTTTTGCCGGCCTTGGGTATGAACACTACTCTGACCTGTTTCCATTTATCCGGGATAAGCCCCAAATTAAGACAACCACAGAAAATGCTTTGTAACCAAGCCAGGGTAGTAGATGCATTTTGCTGGATCTCAGCGGGTATAATTCCATCCGGTCCGCTTGACTTGAATGGTTTGAAACTATCTATAGCCCATTGTAGTTTGTCCCCTGTAACCACTACCTCTGAAATAGTAGGGAGAGGATTCAGAAGACAAGCCACCTCTGAGCTGTTATTTGAGCACCCAGGAAAGTGGGTTTTTAAAAGTAATTCCAACGACTCCTCGCTTGTGGTAGCCCACCTGCCATCCTCTTTTTTAAGAAGACTGGGTACCATGGGGTTTGTCGATAGAATTTTCCTAAGTCTAGATGCCTCGAAGACGTTCTCTATACCTCCGCAGAATAGTCTCCAGGTATCTCTTTTCGCCTTTTTAAGTGTTTTTTGTACTGACTAAGAGCTGTTTTATAAGAGCTTCAGTCCTGTATCTCATTCGTTTTTTTGGCATTATTAAAAGCCCTCCTACTATCTTTCCTTAGAGCTCTGATTTCATCATTCCACCAGGTTTAGGTTTTCCCCTAGGTTTACTGATGGGACATGAATGCTCTAAGGACTTATTGCAGGCCTTAGTAAAAACGTTTACTAGGCTATTTAGATCCTGGATATTTTTAGGAATTCCAGGTGTTAAGGAGGGAAGCGTTAACTTTAAGTGCTCCCTATATTTGTTCCAGTCAGTTCTCTTAGGATTTCTATAGATTGACTTTGTTGGAGGACTTTCGTCCAGACTGAACTCAAGGTATCTGTGATCTGAAAAGGAATGCTCATCAGAAACTTTCCATGAGTTTATTTTAGAATAAATGAAGTCCGAGACTAAGGTTATGTCTAGGACTTCTTGCCTATTACTAGTAACAAAGGTAGGTTCCCTGCCAATGTTACAGATTAGAAGGTTAGTACTTAAAATGTAATCAAAAAGTGACTCACCTCTTTCGTTGGTATCCGAACTACCCCAGATGTCATGGTGAGCATTGGCGTCGCAGCTTATGATGACCCCAATGTTCATCCTCCTAGCATCCGCTATCAAACCTGCCAGATTGGATGGAGGGAGTGGATCCTGCGAGTCGTGAGGAAGATACGCCACAACAACCCAGAGCCTTAAGTTTTTTAGCTTTAGGCTCGCCGCGACCAGATCAGCATCACTGTAATTATACATAAAAGTTAAATTTAATGTATTTTTTGCAAGTATGCACGCTCTAGGTCTGCATATCTCTTTATTGTACAACAAGGTGTACCCTGGTATCTTGAGTCCATGAACCTGTTTTTTTTATCACCCATGGCTCTTGGATCAAGATAATACCAATCCTCACCCGTTTTTCTGAGGCGGATTTCAATCGCGGCGAAAGCCGCTTTGGAGTGATGGAGATTAATGTGGAGTAGCTTCATTACCTGAGCCATCCTTAATCTCCACCACCGTCGCGTTAGCTTCATCCTCGAAGTCCATTGAGAAGCTTTTGGCATCATCAAAGCTGTCGGAATCAGATCTAAGTAGATCTTCTTCATCGTCTGCCTTGATAACATCATTCACTCTCTTTGGAGCCGAAGAGGATGCTCCGTCAACGACATCGGATCGGTCAGCGTCTGCCTCTTGGGCTCGACTTGGGCCTTCACCGATGCTCCTTGAGGCCTCCACCTCATCCTTTTTATACACCTTCAGTGTAACCACTATGAAGCTGTAATTTATGACCCCTTTGGCTTTCGCTAGGGGTTGTAAGGAGTCCTTATTGACAATAATTAACGCCTGTCGGGATTCTCCTACTACTTCCCCTAGTTTGGCAATCTTCCAATTGTGAGTTGGAAGTTGGGGTTTGACACTTTCATCATTTTGATGATCGTGTCTGCTTCGGCAGGTTCCCTCGGCAGCCATACCCTAGCTCTTGGCCTGCTAGGGATTTCATCCCTGCTTACGGCTTTGAGCTTGGCTCCTGGCCACAGACTTCCCACCTTACCTATCGCCTGCTTGTAGAGATCTGCCGATCTCTGACCACACAAGCAGTCAATTTGACGTGGCCCTGATGCCAGCCAGCGTTTCTACAGGAGGGTGGTGGTCCCGGGTTTTCTTCCAGTACCTGGAAGAAAGTTGTGTTTAAAGCAACCACAACTTTCTTCCAGTTATTGGGAGAAATACCCCCATCCTCTATCAATGATTGCCAGAATTAAACTATCCTTTGCAATTTCATTGAATGGCCTGGTTACCTGTTTGCTTCCCTAGCAACCTAGCCTTTTTGGAACTACCCTGTAGCTCATCTTGTGACCTCTGTCTCCTGGACATAAGGCCCTTCGATGAACCTGGGATTTGTCCTTCTTGGGGCTTCACCTGGCCTACTACTGTTTTGGCCTAGGCTAAGGAATTCTTTTGTGCCTCAGATAACTGACCATTATTGAGAGATCTTAACCTCTCAATAATTTTATAGGCCGACCGTTCATTAAAGAAGGCTTGCTTCGACGGGCGCACTTTGCGTACCGTCTTTGGTTGTTCGCGACTTTCCTTAGCACCGTCAGTGCCCGGTTTGGTCGCTTTACTTGCCGACTTTTGGGAAGTGCCGGCTAACTCTTTTTCGAATCTTTTTTTATATTTTGTTCCATATTTGAACCCACGAGTACGAAGAAAAGGAAGGTCCACCCTATGCAGAGATTCGTATACATAGCGTAAGGGTAATTAATTCGGAGGGTCGCCAGGTACTCCGAATACTCCGTTCGCGACTGGGCAATTTTTAAGACTGGGCCCCCAGTCAGGCTGATCATCGGCACGGGTCGTATAACACCTTGAATCCGGCCCAGTTTTACCCCAATCCGATGGTTCCGGTAAAAACCGAGGTGTCAGTAATACGATACATAAAGTCAGCCTCAGTTTACCTTTCCCTTAGTACCTAACCACCTAGCTGGTGATTATTTCCGGTCGGCACCCACGAGGAGGGTTTGGATTGGGGATTTTTGCCGACCATATAGTATCCAAGCTAAAGGATAAATTATAATGACGCATTAATTCTACGCTTGTTTGAATGCTACGCGTACGTCGCTACATGAAATTTTCTTCAATTGCTAATCACGCGACAACACACGCTTGATATTTGATAATAACATTAGCATTTGTAAACGGATTTGTATTTTGTAAAGTTAAAAAAAACAAATTCAATTATCCCAAAATATGAAATAGTTTCATTTATAATTTGTTTAACATTTTATCACTTATTTTGTTGCTTTTACAGGTAGTTAAAATTTTAAATAACCGTAACTCAATTAAATTTTAATTTTAAAAACAAAATATATCAATTATTATGTAATATAATACTTAAAATCTCTTAAAAGGAATTGGTTTTGAAAAATTGCTTTACATACCTATGTAGATCTGTCTGAGTAGTGTGTACTTTCCAATGACTAATTTTCTCCGGCTAATTTTTTTAGAGAGAAAAAGTAAAAGTTTACATATTTACATCATAAAGTTGACAGTTGCCAGTATCAAGGCTGGTTTTAATGAGAAATTTGGTGTATTATCGCAACTTTAGAAAGCCCAAAATATAGTATTCTACAAGTTAAAAGAGGGAGAAAAAAATTATATTATTACCAAATATTACAGCAATATCTTGATAGTTAAAAGTGTACATCACGTAAGTTATTTATAGGCGTGGCTGTAAATGTCGTAAGGGTGAATAACTCTTACGACGTGTGTGGGATTCGAGCCCCCACTCCCTCGATGTTTACAGCGTATTTTATACGTATTTTATACTTACTAGGCCACAGAGGCCCCAATTTCTTATTTATAAATTTGTTAAAAATAATATAGTATAAAATTTGAATATTTGTTTATTTTTTAGACACTTCAAAATTTAAATGCCATGGTAGTGAGAAATTGTTTTACAAAATGTACAAATTTTGCGCATGTATTAAAAATGTGCCCAATATTTCTAGCTCAAAATATATTCAGGGAACATATTTTCGTGGATTTTTATGGCTACTTTACTTTATTTATGGCTATTTTCGTGGATATATATGGCTTTACCAAATGTTATATTCAAATATTTTCAAATATCCACGAAAATGTTAGAGCATAGGCAGAAGATACAAAAATGATACGTGTTTGAAAAAGATAAATCCTAAAAATATCCATGAAACATTTGAAAATATAATATATTGCATATACAGTTTTTGAGTACGCAGACAGACAGACTATTTTCATAAATATAAACTTGCGAGTGATCGAAACGACGTTCACCAATAATACCAAATCTTTACCCGAAGATAAATGCTGATTCCACAATTTATTGACAAAATCAAAACTCATAAAAGTTTCGTAATCGTCGATCGGATAAATAAAAACAGCTGCCTAAAGAATTAATTTTTTTTATAGTTGCTGGCAAAAAGTTTCTTGCTTTCATTCTATTTAGCTCTATAGTGTTAAATATTTGAATGATAATTGATACATATTGTATCTAGGGCTTTAATTCAACTTTATTTGTAATTTTATATGTCACTTAATATTAAACGTCAATATTGTTAACTGTGTTTGAACAAAATAAATTTCGTAACACACGATGAGTGATTGACATAAGACAAGACAGCAATAGGCCAACTCATGTCAACTTCAAATTTCACAAAAGTTTTTGAATGTTGAGTTTTGACTTACATTATAGCTAAAATAAAAATTTGTCTCAAATTTAAAACAAAACATAACCCTATCTAAAAATCTAAAAGAGGAAAAGTGGTGTCATCTTTGTCAGCAATTTTTTTTGTTCTTTTAATAAAAGTTAAAAAAGATGAGTTCTATTGGTACAGGAGTAAGTAAATTTTTAACTAATATCTTATTTTATATAAAAAAAAATAATTTAAATGTATATTTTAGTATGATTTATCAGCTTCTCAATTTTCACCAGACGGAAGAGTTTTTCAAGTAGATTATGCATCTAAAGCTGTTGAGAAAAGCGGGACTGTAATTGGTCTTCGCGGAAAAGACGGTGTTGTGTTAGCTGTAGAAAAAATTGTTACTAGTTCACTTTATGAAGAAAGTGCTGGTGCACGCATTTATACAATAGATAAAAATATTGGTTTAGTATTAGCAGGGCTCTTAGCTGATGGTCGTTATATTGTTGAAATAGCAAGGGAAGAAGCTCAAAATTATAGAAATCAATTTAGTAGAAGAATTCCATTAAAAATTTTAAATGAAAGAATATCAGCTTATATTCATGCTTATACATTATACAGTGCTGTAAGACCATTTGGTGTTACAATAATTTTATCATCATGGGATGAAGATATTGGTCCACAATTATACAAAATTGAACCATCTGGTTCTTCATTTGTAAGTTCATTTCAATTAATTAAAAAATGTTAACATATTTATATTGAAATCTGTAGGGCTACCATGGTTGCGCTAGTGGTAAAGCAAAACAACAAGCTAAAACTGAAATTGAAAAACTTTCTTTACAAGAAATGACGACAGAAGAATTAATCAAACATGCTGGGAAAATGTATGATAATGAAGTATTTTGATATTGATAATTTGTTATTTATTTTTTAGAATTTATTCTGTTCATGATGAACTTAAAGATAAAGATTTTCGATTAGAATTGAGTTTAGTTGGAAAAGAAACAAATGGAATGCATCAAATTTCGCCAGTATCATGGTATGATATGGCTGTAGAATCTGGTCAAGCAGCTAAAAGAGAAGATGATAGTGATAATGAAATTTAAAAATTTAATTCGGTTTTTCGTTTTAATTTTCAATTACAAAAATAATTCTTTTTAAAAATATTGAAAGTATTCTACTTTATTACTTTTTTTTTTTACAGCAAATAGATTTAAACTATTATACCAAGTTCACGTAAATTTTTTTTGTATATAAAATGAAAAATATGAAAATATTTTGCAATGTTAGAATGGCACTATAGTTCTAGAATATAGTTTCTTTAATTAGTTGAAAATTAAAATGATTCTAAAAACTTTAAGCACAGGTATTCATAAAATTTGTTTTTAGTTTTAAAAAAAAATAGTAAAAATATTTATGTTTTGCTTTACGTTTTTGTGGTAAACAACGCAGAATTTAAACCAATGGTTTTTAAAAGCGCACATTTTCAAAAGATAATACAACCTGAGTTGTGACTTGCACCAAAATTTGAAAATTTCATAAAATGTGAAAATAGGACTTTTTGTAATTTTGGTGGGGACCCTATATAACTAAAAAAAATGGTAACACACAAAAATATATAGATCAATAGATGCTTTAATTTTTATGCCTGGTTGAAGAAAAATTGGACAATATATACAGCATTTAACTCCAAGCATTAAATTCCAAACCACGCCTCCAATCTTTGTTTTTTTTATCCCAAATGATTCCTTTTAATGTTTTAAATTACCAAATATCTTTTTATTTCCACAGCTATTTTTTTATTTATATTTCATTTTGAATTTTTCATATATACGATCCAATATGAAAATAATATTTAGGTAAATGGCCGCATGATTTTCCAATCTAAAGCATTTTTGAACGGTACTGCCATAGTGCATTCTTTAAAATAATTTAGAAAATTTTTTAAATGATAATTCAACAGAGCTGTAGAAAAAATTTACATAAAATAATAAATTTATGAAAATTATTAACATAATAATTTTTTTTATATACATATACTAGAATTGAAATTTTAATTTTTTTTGTATGAAATAGGTATGCCAAATTGACATACTAAAAATTTTTATTTTAGAGTCAGATTAAAAACACTTATTTATTTCTGATTTCATGCAAGCAAAAAGATGTATATATTGATTCGGCGTTTGGGGGCGGGAGCCCCCGACTATAAAAAATATATTTTTCATATAAGAAAGTTAACTTTTATGTTTTCTATTTCTAAAATTCTAACAAAGAAAAAAAATATCAATAGATGCTTGCCATATGGATTTACTTGCCGAATTGAAAAAGAGGATTTCTTAAGTTGTTAGCGGAGGTTTGGGGTCGGCAACCCCTGACTATTAAAAATATAATTTTCATATAAAAGAGTTAATAATTTTACATTTACATATAAAAATTATTAAAAATGTTGGCAGTTACGTTTAGAATCATTGAACATTGAAATAAATTATAAAATATGTTTATTTCATCATTTAAAAAAGTTTTAAATAATTTATGTAGGTTTTTAATATAAAGATCTCAATAATTTTTTATTTTATGTAAATTTGAGTTATCTGTAACTACCTAAATATTTTTTATACAACTCTTTCTTTTTTATTATTTAAAAATCCCATTTTGATTTTTAGATAAATTGTACAATGGCAATTCTTTTCATATATGTATGTACATAACATACTAAAGATTATAAGAATGTATTAAGCGTCAAAATGTTAGTCGACCAATATTTTCATAACGACAATGTCGATTTTTGAATCAAAATAAATGTAAAAATTTTTTTTCGCGAAAAATAAAGTAAAAGTGTTCAGTGGCCTTTTTTATCGTTGAGTTACACGCCGTATACATACCCCGAAAAAGTTTTACAGATCTCTAAGTTACAGGTTTCTAAAAATAGCAAATTTTCAATTTTTGACCACAATAGCTCTTAAACGGGGGGTGGTACAAAAAAAATGTTCTGAGGAAACTTATGCTTAGTTCTAAAAATTCTCTCTTGTCTCAACATTTTAAATTCTTATCTAAAAGTGCGCTGGAGTTATGAAAAATGAAATGTCATGCAAAATTTGACCTAAAATGTAAAATGAAAGGTTTTGACATAACGGTAAATTTAAATACTAAATTTAAAAAAATTATAATTGAATTTTTTTATGAGACCTACCAATGGTTTCAATTT
Source organism: Poecilobothrus nobilitatus (assembly GCA_947095535.1). NCBI lineage: Eukaryota > Metazoa > Arthropoda > Insecta > Diptera > Dolichopodidae > Poecilobothrus > Poecilobothrus nobilitatus. The sequence goes on from OX352773.1 coordinate 97,581,983, forward strand.
TTTTTCTCTATTTTTAACGGTGTAGAAATTTTGTAAATAGACGAACGGACAGAGTGAAACTAATAAGCACATTTTTTCAAAAGCATAGAGCATAGAGTTGGATATCTCCTTTTAGATTCAAGTGCATAATATCGTTTATGTATATTTTAAAGAGATCTGGACCAAGTATAGATCCTTGAGGGACCCCTTTTAAATTAATTTTTTCTGAGCTTAATCTATTATTTAGACGAACCATTTGTTTTCTATCTTGAAGATAGGGTTCAAAACATTTTATACACCCCCTAATCGGAAATGCATTTGCGTTGTGTTCGACACATCATCTCATCTCATGATCTGAAATAAAATTAAAAAATTTTACGATGTGTCATGATCGAAAATCATTTGACGATGGGTTCCCGACGTTATAAATACTGAAATATCTAATTAAATCAAATTAAGTCATCTAATTAAATCTAATTGTCAAATTAAGCATTCAAAATTTTCTGTATACCCATTTTTAATGCTCTTAAATTGATTTTTTTTTTGTTGAAAAATGGACGAATCTAGGTATAATAACAAATAAAATTTTTAAGTGGGGGTAAAAAAATTTATGTATACGCTGAATTAGTAAGATTAAAATTAGTTTGTAGATTAAATTATTTATGATCGAAAATAAAAAGTAAAACGTTGTGTTTGATGCATTGTATCGACAATTTAAATTAACAATTTAAGTTCACAATTCAAATTGACAATTTTGAAGAAATCAAATTTTTTTTTTTGACGTTTCCGATGAAACCCACAGCTTCTGTTAAAATTTAGATTTGAAAGTTTCCATAGTAATATTGTGTGATCAACGCAGTCAAATGCCTTCTTTAAATCGAGAAATACGTACCCCGTACCTTAATCAATATTTTTAGAAATAAAATCAGTTAGGGCCAGACAAGCAGCTGTCGTATTTGACCCTTTTTCAAATCCATATTACTCTTTATTTAGAATTATTTATTATTTATTAAGAACCTTCAATCTATTCTTAATAATAATTTCGAAAATTTTAGAAAATGAAGGAAGAATAGATATTGGATGATAATTAGAACAATCTGTACTGTTTCCTTTTTTAAAGATGGGAATGCTTATGGCAATTTTGAGTTTACTTGGGGAAAATATATGTTTCGAAGGCCTTGTTTATATATTTGACTATTATTGGAACTAAGTAAATAGAAATTTTTTTTATAAATTTAGTAGGGATGTTATCAAATCCATTAGCTGCAGTTATATTTAGAGAATTTATAGCAGCGTCAACTTTGTCATAGTTCGTAGGAGTTAAATTAAAATTTGTAAAAATATTACGTCGAAACTGATTTATGTATATGTATGTATACTCAACATCAATACTTTCAGTAGGAATTTTATTTCGCTAGTTCTATTTCGCATTAACAAAGTACGAATTTAAACTTATTTAAACTTAACAACATTTTTTTCCTGAGTAAATTTTTTATCATTTTGACATATTTTTATTTGGTTTTCTGGAATTTTGTTTGGAATTGTTGGCTAAAATATTTATTAAGAATTACTTTGCCATAATTGTATTTATATAGTTGAACTATTGCATGGCAATGACATTTGTAAATTAAAATATTATTACAGTATGAATTAGAGTTCTTCTGACACAATATGAATATTTTCAATACTCCCCCTCAATCCACTCTGCGTTATAAACTAAAATTTTTTCCCTTTATTTCAAAACATTATTCAATTTCATTCAAAATTACAAATTTTAAAATATGTATTATCAAATTTCATTTAGAATTACAAGCTATTAATTTTAATCCATTATTCAATTTCGTTTAATTTCAAATTATTATTCAACTTCATATAAAGTTATAAATTTTAAATTTAAAAATGCTATATACCTACTTAGTTAATAAAATTTTTATAAATTATTTTTTTTTTTTTTTATACATTTCTCTGTCACATAAATGTGGACAGGAAATTACACAGCCTTTCCTGTTCAGGCGTGGCTGTAAATGTCGTAAAGACGAATAACTCTTACGACGTGTGTGAGATTCGAACCCACACTCCCTCGGTGTTTACAGTGTATTTTACACGCTCTTACCCACTAGGCCAAAGAGGTCCCTTATAAATTGTATATTTAAATAAGATTTAAAAGTTTGCTACAATTTAAATGATTTAATTTTTTTTAAACCTTTTGTTAATACGTCTACTGGCAGATTATCACCTGGAATGTGTTCGACTTTTATGAAACCTTGATTCTGCATATCCTTGCAGAAATTATATCTAATGGAAATATGTTTTCATTTCTCATGTTTCACATTATTGTTGCACAAGTTGACAGCGCTTTTATTGTCACAGTACACGCTACTAGCATAAAGTAACTATATACAGACATAAAGTATGCACAGGAAGAACAAAGTTAGACAGTTTTTTTAATTTCGTAAAATCAACTTGATCGTATTTTAGTTTATTGTTATTTTAGTTTTTCTTTTCCTTCTTTTTTTTTTTTATGTCAATTGATGTATGTACATTTGTATATATATTTTTTCATATAACTTTTTCGACTTCTTAAAAAGAGAAAAAACTTCGATTCTACCTCGATTTTTTATCAATCAATTTTTTTATCAATTTTAGCTGTTTTCATAATCCAACTATAGGTACAAGAATTATTATTGTAAAAGTATAAAATTTTAAAAAATTTATAGGTATATTAATATAAATTTAAAGTTATTTTCATTCCCTCTAAAAATATATTTTTTCTTTTTAGTCAATCTTACAATATTTTAAAAATTCAAATTACAAGCTTTTTATTTTAATATCAGATCGATATTTATTATCAGAATATAATGATCCATTGTTGAGACAATCAAAAAATTTATCAAAGACTAATATGTACAAAATTTTTGCAACTTCTTTAGTAATATGTACTTTTAAAACTAGACGATTCAATTATTGTTCTAAAAGCGGCACTCACTGTTCTAGTAAATATTTGTGTTGCTAATTTAACTCTCATTTTTTCAAAAGTATGCGGATTAATATGTTATCTACTTATCTAGTTAATTTGGTACACATCTTAGTTTTTCAATTTATTTGAACTTCCCATAATTCTATGAGAAGTTTAAAGCTTATAATACCATCTGAGATTTTTAAATAGGAATCTATTAATGTATTTCTAAGATTTAATTAGATGGGGGAAATTGAATAAGCAAAAAATGTTTTATTATTATAATTACAAAATGGTTTATCAGGTGTTATTTATAGCAACGACAAAACCTTGGCAAAAGCTTGATCACAAATAATTGATCGTATTATAGCCAACAAACTTCTCAAATTTTTTTAATAATTTCTAAAAGTAATACAAGACAGATATCTGTATTCTATATTTTATATTCTAACACTATATAATAGTGTCACGAGAGGAATATCTGTATAGATATGTATGTATATCCAAACATCAGTTACAAAAAAAAATATTCATAAAAAATTTAAAAATATTTTATAAACAACGCCTAAATATCTTACAAGCCCGATCGGAACACTCAATTTATTTTGTACACAAATAGCCTTTTCTTTCAAAGTTTTCGTTGAATGTTCCGGCTTGTAAGTGTAAAGGCGTTGTTATAAATATCGTGCATTAAAATAACTTTTTTGTTCATGTAGTTATTTCTTAATTAAATTTTTTTTTGTAAAGATATGGTAAGTTATTTAACCCCATTTTGCCAAATGTTTTTTCTTTTAAAAAATACCTTCTGCGTTTTTAAAATTTTTAAATTCGGTTTTTTAATATGACTAACCTCATTCAGCTACCTTATTCAATATCAAAAAATAAAGAAGCTGCTATCTAGAAAAAATTGTGTATCTATCTATAGTCAATAATGGTTCAATAATATTGCGTTACATTTATGTATGTAATATTAATATAAATAAATAAATAAATAAGATATGGTAAGTTGTTTAACCCCTTCGTGCCGAATATTATAAAGTTGTTAAAAATAATATAGGTACATAGTTTAATAATTTTATACCGATAATATAGTCATTTTAATATAGTTTCTCACTAAAAAATAAAATTTGAACATTTGTTTATTTTTTGACACTTCAAAATTTAAATGCCATGGGAGTAGAAATTTTTTTGTAAGATATACAATTTTTGCATACATATGTATGTAATTCGTGGATATTTATGGTTCTTGGATATTTTCAAATGTTTCATGGATAGTTTTTTAACTTAATCTCTTTCAAACACATATCATTTGTGTATGTTCTGCCTATGCTTCTGCCCTCTAACATTTTCGTGAATATATGTAATTATACATTCAGTAAATTTGATCTTAACTTACTATACATTTGTGGTTAATACCAATATTTTAGAAAATTTCAATATTCCATCCAAAAATATTTTTTAATTTTTAGAAAAAATATTCTTCTTAACAAAAAATAAAAAATAAAAAAAAATAGATCTCCGTTACAATTTACATCACACTTTGCAATATTATAATAAAACTTTGTTGGCTTTCAAATATTATCTATGTGTTGTGTAGTTATTCTTTATTAAATCTATAAAATTACATTTTAAAATTATGAGAACATTTGTTTGTATGAAAGTAATAATATAAAATCAATTTTTAGAGAAAAAAAAAAAGTTCGAAGAAAATGAATTATGAACTGAAAGAATGAAAAAATATTTTTTTGTTTTGTTTTTCTTATGTTTTTTAATGATATACTAAAAATACGGTCATCTATTTACGAAATAACCCCGAATACGATCTTGGGGTGATTTCAAATCAATGAAATTGACTACGATTTTTTCTTCTACGTGAGTAGATAGGTAGGCACTTGGGCCAGACAGGTCAGTAGGGCAAGGTAGGTCAAACTGTAATTAGGTCAGACAGGAGTAGGTTAACAACATAAAAGTAGGTCAGACAGGCGGCGGCGACCGTCAGACAACTCTTGTTGTTTATAAGGATTGTATACTTGTTTTAAGGAATAGGTAAACGTGGAAATAGTAAGAAAAAATATTTTTTTTATGCTTGCAAATTTTAAGATGTTGTTGTTTGTTTTTTTTTATTTGTTGTTTTTTTCTTTCGTTTTTTTTTATGAAGTATTTAAAGAAGAGGAAAGAAAGACCATTAATTAATTGTTATGTAAGAATGTTGAAAAAAAAAAAATGAAATCAAAAATATCTAACGTGGTACAGGTCTACTTCTTATTGATGTATAGTTGGCTTAAGTAATAGGCGCATATGAAAAGTAGAAACAAAAAAATGGTTAATGAATGTAAAAGGAAAAAAACAAAAAAAGTTTAAACGTACAAGATAGAGCAATTTTAAAAGGTACAACGCATCTTTAAAATTCATAAAGAAAAAGTGCAAACCTGTTTTTCTGTCTACATAATGATCAAACCATTGAAAAAAATTATGCGTTTTTAGATGTACCTAACTATTTGTGTTGTTTTTTTTTTTTTTTTTTCTACTTTAACTATTTAAAGAAGATAAAAGAAAAAAACTAATGATTATTGTCAGTGTGTCGTGTAAGATATTTTTTGTTTGTAAGAATGTTCAAAAAAAAATATGAATGAAAAGAAGACAACCAGGAAATTAAAGCTGTGGAAGTACTTAACGACTAACATGTTGCTTAAGTGCATTGTATGTTGCATAATCTGTGAAGAATATAAATAGAAAAAAATTCAAGTCAGCTTAATTGCATTTGTCACCTATTTTGAAAACAAGAATATAAAAATAAAACAGATTTATTCTGTGTTCAAGAAAAAAATATGAATAAAAAGAAAACAACAAGAAATCAAAAATATCTAACGTGGTACAGGTATACTTCTTGTTGATGTGTACTTAGCTTAAGTAATAGGCGTATATGAAAAGAATAAGAAAAAATGCTTTATAAAATTTAAAGAGAAAAATGAAAACAGAACAAAAAGATGTGTAACTACGTTTTTTTAAAATTTTAAAACTAATTTTAAAAAAATTAAAAGAAAAAGTGCAAACTGGTTTTTAAATGTTACATAAAGATTCAACATTGACAAAATTGATGCAATTTTGAGATGCTTTTATTTCTTCTTGTTATCTTTTTTTCTATGAAGTATTTAAAGAAGAGGAAAGAAAAAAATTCTTAGTATCAACGTATAAGATTTTATTGTTATGTAAGAATGTTGAAAAAAAAATAACAACAACTACATCAACAGAATCATCATCAACAACAACATCAACAACCACAACAACAGCAACAACCGCAACAACAGCAACAACAGCAACTACAGCAACAACAAGATTATCAGAGTAAGGCAACATCAAATCCTATCAGAAAAAGGAAACTGGCGGAATTATTTAATTTAAAAAAACAAAATTTTTAAAAATTTTTAAAAGTTAAAGTTATGGAGCCAAGTAGAATCTATAAAATAAATAAAATTAAAAAGTTAAAAACCGTTTACGGTGAAAAATGGGTCTTCGAGACCCTAAATAATATTATATTTATACCGCATCAAAAAGTTGGGGCCTTTGAAGATAATGATTTCCGTGAGGAAATCGAAAAAAATGAATATTTCCTCATAAATGAGGAAAGCCAATTAAATTTAAAACAAGAACGTGGTGATTTTGAATGCGCCACAAATCAGTAATAGTTTTAGACTAATTTTATATAAAAAATTTTATTTAATAAAAAAAATTTTATTTCAAAGAAATTTTCTACTGTTTTAATTTTATTTTCATTTTTCAGATCTTAAGATTTTATTTCATTTTTCAGATGTTTTCAAGTTGTATTTTCAGGTGCTTATTAGAGTTTTATTTTACAGATATTAAACAATATTTGTTGAATTTATCCAAGTATTATGTGTGTCATCAAAACCTAGCCATTTAACAAAAACTCTATTTCCTTGCTTTTTCAGAATTTTTTCTACAAGATAAGTATCTGGGTATTTTACAGGTGTAAGCTCAGCTTGATAAAAACCCCCAGAAATTGGCGTATCAGTATAGTCCGATAATTGTTATGTAACAGGAAAAGTATTATTGATTTTATCAATCGTAAATACTTCAGTTGACCAATTCAGTTGATAACCTTTTTCCAAATGACCTTTATATTTACTTATTCTTACAAAATTTCCAGTTTTATATTTACTTTTTTGAAAAATTTTAGGCTCAGTATATACATACCGCAGTATATTTTTTTCGTTTTTCTTTGTAATTTTTTCAGGAGGAAGTTTTGTTGTGCTATGTTTTGTTGAATTATATTCTTTTATTAATGATTGCATAATAGGTAACCATTTATAATTCCCGTTTAAACTAAATTTTTTCCACATAGAATATTTCAATGTAGGGCTAAATCGTTCAACAATTGATGCGTTTAATTCGCTAATTGTGTGATAATGATTGATTGATTTTTCTTTCATATAATTTTGAAATTGTAAATTAAAAAATTTCTTGCCTTGACCAGAGTGAATATTTTTTGGTATAACTTTAGCTCTGACAATAATTGTTTTTAAGGCATTTAAAACATTTTCAGCATTTTTTGTTTTCACAGGTTCAGCATAGGCATATTTGGAAAAAGTATCAATGACCGTCAGCATATATTTATAACCATTATTAAATTTTCCGTAAGGTATCATTTCGACTAAATCGATTTGCCACGTGTCATTTAGACCTTTCTGTTTGAATTTTCTTCTAAGAAATTTACGTCTTGCCTGTCTATGAATTTCAGTCACTATTTGAGCTCTTGATATTTTGTTTTAAAAATGTTAAAGGTAATGTTATAATAATTATTATACATAAAACGATAGACCAAAGCATGGTTTAAACCAATCATCTAATTGAGTTTAATTTGCTTTTATACTTTTCTACATGAGTATATAACTCAACTTTTATTTTCAAATTTAATTCATTTCCATTGTGACTGCTCAACAACTTGCTGAAATGCTGCCTGATTAAACATCATTTCCATTTAAAGAAACTGTAGATGATGTAAATACACAAGGTCAGATACAAGAAAATGAAATTACGTCCACCATGGACGGCGAAGATTTAGCAGAAACTGAGGAATTTATACCACCGTTCCAGATAGTTGAATTAGAAGACGAAGAAGAAGAAGTGGAAGAAGAAATTGAGGAAGATGAGGAAGCAGTTCTATTTAATGAAATTTGGGACATAAATAATCAGCAGGGAGATCTTGATTATTTCAATGATTTAATAATCCTAAATAATTTTAATTAAATAATCTAATGAAAGGTGTACAGAAAAATATTTGTCTATCTAGAACATATAAATAAAAAATAAAAATTTTTATATTATTTGTTGTGATTTATTTTGTTTGTTTTATGTAGTATGTTACAGATTTGTTCCTTTAAAATTACAGGAATTTCAAAAAATAACCTTGAATAATTACATTGTACATTAAAACGTTGTATTGGTACATAAATTTCTCTTTCTAACAAAAATACTTGTTGTTCGACACATAAATTTAGATATTCCCGAACATAGTCTTTTAGATTTACCTCAGCAGATTTATAATAGGTCATCACTGCGTGAAGAAAATCGCTTAAATTGTAAAACTGCTCTGCTTCTTCTTTGTTAATACTTATACTTTGCCCGTTCGCTGATTTTAGTCCATGATGAAAGTTCTGTTTTATATCTTTTATTATCAGTTTATCGAGTTTTTTGTTAAATTCGTAATAAAATTTATTCCATTCATGATATTTTAAGACAATTGACTTTTTACCAATACGGTGAATTATACTTGAGGCTTCAAATGATTCACAGTCAAATCCAACAGCAATTTTTAATGTATGACTCTTATTGAGAAAATATGTGTAACTTAGTAATAAATTTGTGTTCTGACCTGGTGCTTCCATTCCTTTAATTTTACTAAAACCTGTTTATATTGTTTTTATTATTTATACGTTTTAGGAACACAAATTTGTAATGAGTTATATTTTCCAAATACATTTTGAAAGGTACTTAAAATATACTTTTTATACGTTACTTAATATATACGTTTTCTAGTTGATTTCCTTTATTAAATTTTTTTAAAAAAGCGTTCATACTATAACCGCAACATCTATACCACGTATAAACACAACAATATTGCTCACAGACATCTGAATAGTTACTTTGTAACTGTTTCTTATTAAAAATTATACATTGGTTTTTTAAGTAACTTAAAATTTCTAATTTATCTGGTTTTCTACCAAACGAATCAAAATATTCAACACAGCCATTCTTTGGCTTAAAAATAGCTAACCAATGTGTTCCCGGATCTTTTGATTTATCAGTGTTTACAATTAAAAAAGTTTGTTAAAAAAAAAAATTACGTGTGTGTTTGTTACATCCTAATACGTCACTTATCTCTAGGGTCACTTATCAATCAAATTGACTCAAGTCATATACTTTAGTTGTTTCTTTTATATAATTTGATAAAAACTCTTTTTTGATTTTTTTATTTGTTATAATAACATCAAATTTTTCTAGTATTTGACAGAGCTCTTTATTTATTTTATCGTTGTACACAGTTCCAAAAGAGTAATTATCAAAATTATCATTTATAAAATCCCTAGTTGAAAATTTATACTTGAGCTCTTTTACAGACTTTTTACAAGATTCTTTAAAACCAACTATACAAATATCTTTCGCAAACAAGGTATTATTATCATCACTACAAAATGTTACATCCAGAAGTGCACAAGACAGTGACATTTTGTCAAATATTCAAATTTACTTTTATATATATATATTTACAGGTTTGAGAATATATTTCGGTTTTTATCAATTTGTAAACTTGCATCAAATTCTCCATAAACAATAGCAGTCAGTGTAGATATAAGTGGTTTTGATAGCCTTGCCTCAATTCTAACTGTACCTTGATTTAGTAGACCTTGACACACTTCATTTCCTGATGCATCTGGAGTTAAATCAAAAGCTAGAATGAAAAGCCCATTACTAAACATGGTTTTTGTTATCTGATGACCTTTATCATTATGGTAAATTCCAGTTCCTGAAAAAGTGTACTGTATGCTCTTGTACAGCAATTATTTTCATCTGAAAAACTGGTTTCAATTGCTGAATTAGGTATTTGAACACCATTTACGTTTAACACAAATTGTGAAATATCAAAATGTTTAAAATTGTATGGGTTTTTTGACCTTTTACCAGAGTAACCTGTATTTTCTGTCATGCAAAAAATGATTGTGTTTGGCAACTGTCCAATAAAAACATTATCAAGTGATATTGATGAAGTATTCTGTGGAATGGTAAAAGTTTTTACCTCTACCCGTTTGTAATTGTATTTGGCATTAGTTTTTTCCAATACAGCATTATATGCTAATAGCACACTATGATTAATTGTTACATGTCTCATAAATAAAGTGGCTTCTAAAATTTTCAGTTGAGATTCGTCAGTATCATCTGCAAAGAGGTAAAAATCTGGTTTTTCTAATGTTAGGACAACTCGAACATCGATATTGTTTATGAGAAGTGTAGGTTGGTTAAACATATCTAAATGTAGTTTCCCCATAAGTTCCACTACATTGCTATTTTGGTATAATTTTTGACGTTCTTTTGAACCACTATTATCTGTTTTTGCTATATTTGGCTTATCTAACATCCATCCACCACACTCGAAATGCGTTGTAGCGGCATCCGTACCATAATTTAACAATGATTCAATATAAGCTCTGTAATGATAATTGCCATCTGATGGAGATATATTCTTTCCATTTAGTTGAACATTGCATTGTTTTATTAATGAAAGTAACATATTATTAACCACACATGGTTGTTGTATAGGTGTTCCATCAGTTTTTTTATCTTTATTCCATTGAGTTCCATCTTTTTTAAAATTTGTACTTTTAATTTTAGATATGTCGAAGACAAGTCTCTATATGTATCACCGTGCCCTAGTGAAACAAATTCTATGACAGATGGATTATCTGAAGAAGCAATAGGGTTATAGGAAACTTCTTCAGATCGTAAAATACTTGACTGAATAGGCTGTGTTTTAAAAATATCAAGCTCTGATTTCATACATTCAATCATAATTATTCAAAAATATCTTTTTGTTAATTTTGTTATTAACTTTGCGTCGCTTCAACGTAAAATAATTTAAATTATTAATGAGAGGCCTTTTTATAGGTTTTCTTCGTTTTCTTTTGCCTTGTCCATACATTTCATTGAGTTTCCGAACTGCACCTCGTCTTACATTTTTCATTATCTCTTTACTTCGATCTTGAACCACTTCTTTTACATTTGCACCTGTGGCAATATCAGAGAATGCATTAATACCAGAGTTAATAACCTCTTTTTTTATATATTAGCTCCAGACGTAAATATTGGTTTTAAATATCTAAAAAGACCACCGAAAAAGCTCCCTAACCCTCGTCCCCTTTGGTAAGGTACAATTGAGTGTAACAAAGGACCAATATCCTCAACACCTTTTCCTGTTTGAACTAAATAATATTTGTAGTACGCTCTGTCCATAATGAATAAAATAAAATAATATATAGTTTTGTAAAATCGCTTTTATTTGTACTTTTTTAAAATGTAATACAATTTTTGTTGGAATTGAACTATTGGAAAAGTTTATTCTGTATCCATATTTCGCACATAAAAGTAATGAAATGTTATTAAATGATTTCTCCACATTGCAATATTGAATATTGCTGAATTCTTTTACAGTATCAGTGAAAGAATTTTGTATGTTAACAGATCTTAAACACCTTATATCTTTATCACCTATTTTTTGCGGTTCAATTATGTCTGTGTATATAAAAAACATATCTGGTTTACTAATGGGAATCAATTATACACTATCTATAAAAGTTTTGAAAGCTTCTATTACACGTGATTTATATTTTTTAAAATCTGTAACTTTAAAAGATACTTGATTGAAACATGTTGTCAAAAGTCGTTCAAGGGTATAAGCGTAATTTGCTCTTATTTTTATATCTATTTTAGGCTTAGTAACACATATTGTGGTGTAACTTAAATTTTTAGGCATCTCCTCAGCTTTTGTTGGTTGTGTATAATGAACTTCATCGTTTATAAAATTAAAAATTCCCCAAATCAACTGTCGTTCAACTTCTTTTCTTGTAAACCTATTAAGTGGGCGTATATTTTGAATTAGTGTTGGTAGTAGAAAAACTTTCCAGTCGCATATCATTTGTTTTTCTATGTATGGAATATATGATGTTCCAACTCCTATCATATCTTTCTGCATACCTTTAATAAATATTTGAGTACTTTTTCCCATTCTTCACCATACACATTTGGAACGAAATCATTAACATACATTTCTGAAATACCGACTTTCCACCTTGAATCACACATGTATTTATTCATTTTATTTGTAAAAGATGATAATGAATTTTCTGGATGATAATGATATGATGATAATGATGATAATGAATAGTTCATAGATGAATCACTGAGTAAAGTGACATAAAATTCATCATTTACTTGTATGTTATCCATGAGCTTGCGGATTTATTCTTACGAATTGGAAAATTAAGTTCTGTTTGAGTATTACCTACTGCTGACCTTAAAACACGTCTTTATGAATTATTCAACTCTTTGCTATTTATAGTTTTTTCTTTTTTCGTTGGTGGGCTTGGGCTATCTAAAGGAACAGTTATAATGTCTCCTGAATCAGTTTCAAAAATTTGTACATTTTGATTTCTTTTTCTTTTACATAATTGATTTTCTTTTTCTAAGACGTTCTCCAACTGAAGCAGCTGACAATGCTTTTGTTAAAACATTTTCCTGAATTTCATCATCAAATACTTCGTCATCAGCTTCTTTTTCATATACTTCTTCTTCTTCAGGAACAACTTGTATTCCTACATTCTTATATTCAGGAAAATGCGATTGAGTTTCATCGCATCTATATACATTGGTTTTGCACGAGTTTGAGTACCTTTTGTTTCCGTAATTTTTACTTTCTCCTCTTTATTTCTAGGAAGTACTCTATTTTTGTTTCTTATTTTAAATAGATTTTGTCTGTATAAATACCATTTTTGAGTGTCTGTTAGATATTTATTTAACAATATTTTTTTCATATTTTTATCCAACTCATTTAATTCAAAGTCTGCATTTTGTTTCATTTTCTCATAAATCTCGGGTTTTAGTATAATCATTTTGTTAAACGTTGTATTATAAAATTTCCGATTATCCCTGATAGTACTGCACCAAGAAGTGTAGGTAAAAATCCACCACGTTGAATAATGATTTTTCTTTTACTATTTATAGATTTTTGGCGGCAAATGAGGGATCTCAATTCCTTTTTATACTTTCGCAATTGGGTTGTTGATTTTTTACTTAGATTACAATTACCTTTTAAAATATTTAAAGCAATTTCACAAAATGTTTTGATTACTTCAGGGTCACAATGTTTTATAATTACTTTCTAAAATTTCGGTTTAGAGCTTTTTAATAGGTGCAATATATGACGGTTGACCTTCAAACGTTTCATATTCTTTGCCAAATTGTTCTAATTGATCTTTTGTACAAAAACACAAACCTTTTCCAAATATATCACTTCTTAATCGAAATAAATCATTAACGTCTTGAGTAAGATCTATTAATATATACCCGTATGGTTCTGACGTCACTTCATTACATACTTTTTCAAATGCTTTGATTTGATTGGGATATATTTGGCGAGCTAGAGGTAATATCTGCGATTTATCTCTTGGATTTTTGAAAAGTACTAGATATGTACAGTTAAGCGAAATATCTCTTGAAAATTTACCCTGGTGAAAAACATTTTGTGTTACAAATATTACAGATAAATTTCTATGGTGTGATCCTCTAGTAAATAAATCACATACATACTTATCATGGGAATTTAACATCATATCATCGATAATAATTAAGAAAGGTTCTTGATTGTCATTAAAATCCGGAATAGTGTTACTATATTCCACATCTTTTAAATATTTTGGAACGGCATTTTTGTCTGGATTACACCAAATAATTCTATTAATATGTGGTTGTATATTTTCTTTTTTATACTTTATTAAATTATGAATAAAAGTGGTTTTACAGCATTTACAGCACAGCATGAAGGCCCAGCTACTATCATTGTAAATGGATGAAATAGCATAGTTTTATTAGTTAAAAATAGCACTGTTAACCTATATTTATATGAAAAGCTCTTTTGCCGAAGTGAATATAAATGTAAATTTATTTATTCTAATGAGTATTCTTACAAAAACCGTCGACATGGTTAAACGAGTTCTTATAGTTGACCTACAATTTTTACAAGGAAATGAAAAGCAATATTTCCTAAAAGAATTAGCCATACTTGAAAAAGGAAGTTTAATTCCAACTGTCTATCACTTCAAAGCACCGTACCCCTCAGAGGAACTTAGTCCGGATATGAAATATAATAATCAGTATTGCGAAAATAAAATAAATGGACTTAAATGGAATAACGGTCTAGTTGAATATTTAGATGTAAAATGTATATTAAAACACTATTTAGAGTCAGCTGAAAAAATTTATGTTAAAGGATAACAAAAAAAAACTATTCCTTCAAAAGTACATTGACAGTGATAAAATAGAAGATTTAAGCCGTCATTACAAAAGATAGATAACTTTAAATCAAATTGTCCTATACACTTATTAAACAACAATTTCAGATGTGCTGTTAAAAATTGTTATAATGTATATATGTATCTTTTAAAAGAAAAAATGTTAGATTAAGACAGCACAGATTTCTATAAAATTGTAAAATATTTTTAAAATAAAAAATTATTTCAAACATATAAATAAATTTGTTTTATTTCTTTTTTTAACACAATATAAGAATACATCTTTTTTTGTTCTAAATTCTTACATATCAATAAAATCTAAAAATACTAATAATTTTTTCTTTCCTCTTCTTTAAATATTTCATCAGAACAAAAAAGAAAAGAAAAAAATTCATCTCAAAATATCAGTTTGGTCAAGGTTGATTCAGATTTAAAAACCAGCTTTGCACTTTTTCTTTTAATTTTAAAAATTCGCATAGGTACACTTAATTTGTTTAAATTTTTCTCTTCACATTTTATTCACGCCAATTACTTAAACCTTAGTTAGATATTTTTGATTTCCTGTTTGTTTTCTTTTTATTCATATTTTTGTCAATATTTTTACATAACAATAAAATCTTATACTGTGATACTCGCAATTAATTAATGGTTTTTATTTCCTCTTCTTTAAATACTTCATAAAAAAAAGAAAAACCAAGAAAAAAAGAAAAAAAAATGCATCTCAAAATTGCATTAATTTTGTTGATTCTTTATCTAAGATGTAAAAAACCAGTTTGCACTTTTTTTAATTTTAAAGAAACGTATATTTACATTTTTTAGGTACATTTTTTTTTCTCTTTACATTGTATGAAAAAGAATTTTTTTTCCTACTATTTTCCTGCATACCTATTACATAAACCAAGTATACAATCTTTATAAACAACTGACCATCGCCGCCAGTCTGACTTACTTTTAAAATGACCTTGACATACTTTCTGCCCGGCTTTCCGGGTGGCCTTGACCTACTTCTGCATGACCTTGACCTACTTCCGGGTGACCTTGACCTACTGACCTGTCTGGCCCAAGTGCCTACCTACTTACGTTAGTTCTCTATGTATATAGTTACTTTATGCTACTTGCTCTTTCCAGATATTTTTAATTCACTAAGTAAATTTCTTATGAACATTATTTCTTTGACCACTTCAGGTAGAGATATATATTCCAATTTCATTGGGGATAAAGCGATTGATTTTTGCTTTCGTGATTTCCAGCATAGGGAACGCCAGACATCATTATTACGAATTCTGAACATGATTTTCGTTCTTTAGTGTTGTTAGCCCAATCTGCGTCACTATACTGTACAATTCCACTGGATTTCTTCTTACTAACCTTATAGTCCATTGTCCCTTTCAAGTATCTTAAAATTCTTTTGGCAGCATTCCGGTGTATTAATCTAGGATTTGTAGTAAATCTTGCTACGAAATTCACTCCAAAAGATATGTTATGCGTGTTGTGTTGGATAAGTACATGAGACCTCCAATTAATTCACGAAAAGGTTTTGTTTTCATTTCTTTTGTTTCTTCCTTTGAAATTTCATCACTTGGCTGCAGTAATTTTAAGTTCGATTCAAGTGCTGCTGAGACAGGATTGCAATCTTGCATGTTAAATTGTTTTAATAGTTTTTGTATATAATTTTCTTGGAAAATTTCAATTGCACCTGTAGTTGATTTACGTTTTATGTTTATGCCCAGAATATTTTGTACTTCACCAATATCTTTCATATCAAAATGTGATGCTAATTCCCATTTGGCACTTTCCAATACTATTGTTGAATTTGAAGCAAGCTAAATATCATCTATATATATTAAAATTATTAAGATATTGTCGTAATCATTTTTAACATACAGATATTGATCAACTTTTGTCTGTTTCAGTTCCATACTTTGAAGACAACTATCAAATTTCTTGTGCCATTGCTTATTTGCTTGTTTTAATCCGTAAAGTGGCTTTAATAATTTGCACACTTTTGTATTATCAGTTGTTTCAGTTGGTTGTAGCGGTTGTTCCATGTAAATTGTTTTCTCGAGGTCGCCCTGCACAAACGCTGTCACTACGTCCATTAGATGTAAATACATCTCATGTTCAGCACATAATGTTCTTTCATTGTTCTTAGAGTTTCATATCTTCCGACTGGATCATAGATTTCATCATAATCACTCGCTTTCTCTTGTTTTCAATCGCGAACAACTATTCTCGCCTTATATTTGATTTCTTTTGAATTGATTTTTGTTCTATATACCCATCTATTAGAGATAACCTTTTCACCTTTTGCACGATTCACTAGAATCCATGTATTATTTTCTTTCAATGAACTTAATTCTTTTAGAATGGCATCTATCCAGTTCTCTTTGGCGACATCATTCATAGCTTCATAAAACGTTGTTATTTTTCCATCCTCTTCTACCAATGCTAAATTTGCACTTTGGGAATAAAGTTTTTTTGGTATTCCGTTCTGTCCAGTTTTCATTAATCTGGGTCGTCCTCCTTTTGTATATTGTTTGTGGGTTCTTCATCTTCTACATTATCTTCTTCGGAATTAAATACTTCATCTTCTACATTATTTTCTTCGATATTAAAAATTTCATTCTCTATATTATCGTGTTCGGCACACATTTCATCCTCTATGTTATCTTCAGGATTGCATGATTAATTTTTTTCAAGTAGAATATGATTATTTAAATTATTTTCGATTGGTGTTTGGATTTCGATGGCTCGGTCATTTTTTGACTTAATACAAGTTTCTACGTCATCATCATTATTGTTTTTCAATGAATCTAAAATTAAATAATTTTTTGGGTTAACGCTTTCAAAAAAACTTACATCTCTTCTTCGGACAATTGATTTATTTTTGTCGTACAAACTATATGTCTTTGATTTTGTATATATTCATATCCTACGAATATGTACTCTTCCCCCTTAGCATCAAGCTTTGTGAAGAGCTATGACTTTGCTACCAAAGCTTTTGACATAACTCAATTTCGGGTTTCTTTCCGTCCATATTTCAAAAGGAATTTTGTGATGTATTGAACTTGATGAACACCTGTTGTTAATGTAAACAGCTGTGTGAATTGCTTCAGCCCACAAAGATTTTGGAAGTGCAGCTTCTAGCAAGATGCATCGTGCCGTTTCCATCAACGTCCTATTCTTGTGGTGTGTATGGCACTGAAAGCTGCCTTCTTATTCCATTTTTTTTCTAAATATTCATTAAATTCTTTTGATGCGTACTGGTAAAACTTAAGTATTAATCGGAGTATAGTAAGTTTGTAGGAAAAAGTAATGGATATTTATGAAAGACTTTAATACACTTTTTATGCATGATATCTATTCTATTTAGATACGTTTTGGGAGCTCTACTCCAAATGGGGTTTAGGCATCACATACCAAATCCATCACATACTCCAAATGGGGTTTAATATAGGATGAATAAATATTATATAAAACATTATTCGATAAATAATGTCTTAATTTTCGTAAAATGACATAATGTTTTTTATAATTAAGTCAGTATGATAGATCTAGTTGAGTTTACTATCTAAGTTTAGACCAAGATAAATGTAGTTTTTAACAATTTCAATATGCTCGCTTTTAAAGTAAAAAGTAAAACGTTGTGTTTGATGCATTGTATCGACAATTTAAATGAACAATTTAAGTTCACAATTCAAATTGACAATTTTGAAGAAATCAAAATTTTTTTTTTGACGTTTCCGATGAAACCCACAGCTTCTGCTAAAATTTAGATTTGAGAGTTTCAATAGTAATATTTTGTGATCAACGCAGTCAAATGCCTTCTTTAAATCGAGAAATACGGACCCCATTCCTTAATCAATATTTTTATAAATAAAATCAGTTAGGGCCAGACAAGTAGCTGTCGTATTTGACTCTTTTTCAAATCCATATTACTCTTCATTTGGAATTATTTATTATTTATTAAGAACCTTCAATCTTTTCTTAATAATAATTTCGAAAATTTTAGAAAATGAAGGAAGAATATATTGGATGATAATTAGAACAATCTGTACTGTTTCCTTTTTTAAAGATGGGAATGACTATGGCAATTTTGAGTTTACTTGGAAAAATATATGTTTCGAAGGCCTTGTTTATATATTTGACTATTATTGGAACTAAGTAAACAGAAATTTTTTTTATAAATTTAGTAGGGATGTTATCAAATCCATTAGCTGCAGTTATATTCAGAGAATTTATAGCAGCGTCAACTTTGTCATAGTTCGTAGGAGTTAAATTAAAATTTGTAAAAATATTGGGTCGAAACTGATTTATGTATATGTATGTATATTCAACATCAATACTTTCAGTAGGAATTTCTATTTCGCTAATTCTATTTCGCATTAACAAAGTACGAATTTAAACTTATTTAAACTTCACAACATTTTTTTCCTGAGTAAATATTTTTATCATTTTGACATATTTTTATTTGGTTTTCTGGAATTTTGTTTGGATTTGTTGGCTAAAATATTTATTAAGAACTATACCATAATTGTATTAATTGTATATAGTTGAATTATTGCATAGCAATGACATTTGTAAATTAAAATATTATTACAGTATGAATTAAAGTACTTCTGATACAATATGAATATTTTCAATACTCCCCCTCAATCCACTCTGCGTTATAAACTAAAATGTTCACCCTTTATTTTAAAACATTATTCAATTTCATTCAAAATTACAAATTTTAAATTTTAAAATATGTATTATCAAATTTCATTTAGAATTATAAGCTATTAATTTTAATCCATTATTCAATTTCGTTTAATTTCAAATTATTATTCAACTTCATATAAAGTTATAAATTTTAAATTTAAAAATGTTATATACCTACTTATAACAAAATTTTTATAAATTGTATATTTAAATAAGATTCAAAAGTTTGCTACAATTTAAATGTTTTAATTTTTTTTAAACCTTTTGTTAATACGTCGTCTGGCAGATTATCACCTGGAATGTGTTCGACTTTTATGAAACCTTGATTCTGCCTATCCTTGCAGAAATTATATCTAATGGAAATATGTTTTCATTTCTCATGCTTCACATTATTGTTGCACAAGTTGACAGCGCTTTTATTGTCACAGTACACGCTACTAGCATAAAGTAACTATATACAGACTAGAGTATTCACATGGAAGAACAAAGTTACACAGTTTTTTTAATTTCGTAACATCAACTTGATCGTATTTTATTTTTTCTTTTCCTTTTTTTTTTTTGTATGTCAATTGATGTATGTTCATTTGTATATATATTTCTTCATATAACTTTTTCGACTTCTTAAAAAGAGAAAAAACCTCCATTCTACCTCGATTTTTTATCAATCAATTCTAGCCGTTTTCATAATTCAACTATAGGTACAAGAATTATTGTTGTAAAAGTATAAAATTTTAAAAAATTTATAGGTATATTAATATAAATTTAAAGTTATTTTCATTCCCTCTAAAAATATATTTTTTCTTTTTAGTCAATCTTACAATATTTTAAAAATTCAAATTACAAGCTTTTTAGTTTAATATCAGATCGATATTTATTATCAGAATATAATGATCCATTGTTGAGACAATCAAAAAATTTATCAAACACTAATATGTACATATTTTTGCAACTTCTTTAGTAATATTTACTTTTAAAACCAGACGTTTCAATTATTGTTCTAAACGCGGCACTCACTGTTCTAGTAAATATTTGTGTTGCTAATTTAACTTTCATTTTTTCAAAAGTATGCGAATTAATATGTTATCTACTTATCTAGTTAATTTGGTAGACATCTTAGTTTTTCAATTTATTTGAACTTCCCACAATTCTATGAGAACTTTAAAGCTTATAATACCATCTGAGATTTTTAAATAGGAATCTATTAATGTATTTCTAAGATTTAATTAGATGAGGAAAATTGAATAAGCAAAAAAGGTTTTATTATTATAATTACATAATGGTTTATCAGGTGTTATTTATAGCAACGACAAAACTTTGGCAAAAGCTTGATCACAAGCAATTGATCGTATTATAGCCAACAAACTTCTCAAATGTTTTTAATAATTTCTAAAAGTAATACGAGACGGATATCTGTATTCTATATTTTATATTCTAAAAATAAAATTTAAAAGTGTCACGAGAGGAATATCTGTATAGATATGTATGTATATCCAAACATCAGTTACAAAAAAAAATATTCATAAAAAATTTAAAAATATTTTTAAAAAAACGCCTAAATATCTTACAAGCCCTATCGGAACACTTATATACAATTTATTTTGTACACAAAAATCCTTTTTTTCAAAGTTTTCGTTAAATATTCCGGCTTGTAAGTGTAAAGGCGTTGTTATAAATATCGTGCATTAAAATAACTTTTTTGTTGTTCATGTAGTTATTTCTTAATTAAATATTTTTTGGTAAAGATATGGTAAGTTGCTTAACCCCTTTTTTGTCGAATGTTTTTTCTTTTAAAAAATACCTTCAGCATTTTTAAAATTTTTAAATTCGGTTTTTTAATATGACTAACCTCATTCAGCTACCTTATTCAATACCAAAAAATAAAAAAGCTGCTATCTAGAAAGAATTGCATATCTATCTATAGTCAATAATGGTTCAATAATATTGCGTTACATTTATGTATGTAATATCTGGTAATATTAATATAAATAAATAAATAAATAAGATATGGTAAGTTGTTTAACCCCTTCGTGCCGAATATTTTTCTTTTAAAAAAACCTATAAATAAGAAAAAAATTATATTATTAAAAAATATTACAGCAACATTTTGACAGTTAAAATTGTACATAACCTAATTTATTAATGTTTATACTTAGTTAAAAATTTAAAATTTTTTATTTATAAAGTTGTTAAAAATAATATAGGTACATAGTTTAATAATTTTATACCGATAATATAGTCATTTTAATATAGTTTCTCACTAAAATATAAAATTTGAACATTTGTTTATTTTTTGACACTTCAAAATTTAAATGCCATGGGAGTAGAAATTTTTTTGTAAGATATACAATTTTTGCATACATATGTATGTAATTCGTGGATATTAATGGTTACTTTCTTGAATATTTTCAAATGTTTCATAGATAGTTTTTTAACTTAATCTCTTTCAAACACATATCATTTGTGTATGTTCTGCCTATGCCTCTGCCCTCTAACATTTTCGTGAATATATCGGTCTAATGATTATGTAATTATACATTCAGTAAATTTGATTTTAACTTACACATTTGTGGTTAATACCATTATTTTAGAAAATTTCAATATTCCATCCAAAAATATTTTTTAATTTTTAGAAAAAATATTCTTCTTAACAAAAAATAAAAAAATAAAAAAAAATAGATCTCCGTTACAATTTACATCACACTTGCAATATTACAATAAAATTTTGTTGGCTTTCAAATGTTATCTATGTGTTGTGTAGAGTTATTCTTTATTAAATCTATAAAATTACATTTTAAAATTAGAAGAACATTTGTTTGTATGTATGTAACAATATAAAATCAATTTTTAGAGAAAAAAAAAAAGTTCGAAGAAAATGAATTATGAACTGAAAGAATGAAAAAATATTTTTTTGTTTTGTTTTTCTTATGTTTTTTAATGATATACTAAAAATACGGCCATCTATTTACGAAATAACCCCAAAATACGATCTTGGGGTGATTTCAAATCAATGAAATTGACTACGATTTTTTCTTCTACGTGAGTTCTCTATGTATATAGTTACTTTATGCTACTAGCTCTTTCCAGATATTTTTAATTTTTAATTCACTAAGTAAATTTCTTATGAACATTATTTCTTTGACAACTTCAGGTAGAGATATATATTCCAATTCCATTGTGGATGAAGCGATTGATTTTTGCTTTCGTGATTTCCAGCATAGGGAACGCCAGACATCATTATTACGAATCCTGAACATGATTTTCGTTCTTTAGTGTCGTTAGCCCAATCTGCGTCGCTGTACCTTACAATTCCACTGGATTTCTTCTTACTAATCTTATAGTCCATTATCTTCTTCGGAATTAAATACTTCATCTTCTACATTATCTTCTTCGATATTAAAAATTTCATTCTCTATATTATCGTGTTCGGCACACATTTCATCCTCTATGTTATCTTCAGGATTGCATGATTAATTTTTTTCAAGTAGAATATGATTATTTAAATTATTTTCGATTGGTGTTTGGATTTCGATGGCTCGGTCATTTTTTGACTTAATACAAGTTTCTACGTAATCATCATTATTGTTTTTCAATGAATCTAAGATTAAATAATTTTTTGGGTTAACGCTTTCAAAAAAACTTACATCTCTTCTTAGGACAATTGATTTATTTTTGTCCTACAAACTATATGTCTTTGATTTTGTACATATTCATATCCTACGAATATGTACTCTTCCCCCTTAGCATCAAGCTTTGTGAGGAGCTGTGACTTTGCTACCAAAGCTTTTGACATAACTCAATTTCGGTTTTCTTTCCGTCCATATTTCAAAAGGAATTTTATGATGTATTGAACTTGATGAACACCTGTTGTGAATGTAAGCAGCTGTGTGAATTGCTTCAGCCCACAAAAATTTTGGCAGTGCAACTTCTAGCAAGATGCATCGTGCCGTTTCAATCAACGTCCTATTGTTGTGGTGTGTATGGCACTGAAAGCTGCCTTCTTATTCCATTTTTTTCTAAATATTCATTAAATTCTTTTGATGCGTACTGGTAAAACTTAAGTATTAATCGGAGTATAGTAAGTTTGTAGGAAAAAGTAATGGATATTTATGAAAGACTTTAATACACTTTTTATGCATGATATCTATTCTATTTAGATACGTTTTGGGAGCTCTACTCCAAATGGGGTTTAGGCATCACATACCAAATCCATCACATACTCCAAATGGGGTTTAATATAGGATGAATAAATATTATATAAAACATTATTCGATAAATAATGTCTTAATTTTCGTAAAATGACATAATGTTTTTTATAATTAAGTCAGTATGATAGATCTAGTTGAATTTACTATCTAAGTTTAGACCAAGATAAATGTAGTTTTTAACAATTTCAATATGCTCGCTTTTATGTTGAAAATTAGTATTCATACTCAAAGATTTGTTCTCAAATATAGTAATTTTTTTTTTTTTTAAATATTAAGATTAAGACATGTTTATTTAACCATATCAGTATTTTTTGCATATCTGTTTGTATTGAAATCTTTAAATTTTCCTCATTTGATTCTGCTTATTTTAACACAGTATCGTCAGCATAGAGTTGGATATCTCCTTTTAGATTCAACTGCGTAATATCGTCTATGTATATTTTAAAGAGATCTGGACCAAGTATAGATCCTTGAGGGACCCCTTTTAAATTAATTTTTTCTGAGCTGAATCTATTATTTAGACGAACCATTTGTTTTCTATCTTGAAGATAGGGTTCAAAAATTTTATACACCCCCTCATCGAAATTGCATTTGCGATGTGTTCGACACATCGTCTCATGATCTGAAATAAAAATAAAAAATTTGACGATGTGTCATGATCGAAAATCATTTGACGATGGGTTTCCAACCTTGTATATACTGAAATATCTGTCAAATTAAGCATTCAAAATTTTCTGTATACCCATTTTTAATGTTCTTAAATTGAGTTTTTTTTTGTTGAAAAATGGACGAATCTAGGTATAACAAGTAAAAATAACAGTAAGTCGATGCAACCGACTTATTTATACCCTACACCTAAAACATTCCAATTAAATTAAAAATCCATAAGTTATTTTAGTTAGGTATTTAATACAAGCTAAAAAAAATAAATGCTGTTACAACCTTTGTACAAAATTTCAGGTTTCTATCTTTATTAAATTCGGAAATATGATTGTTAGGTCTTGGGAAGTGTGTGAAGGCACGCGGACCACCACCCCAATTCATCTCAAATTTTAGAGACATCAACAGGATAGAACATTCTTATATCAAATTTCAAGTTTATATATTTATTAATTTCGAAGATATGCTTGTTTGGTCTTAGGAGTTGTGTGGCAGATACCCGAACAACCATTCTAATTCATCTTAAATTTTGGACAAATCAGGGATTCAGGAAACAACACCCTTGTACCAAATTTGAAGTTTCTGTCTTTATTAATTTCGAAGATATGCTTGTTCGGTTTTGGGAGTTGTATGGGAGGTACCCGAACGACCACTCCAATTCATCTCAAATTTTAGGCAAATCAGGGATTTAGGAAACAGCACCCTCGTATCAAATTTGAAGTTCCTATCTTTATTAATTTCGAAGAGATGCATGTTCGGTTTGGGGAGTTGTATGGGAGGTACCCGAACAGCTCCACCAATTTATTCTCAAATTTTGGACAAATCAGGGATTCAGGAAACAACACCCTAGTACCAAATTTGAAGTTTTTGTCTTTATTAATTTCGAAGATATGCTTGTTCGGTTTTGGGAGTTGTATGCGAGGTACCCGAACGACCCTCCAATTCCTCTCAAATTTTAGACAAATCAGGGATTTAGGAAACAGCACCCTCCTATCAAATTTGAAGTTCCTATCTTTATTAATTTCGAAGATATGCATGTTCGGTTTTGGGAGTTCTATGGGAGGTACCCGAACAACCACTCCACTGCATCTCAAATTTTGGGGATATCAGGGATTCAGAAAAACACACCCTCGCACAAAATTTTAAGCTTCTATCTTTATTAATTTCGAAAATATGCGTATTAGGTTTTGGAAGTTGTATGGGAGGTACTCGAACGCATGGTCCGATTTCGCCCATTTACAATCCCCGCCTTACCTTAGTCATTGTTAACCTATAGTATAAATTTCATCAAGATAGCATCATTATTTTTTGAGTTATCGTGCGTACGGACGGACGGACGGACATCGCTAAATCGACTCCGGCGGTGATCCTGATTCAGAATATATATACATGTCTACACCTAACTCGCTTCCTTTTGGTGGTTACAAACACCATACCAAAGTTAATATACCTTATACTTAATGTGTACGGTATAATAACAAATAAAATTTTTAAGTGGGGGTAAAAAAATTTATGTATATGCTGAATTAGTAAGATTAACATTAGTTTGTAGATTAAATTATTTATAATCGAAAATAAAAAGTAAAACTTTGTGTTTGATGCATTGTATCGACAATTTAAATTAACAATTTAAGTTCACAATTCAAATTGACAATTTTGAAGAAATCAAATTTTTTTTTTTTGACGTTTACTATGAAACCCACAGCTTCTGCTAAAATTTAGATTTGAAAGTTTCAATAGTAATATTTTGTGATCAACGCAGTCAAATGCCTTCTTTAAATCGAGAAATACGGACCCCATACCTTAATCAATATTTTTAGAAATAAAATCAGTTAGTAAATTCAATCAATTAGTAAAATTTTTCCTGAGTAAATTATTTATCATTTTGACATATTTTTATTTGGTTTTCTGAAATTTTGTTTGGATTTGTTGGCTAAAATATTTATTAAGAACTATACAATAATTGTATTAATTGTATATAGTTGAACTATTGCATGGCAATGACATTTGTAAATTAAAATATTATTACAGTGTGAATTGAAGTGCTTCTGACACATGAATATTTTCAATACTCCCCCTCAATCCACTCTGCGTTATAAACTAAAATTTTCTCCCTTTTTTTCAAAACATTATTCAATTTCATTCAAAATTACAAATTTTAAAATATGTATTATCAAATTTCATTTAGAATTACAAGCTATTAATTTTAATCCATTATTCAATTTCGTTTAATTTCAAATTATTATTCAACTTCATTTAAAGTTATAAATTTTAAATTTAAAAATGTTATATACCTACTTAATAACAAAATTTTTATAAATTGTATATTTAAATAAGATTCAAAAGTTTGCTACAATTTAAATGTTTTAATTTTTTTTAAACCTATTGTTAATACGTCTGCTGGCAGATTATCACCTGGAATGTGTTCGACTTTTATGAAACCTTGATTCTGGATATCCTTCCAGAAATTATATCTAATGGAAATATGTTTTTATGCTTCACATTATTGTTGCACAAGTTGACAGCGCTTTTATTGTCACAGTACACGCTACTAGCATAAAGTAACTATATACAAACATAGAGTATTCACATGGAAGAACAAAGTTAGACAGTTTTTTTAATTTCGTAAAATCAACTTGATTCTATTATAGTTTATTGTTATTTTAGTTTTTCTTTTCCTTTTTTTTGTATGTCAATTGATGTATGTACATTTGTATATATATTTCTTCATATAACTTTTTCGACTTCTTAAGAAAAGAAAAAACCTCGATTCTACCTCGATTTTTTATCAATCAATTTTAGCCGTTTTCATAACCCAACTATAGGTACAAGAATTATTATTGTAAAAGTATAAAATTTTAAAAAATTTATAGGTATATTAATATAAATTTAAAGTTATTTTCATTCCCTCTAAAAATATATTTTTTCTTTTTAGTCAATCTTACAATATTTTAAAAATTCAAATTACAAGCTTTTTAGTTTAATATCAGATCGATATTTATTATCAGAATATAATGCTCCCTTGTTGAGACAATCCATTGATCCATTTTTCAATCAAAAATTTTATCAAACACTAATATGTACAAAATTTTTGAAACTTCTTTAGTAATATGTACTTTTAAAACCAGACGTTTCAATTATTGTTCTAAAAGCGGCACTCTCTGTTCTATTAAATATTTGTGTTGCTAATTTAACTCTCATTTTTTCAAAAGTATGCGGATTAATATGTTATCTACTTATCTAGTTAATGGTACACATCTTAGTTTTTCAATTTATTTGAACTTCCCATAATTCCATGAGAACTTTAAAGCTTATAATACCATCTGAGATTTTTAAATCGGAATCTATTAATGTATTTCTAAGATTTAATTAGATGGGGAAAATCGAATAAGCAAAAAATGTTTTATTATTATAATTACAAAATGGTTTAACAGGTGTTATTTATAGCAACGACAAAACGTTGGCAAAAGCTTGATCACAAGTAATTGACCGTATTATAGCGAACAAACTTCTCAAATTTTTTTAATAATTTCTAAAAGTGTTACAAGACGAATATCTGTATTCTATATTTTATAATCTAAAAATAAAATTTAAAAGTGTCACGAGAGGAATATCTGTACAGATATGTATGTATATCCAAACATCAGTTACAAAAAAAAATATTCATAAAAAATTTAAAAATATTGAAAGATATTACAGAATATCTTACAAGGATATTAAATAAATAAGAAAGATATTAAATAAATATCTTACAAGCCCGATCGGAACACTCAATTTATTTTGTACACAAAAATCCTTTTTTTTCAAAGTTTTCGTTGAATGATCCGGCTTGTAAGTGTAAAGGCGTTGTTATAAATATCGTGCATTAAATAACTTTTTTGTTGTTCATCTAATAATTTCTTAATTAAATTTTTTTTTGTAAAGATATGGTAAGTTTTTTAACCTCTTTTGCCGACTTAATCTCTTTCAAACACATATCATTTTTGTATGTTCTGCCTATGCCTCTGCCATTTTCGTGCGTTTCTAACATTTTCGTGAATATATCGGTCTAATGATTATGTAATTATACATTCAGTAAATTTGATCTTAACTTACTATACATTTGTGGTTAATACCAATATTTTAGAAAATTTCAATATTCCATCCAAAAATATTTTTTAATTTTTAGAAAAAATATTCTTCTTAACAATAAATAAAAAAATAAAAAAAAATAGATCTCCGTTACAATTTACATTACACTTGCAATATTATAATAAAATTTTGTTGGCTTTCAAATATTATCTATGTGTTGTGTAGAGTTATTCTTTATTAAATCTATAAAATTACATTTTAAAATTATAAGAACATTTGTTTGTATGTATGTAACAATATAAAATCAATTTTTAGAGAAACAAAAAGTCAGTTCGAAGAAAATGAATTATGAAGTGAAAGAATGAAAAAATATTTTTTTGTTTTGTTTTTCTTATGTTTTTTGATGATATACTAAAAATACGGTCATATATTTACGAAATAACCCCAAATACGATCTTGGGGTGATTTCAAATCAATGAAATTGACTACGATTTTTTCTTCTACGTGAGTTCTCTATGTATATAGTTACTCTATGCTACTCCAGATATTTATCCAGATATTTTTAATTTTTAATTTACTAAGTAAATTTCTTATGAACATTATTTCTTTGACAACTTCAGGTAGAGATATATATTCCCATTCCATTGTGGATAAAGAGATTGATTTTTGCTTTCGTGATTTCCAGCATAAGGACCGCCAGACATCATTACTACGAATGCTGAAC
The DNA here is from genome assembly GCA_947095535.1 of Poecilobothrus nobilitatus. Taxonomy (NCBI): domain Eukaryota; kingdom Metazoa; phylum Arthropoda; class Insecta; order Diptera; family Dolichopodidae; genus Poecilobothrus; species Poecilobothrus nobilitatus. The sequence continues at coordinate 97,610,858 of OX352773.1, forward strand.
ATGATTTTCGTTCTTTAGTGCCGTTAACCTAAACTGCGTCACTGTACCGTACAATTGCACTGGATTTCTTCTTACTAATCTGATAGTCCATTGTACCTTTCAAGTATCTTAAAATTCGTTTGGCAGCATTCCGGTGTATTATTCTAGGATTTGTAGTAAATCTTGCTAAGAAATTTACTCCAAAAGATATGTCATGCGTGTTGTGTTGGATAAGTACATGAGACCGCCAATTAATTCACGAAAAGGTTTTGTTTTCTTTTCATTTGTTACTTTCTTTGAAATTTCATCACTTGGCTGCAGTAATTTTAAGTTCGATTCAAGTGCTGCTGAGAAGGATTGCAATCTTGCATGTTAAATTGTGTTAATAGTTTTTGTATATAATTTTCTTGGCAAATTTCAATGGCACCTGTAGTTGATTTACATTTTATGTTTATGCCCAGAATATTTTGTACTTCACCAATATCTTTCATATCAAAATGTGATGCTAATTCCCTTTTGGCACTTTCCAATACTATTGTTGAATTTGAAGCAAGCTAAATATCATCTACATATATTGAAATTATTAAGATATTGTCGTAATCATTTTTTACATACAGATATTGATCAGCTTTTGTCTGTTTCATTTTCATACTTTGAAGACAGCTATCCTTGTGCCATTTCTTACTTGCTTGTTTTAATCCGTAAAGTGGCTTTAATAATTTGCATAGGTTTGTTTTATCAGTTGTTTCGGTTGGTTGTAGCGGTTGTTCCATGTAAATTGTTTGCTCAAGGTCGCCCTGCACAAACGCTGTCACTACGCCCATTAGATGTAAATGCATCTCATGTTCAGCACATAATGTTCCTTCATTGTTCTTAGAGTTTCATATCCTCCGACTGGATCATAGACTTCATCATAATCACTCCCTTTCTCTTGTTTTCAACAGCGAACAACTATTCTCGCCTTATATTTGATTTTTTTTAAATTGAATTTTGTTATATATACCCATCTATTAAAGATAACCTTTTTACCTTTTGCACGATTCACTAGAATCCATGTATTATTTTCTTTCAATGAACTTAATTCTTTTAGAATGGCATCTATCCAGTTCTCTTTGGCGACATCATTCATAGCTTCATAAAACGTTGTTATTTTTCCATCCTCTTCTACCAATGCTAAATTTGCACTTTGAGAATAAAGTTTTTTTGGTATTTCTTTCTGTCCAGTTTTCATTAATCTGGGTCGTCCTTCTTTTGTATATTGTTCGTAGGTACTTCATCTTCTACATTATCTTCTTCGGAATTAAATACTTCATCTTCTACATTATTTTCTTCGATATTAAAAATTTCATTCTCTATATTGTCGTGTTCGGCACACATTACATCCTCTATGTTATCTTCAGAATTGCATGATTAATTTTTTTCAAGTAGAATATGATTATTTAAATTATTTTCGATTGGTGTTTGGATTTCGATGGCTCGGTCATTTTTTGACTTAATACAAGTTTCTACGTCATCATCATTATTGTTTTTCAATGAATCTAAAATTAAATAATTTTTTGGGTTAACGCTTTCAAAAAAACTTACATCTCTTCTTCGGACAATTGAATTATTTTTGTCCTACAAACTATATGTCTTTGATTTTGTATCATATCCTACGAATATGTACTCTTCCCCCTTAGCATCAAGCTTTGATCTTACAGGACCTTTGTGAAGAGCTATGACTTTGCTACCAAAGCTTTTGACATAACTCAATTTCGGTTTTCTTTCCGTCCATATTTCAAAAGGAATTTTATGATGTATTGAACTTGATGAACACCTGTTGTGAATGTAAACAGCTGTGTGAATTGCTTCAGCCCACAAAAATTTTGGAAGTGCAGCTTCTAGCAAAATGTATCGTGCCGTTTCCATCAACGTCCCATTGTTGTGGTGTGTATGGCACTGAAAGCTGCCTTCTTATTCCATTTTTTTCTAAATATTCATTAAATTCTTTTGATGCGTACTGGTAAAACTTAAGTATTAATCGGAGTATAGTAAGTTTGTAGGAAAAAGTAATGGATATTTATGAAAGACTTTAATACACTTTTTATGCATGATATCTATTCTATTTAGATACATTTTGGGAGCTCTACTCCAAATGGGGTTTAGGTATGTGATGTGGGGTTTAATATAGGATGAATAAATAATATACAAAACATTATTCGATAAATAATGTCTTAATTTTCGTAAAATGACATAATGTTTTTTATAATTAAGTCAGTATGATGGATCTAGTTGAGTTTTCTATCTAAGTTTAGGCCAAGATAAATGTAATTTTCAACAATTTCAATATGCTCATTTGATTCGGCTTATTTTAATACAGTATCGTCAGCATAGAGTTGGATATCTCCTTTTAGATTCAACTGCGTAATATCGTCTATGTATATTTTAAAGAGATCTGGACCAAGTATAGATCCTTGAGGGACCCCTTTTAAATTAATTTTTTCTGAGCTGAATCTATTATTTAGACGAACCATTTGTTTTCTATCTTGAAGATAGGGTTCAAAAAATTTTATACACCCCCTCATCGGAAATGCATTTGCGTTGTGTTCGACACATCGTCTCATCTGAAATAAAAATAAAAAATTTTACGATGTGTCATGATCGAAAATCATTTGACGATGGGTTTCCGACGTTGTAAATACTGAAATATCTGTCAAATTAAGCATTGCAAATTTTCTGTATACCCATTTTTAATGTTCTTAGATTGAGTTTTTTTTTTGTTGAAAAATGGAAATATCTAGGGATAATAACAAATAAAATTTTTAAGTTGGGGTAAAAAAATTTATTTATACGCTGAATTAGTAAGATTAAAATTAGTTTGTAGATTAAATTATTTATGATCGAAAGTAAAAAGTAAAACGTTGTGTTTGATGCATTGTATCGAAAATTTAAATTAACAATTTAAGTTCACAATTCAAATTGACAATTTTGAAGAAATCAAATGTTTTTTTTTTGACGTTTCCGATGAAACCCACAGCTTCTGCTAAAATTTAGATTTGAAAATTTCAATAGTAATATTTTGTGATCAACGCAGTCAAATGCCTTCTTTAAATCGAGAAATACGGACCCCATACCTTAATCTATATTTTTAGAAATAAAATCAGTTAGGGCCAGACAAGTAGCTGTCGTATTTGACCCTTTTTCAAATCCATATTGCTCTTCATTTAGAATTATTTATTATTTATTAAGAACCTTCAATCTATTCTTAATAATAATTTCGAAAATTTTAGAAAATGAAGGAAGAATAGATATTGGATGATAATTAGAACAATCTGTACTGTTTCCTTTTTTAAAGATGGGAATGACTATGGCAATTTTGAGTTTACTTGGGAAAATATACGCTTCGAAGGCCTTGTTTATATATTTGACTATTATTGGAACTAAGTAAACAGAAATTTTTTTTATAAATTTAGTAGGGATGTTATCAAATCCATTAGCTGCAGTTATATTTAGAGAATTTATAGCAGCGTCAACTTTGTCATAGTTCGTAGGAGTTAAATTAAAATTTGTAAAAATATTGGGTCGAAACTGATTTATGTATATGTATGTATATTCAACATCAATACTTTCAGTAGGAATTTCTATTTCGCTAGTTCTATTTCGCACAAAGTACGAATTTAAACTTATTTAAACTTAACAACATTTTTTTCCTGAGCAAATTTTTTATCATTTTGACATATTTTTATTTGGTTTTCTGGAATTTTGTTTGAATTTGTTGGCTAAAATATTTATTAAGAACTCTATACCATAATTGTATTAATTGTATATAGTTGAACTATTGAATGGCAATGACATTTGTAAATTAAAATATTATTACAGTGTGAATTGAAGTTCTTCTGACACATGAATATTTTCAATACTCCCCCTCAATCCACTCTGCGTTATAAACTAAAATTTTATCCCTTTTTTTTAAAACATTATTCAATTTCGTTCAAAATTACAAATTTTAAATTTTAAAATATGTATTATCAAATTTCATTTAGAATTACAAGCTATTAATTTTAATCCATTATTCAATTTCGTTTAATTTCAAATTATTATTCAACTTCATTTAAAGTTATAAATTTTAAATTTAAAAATGTTATATACCTACTTAGTTAACAAAATTTTTATAAATTCTATATTTAAATAAGATTCAAAAGTTTGCTACAATTTAAATGTTTTAATTTTTTAACAGCTTTTTATTAACTTGGTTGAGTAAAGGATGGAATCTTAGAAGTCATATTAAACACACTTCCCGTTGAGCTAGAAACTTGAAATTTTCTTCATTAGATCAGATCCCGATAATAATATATGATTTTAAAATAATAATATCGAAAAACATTAGAGAAATTAGCTTAATTTCAAAATTAAATTTTCATACAAAGATAACAGAATTTTTAACAGAATTATTACAGAACCAAAATAAAACATTTTATCTAAATTTACTAAACTCACCAATACCAATACCAATACGTATACGTAATACATAAATGTTTTTTTTCTATAAAAGACTATTGTTTTTTATGCAAACCATTGCTTTGTTTGCGTACATATACATAGGTACATACTTCAAAATATGTAATAAATCTGTTTCGAAAATATTTTTGGTTTGAAAGCGATGAATTTGAAAGATATGAATGTGTAAATAAATTAATGTGCCGCACTTGAGAACACAGTGTGAAATTTAATATGCATTTTCTTAAAATTTAGTAAGCAAGTGTTAAATTTAAGTTTTTTTTCAACAAATCAATTGATTTTTAGTATACATTTTTATTTATAAAAGCAATGTGTTTATTTATAATATTTATATAGATATGTGTTTTTCCTTTCTTAATTATAATTAAAATAGGGCTTTTCTTTCGAAACTCTTAACATATTAAAATCGCATATTATGGCCCTAACATTGATATCTAAATTGGGAGCTGCCTTTTAATTAAAATCTACTAGGGAATGATGATCTGCACCACTAATGCCTTTTTCTGAAGTATAAAAACTAAGAATATATTACCAATTATGTAAAAACATTAAACAACAAAAAGAATAAAATTAAACAATTAAAAATAAGAAATCCAGTCTTTTTTAAAAATAATAAATAACAACAATATTTTTCTTTTCAATAACAATAATTATGAATTAATCATAAAATATATGTTATGTACATACATACATATGTATCTACATCGTCTAGAAAAAGCAAAATAATTTTTTTTTAATTCAAAAATATTAGCATTTAGAAGTAAGCAATTTAATATATTCTCAATTACATACTTTTAAAACCAAATTTTTTTACTACATATTTAGGTACAAACATGTACAAAAATGGTGTGCATATTTTTATGTGTACTGTACTATTAAAAATCTGCTAACACAGTCACACCAAATTTCCAAATTCCCAACTATTATTATTTAGTTGATTCATCGATTTATTATTTTTTAATATGTAGGCAACAGTTATATTTATATGAATGGACGGTAAATATAAACGAACAAAAAAAAATTCAGAATGTTCTGTAGGTTATAATTTATATTTTTTAAATAGAATGCATGTATAAATTAAACATTTAAAAAAAAAAAAAGAAATACTTAGCGAGTTATGTATAAGAAATCTCCTAATATTGAAAAAGGATATTATTTAAATGCAAATCCAATAGATAATATTGATACAGATATAAATAGAATTAGAAATTTAACAGATAATAATTTTAATAATATTTTAAAGGCCATTTCGGTCAAAACTAATAAAATATAAATATTAAATATTTTAAGAACAGATGTTTAAGATTGTAATTTCTTATGTGAAAGTAAAAGATAAGTTTGGTTTAAAGATTCACTGTTCTTAGAAAAGTAATTAAAGATAAGATTATATAGTTAATTTTCTATTGGTCATTAAGTAATAAACATTGTAATTTCCTATTGGTTGATTAATAATAAGACAAAAATATAAATAGTTTGTATTAACGAAAAAAGATTATTGTTGTTCAAGCTGTCTTAACTATAAGTCGAAAACGTCTTGTAAATTAAAAGGATAAATAAAGTTTTAATTGAAAAAAATAAAATAATTATTTTTTTTAAACAAGTTAATTAACGAATAACAAAATTGGCGCAGTCGGTAGGATAATTCTAAAACGGGTTATCCAGTGAAAACGAATCGTAATCGGTAAATAACAAGAACTTATTTTCGACAGTTTAAATTTATTAAAACTCGAAAAATATAATATTTTATAAAATTTTTATGTTAATAAAATTGTTAACACCGATAATAAAAACATTTAGTGAAGTGTTTCAGAATTATACTGAAAAACATTAAATATTAATTAAAGAAAAGTGGAAAACAAAGAGTAGATAAAATATACTCGCAGAAACAAAACTTAATTTAATTTAACATAAACACTAAATAAAATCCTTGATTTAAAAATAATAATAATAAATAAAAGTGGACAACGAAGAGCTTAAAGAAAAATATAAATAATATTCGCTCGCAGAAATAAACTTTATATTTGAATTAAAACAATAAATTGATGAACAAATAAGACGTGAATCGCGAATTAAACATGGCAGAAACACCTGAACAACAATCACTTCAAGCTCAACATCAACGGTTAATGCAACAACAGATAGCTCACTTAACCGTGGCCTTTCAAAATTTAAGGGCCCAAAACAATTTAAATAATAACCAACCAAGAAATATAATGAAAGAAATTAGTTACATGTCCATATTCACAGGACGTAACGAAATAAGTATAAATTCTTTCATATCTAGTGCTGATAATACGACAATAGACTTAGAAAAAGGAATAATTATACTAAATAATCAAAAACTGAAATTTATAAATAACCCGTATTTATCAGAACAAATTTGTACTCTAGAATCATTAGATAATGACATATGGGGACATTTAAAATTAAACCATTTAAATAAAGAAGAATACCAAGAAATAAGAAAAATAATTAAGAGATTTGAAAGTATATTTTTTAAAGAGGGAGATAAATTAACTAGCACTCCAGAAATAGAAGACGAGATTATTACAACTACCAATCAGCAAATTAATTCCAAATTATATAGATGTTGGGGAGGATACACGAATTAGAAGTTAGGAGACAAATTAAAGAGATGGAAGATTAAGGAGTAATAAGAAAAAGTAATTCTAGATATTCAAGTCCTTTGTTAATAGTACCAAAAAAGGTAGATAATTCAGGGAAAAAGAAATATAGGTTAGTAGTTGATTATAGAAGATTAAATGAGGTTACGGTTGATGATAAATTCCCGTTACCCAATATAGATTCTTTATTAGATAAATTAGGAAAAGCACAATATTTTACTTCGTTAGATTTAGCGAAAGGTTCCATCAAATTATGATAAAGGAAGAAGATAGAGAGAAAACAGCATTTGTGACAACTTTTGGCCTTTATGAATTTAATAGAATGCCATTCGGTTTGAAAAATGCACCAGCCACCTTTTAAAGACTTATACACGAAATTTTAAGAGAGCAAATAAATAAAAATTGCGTAGTATACTTAGATGCTATATTAATATTTAGTACATCTCTTCAGGAACATGTAAAAGCAATTACAGAAATTTTCAAAATACTAGAAACAAAAAAATTGAAAGTGCAAGTAGATAAGTGTAATTTTATGAATAGAGAAACTGAGTTTTTAGGTCATATCTTAACAAATGAAGGAATGAAACCTAATCCAGATAAGATAAAAGTAATAGAAAAATTAGAAGTCCCAAAGACTCAAAAACAGATAAAAAGTTTTTTAGGTTTGACAGGTTATTTGTAAAAGATTATGCTAAAGTAGCCCAACCTATTACAAAATATTTGAAGAAAGATATGAGAATAAATCTAAAAGATCCAAATTATATTGCTGCGTTTGAAAAGTTAAAAACATTAATCATTAGCCACCCTATATTAAAATATCCAATTTTTGAAAAATCTTTCACATTAACTACAGATGCTTCTAATTATGCTATTGGAGCAGCTCTGTCGCAAGACGGACACCCAATATAGTTTGCATCTAGAACTTTAAATAATCATGAAAGGAACTATTCTGCAACAGATAAGAAATTCCTAGCCATTATGTGGTCAGTGAATTATCTCAGACCATACTTGTATGGAAATAAATTCAAAATCCTTACAGATCACCAACCAATTAAATATTTACATGCTAAGTATAAGGGTAAATACATGTCACCAAGACATCAAAGATGGTTGTTAAGGTTAGGTGAATATACCTTTGATATAGAATATTTAAAAGGTAAAGAAAATAAAGTTGCCGATTTTCTTAGTAGAATCGAACCAAACGAAGACAATACGTTTCCTAAAGAAAAACATAAAGAAAATTCAGAAAACTCTCTAAACAATAACGAAGAAGAATCAGAATTAAATTTACTATTCAATATAGAAAATGAAAATGATAACGTTACAATGGCTACTGTACACTCCGCAGAGGAAGAGTTGTTAGACCATATTCCAATTAAGGAAGAAATTGTTAATAAATGTAAAACCCAAATCATCATAACTAATAATAAAACTAAAGAATCAGAAACAATTTTAGGTAGAAAAATTATTTATATAGCGAATTATGATTTCAATAATTTAGGAGAAATATTTAGAAGATATTTAAACAAAGGGATAGTAGGTATATATTCAGAATTGCAAGATACACAATATAATATAGTACAACAGAAATTTCGCGAAATGTATTCAAATACACGACAAATAAAATTTATCAAATGTTCATTTAGAGCACAAGAAATAGAAACAGAGACAGAAGCGGTAAAACAAATTTCGTTTTATCATGTAAAAGAAAGTAACCACTCGGGTATACAAGAAACTTATAATAATATAAAAAATAAAATATATTATCCAAAATTATTCAAATTGTAATTAACCAATGCGACGTGTGGCAACAATTAAAATACGACAGACGTCCAATTAAAGCAAAATTTAAAAAAACACTTACACCAAGCGACACAAATGAAATTATCCACGTTGATACATATACTATTATGAAGTTCAATTTTATGACGATAATAGGCAAATTTTCCAAGTTTGGTACAGTTTATGACTTACAAGACAAAAACCAATTGACCTTAATAGAGCAATTAGAAAGTCATTTTAGTAAGATAGGTAAACCAAAAGAAATAATTGCAGATAACGAGTTTAATGTAATACAAATCAAAGAATTCTTACAAGAACAGGGCATAGTACTACATTTGACAAAACCTAATAGTCACACAGGTAACAGTGATATTGAAAGGTTCCATAATTCTTTAGCAGAAAAATTTAGGGTAATTAAACTACTTAATAGTTAATAGTAACTTTATTGTGTCAATTTTTACTTTTACAATATTTTACAATATTTCATTTCTTAAAAACTAATTACAATTAAATTTACTAAGCTATGTATATAGTTTGGCTTAGTGGTTCTTTTGAATTTTTTTTTTTTCTTCATTTCGTTCTTACGATACAATTGTTAAACTTTTACTTGTAATTTTAATAGTATTACAATTTTGTTATTTTTGCTTTAAAGAATTACTTGCACCCGGTATTTCTAATATATAATTATGCTTTAAGCTGACTAGATTATAAATAAAACAAAAAAAAAAAAAAAATAAAATAAAATAAAATAAAAAATACATATAAATCCAATTTGAACATTGATCTAAACTAAATTCTTTCTTTAAATGTACCAATTTCCTTTGTTTTCTATATAATTAAAATTCTTTTTTCTCTTTTTATTTATTTATCTCTTGTTTTTCAATTAACTTCTATGATTAAGTTTAGTATTCATATCATAACAATAAAATTCTGATAAATGTTTAATATTTATTGGTTCAAAAAATTTTTGTTGGTTTTGAACATTTAATATAACAAATGGTGATAAATAATAATGCTGATTAATAGTATCACTAATGTGATCTTCATATATATTTCTGATTAAAACATTAATATGATTTTCTGTTTTAGCAAGATATTTTTTAGTTAACAATGTCGCATAATATATTATAGGCTTAATGTTGGCTGCCTCATATATGAATCTGTTAGAATACCTTTTATTTACATTTTCAAAATATTTATTTGTACAATTTCGTAGTATTTTTCTTTCAAAAATTTGTATTTTTTGCGCTAAGCTAGGTGATAATGTAAACCAAATTGGAAACCCATAACATAACACAGGCCTTATAATTTCTTTATAAATTAAAAGTTTAGTTTTTGTTGATAAATCCCTATGTCTTAAAAGTGGTTTCAATTTGGATGTTGTATTAACAGCTTTTGTAAGAATTTTTTTAGCATGTTCATTAAATTTGAATAAATTATTAAAATTGATACCTAAATACTTTAGGCTATTTTTTGGGGAAACTAAATGTGAATTTAATTCAAGTTTTATTCTTTTACTTTTAGCTACTACTTTTTTAGGGGCTTTACCGCTAGCGTTTCTAAAGCATATTAAAACTGATTTTTTTGAATTAATTCCAATTTTCCATTTATGATAGTATTTAACAATCTTTTCACTATGACTTTCCACATACTTTAGAGCTAGATCTGGATTTTTGGAGTGAGCATAGATATTTGTATCATCAGCAAATAAGTTCGCTATTGATTGCAATCTATTTCTTCTATCATATATTTCATGAGGAAAATCATGTAAGTATAAATTAAATAATTTCGGACCCAATACAGAGCCCTGTGGAACACCTGCCGATACAGATATTTTTTCTGACTCTTGACCATCAAAACAAACATATAATGTACGATCTGACATGAAACTTAAAAGTAGTCTTATTACTGTTGCTGGAAAACCCAAATTAATCAATTTGTAAATTAATCCGTTCTTCCATACAGAATCAAAGGCCTTTTCAATATCAATAGACAACATTACTGTAGAAAACTTTTTATTTAAATTTAAGGCTATATCATTATGTAACTTTAGTAACGCATTTAAAGTCGAGTGTCCTGGTTTAAACCCCAATTGATAATCCGGAATAATATTATTATCATTACAAAATTGGTCTACCTAATTACCTATAAACCTTTCAAATATTTTCCCCACATTTGAAAGCAATGAGATTGGTCTAAAATTAGTTGGTTCGTGTGATTTCTGATTTTTTAATATAGGAATTAGTTTCGCTATTTTAAAATGTTTTGGAAAGTATCCGTTGTTTATACAATTATTTAAAATAATCTGTAAAAAGGATAACGCTTTGTTTGGTAGTTTTTTTAGTATATAATTTGAAATTCCATCTGGACCATGTGATTTTTTTAAGTTAATTTTTGAAATTATAAAATTAATATCTTCCAGTTTTAAAAACCTGGGAGATCCCGGGTTATCTGATGGAATTAGATTTGAAAATTGTACCAAAGGTTGTAATCTATTTGTCTGTTCCATTGTCTGTTCTTTAATAAAATCATTAGTAACTTGCCTAACCGATTCATTAATTTCTGTAATGTTACTGATGCTTTTATCCCTATAAAGCTCTTCATAAAAATTTTTAAAAACAGTAATCTTCTCTTGTTTTTCTATTATTTCTATTCCGTTGAATGATAGCTTTTTGTCCTCATCAGTATTTTTACCTATTATTCTATTTATTTCTTTAAATGCCTTAGGGCCAGGTTTTATGTCACGAAGCTTTTTTTGAAATTGCTTATCAAAATGTTCCTTTAATTTTTCATCCAGAATTTTTCGAAGGCATTGGATTTTTGAATTTAGAGATTTATATTCACTAGATATTCTATTTAAATATCTATGATATACATTTTTTAAGTCTTTTTGCATTTTTCTTTTCACTTTTATCATATTTAATATATTTTGAGGAAGATTGTTGTATCTTCTAATATTTGGGCAATATAAATGCGAATGATTTTCTACTCCATTATTTATTACATCTACGAACTTTTTTATGTAATTATCAATTTCTTCATTCAAATGGTTTTTTGTTTTTGAAATGTTTAAATTAGGCATGTAAAAAGCTTGCTCAATTTCACTCTTAAATTTAACCCAGTCCGTGTTTTTAAAGGATCTAATTTTTTGAGGCTCATTTAATTTAAGTTTGTAATTTCTAATATCAATATCAAGCTTAACACCGAAATGGTCAGAAAATGAGGAAAATGTTTGACATTGATAATTTTTATTTAACTGATTTATTAGATTATCAGACACTAAAAACAAATCTAATATTGAACCACTTCCAGGAAAAGTTGTTTGAAATGGTGAAACTATAATAAAAGAGTACTGGGTAGAATGATCTATCAACCATTTTTCTAGTAACACACCATTCCTATTTGTTAGTGTATCACCATATTTTATCATTCTTGCATTAAAATCTCCCCCAATTACAATAAAGTCAAAATGTTTTGCCAAATCATTAATCTTATTCATTGTATAATTCATAGTAATACAATCTGTTTGGGGTTTTATATATATTGAACCCACTAAAAATGATTTTTGTATATTATCATGTCCTAATACCTTTCCTTGTGCTAAAGTGATTGGAGTACGAAATTTTTTTGTGTCAATTTGTGTCAAATCTATGTTATTTTTGAATAGTATAGCTGTTCCCTGATCGAAGTCATTTCTAATAATTTTATAATCATCAAAACAACACCTATTTCTTCCATTTAACCTAGTTTCAGTAACAAACGCAAAATGTGGGTTTTTATCTTTAAGTACGTCCAAAAGGAATGTTCTTCTACTAATGCTTTTTATTGAGCGAACATTAACTGTAATTGCAGAAAAAACTTTATTTAAGTTCATTATTTGTTATTTTTATTAAAAATTGTATATAAGCTCCCTGTTGCTCTTCTTTTGATTTTAAGTTTTTTATATATGACATAAACACATTTATCTCCTTAACTAAATTAGTAAGGCTCATACCAAATAAGTTATTTGACATTTCGAAGAATTCATTTAAGGGATTTGGACGATCAACCCAATTACCCTTTGTTATTAAATTTTGATTTGATTTCGGAAGTCTAGGAAAAGAATTACCGTCCATTATATTAATTGAACTATAATTTGCTTCTTTTCGCTCTTTTACTTTTTTCCCATTATTTTTATGTCTTTGAAGATATTCTTTGTAATAGGGACATCCCCTATAATTCGCAGGGTGCTCCCCACCACAATTTGTACATTTAGGTACGTCTTTTCCCTTTGTCATTGGGCATTTGTATGGTAAATGTTTTAATAAACACTTTACGCATCTGTATTCTCTACTACAATTATTTGCCACATGGCCAAACTGTTGGCAACGCATACATTGAATTGGACTGAATGACATCAATCTCTCCCAATGTATTCTTTGGTATAATAGTACCTTAGTGTTTAGCAATTGCTCTATGTTTTGATTAGGTTCCATTTGGATTATAAACATTCCTAAATCTTTGTTATTTTTTTTAGAGTTAGGTGTTGAAAATTTATTAATTTTTAAAAATTTTATATCCGGAAATACTGACACTAATTCATTTTTGACGTCATTTTCGTCAAATGCTTTATTTAAACCTTTTAATAAGAGGTTAATATTTTTAATTTCTTTTGGTGTAAAAGAATGTGCTTCAATTTTTATTTTTCTTAAGTATTCTAACAGTTCTGTATGAAGGCCTATATTAGCTACAAAAATTTTAGTTTTGTTTTTGTTTGGAGAATTTATTATTTTAACATTTTTTTCATTTATTGTAATTTTTGATTTAACAAATTCTAAAATTAATTTTAAATTTGCTTCATTAATTATTATGGGAGGGCAAAAAGTTTTTTTTTCTACATTAATGTTCTTTTCTGTTGGTTTTTTAGAATTACCAACATTTTGTAAATGGCTATTAGTATCAAAATTATCATTCTTATTTTGTAGCAATTGGAACTGATTTTGCGAAATCTCCAGTTGATTTTTTTTTAATTTTGTTTCTGGTACATTTTCCAACTTACTAATATCGTTATGATACCTTTTTCTAGGCTGGATATACATCCATTCCTGTTCATTTTCTTTTTGATTGATGTCCATATTTGGTATTGAATTATTCTTATCATTAATATTTACACTACCATTTTTCAAACTTAAAGTTTCTTTAAGCATTAATCTTTTCTTAAACTTAATACCACTCCTTCGTCCCATTAAGAGACTAAGAGGATACAATGATTAAAAAAAAAAAAAATAATATTTTGAATCGTTTTTTTTTTTGATGACTTTATTTTTGATTTGATATTAACAATGATAAATAACAATTTGTTATCTTAATTTTGTTTTTGTTTTTATTTGTAATATTTTTTCTCTTTTTTTTTTTATTTTGAACTTAAAACCGGTTTATTTTTGTTTATTTAAAATATAATTATGTATTTGTTTTTTTTTTTCTTTTTGTTTTTTTTTTTCTGTACTATTATATGAAGGCATAACAAGCCTATTTTTTTTTTTTTTTTTTTAATTTATTACAATTAAAATTTGTAAGAGCACTTAAATTTGCTTCTTCTCTCCGTAAAGGTTCTAAATGAACTCTTAAACTACTTAATAATAATTTATCCACACAAAGAATAATACAACAAGCCGTTAGAAGTTATAATGAAAGATTTCATTCTACAATAAAAAACATACCAAAAGAAGTTCAAGATCGTAAGGTAGATTTCGAAAAAATTAAAATGTGTATGGAAACGATCAAAATAAAAAAAAAATAGAAAACTTAAATAAAAAAAGGGGAAGATTATGAGGAAATTGGAACAGAAGGGTTTATAAAAAATTATAAAGCTAATAGGCATAAACAATTACCTAAATACAGAAAATCCAAATTAAATAATATACATGTAGCAAATATTAAAAGAAAATTAAAATTTTCAGACAATACAAACGATGTTGATATGCTTAGTATTAATAACACCGATTAGTGGGCGTCTAAACATACAGGGAATTGACGAACACAACGGTTTCACTATACTAAACTTAGACAAAACAAAAATAGTAACAGAAACAAATATAATACTACATATAATCAATACAACAGAAATAATTGAAATCATTAATAACATGACAAAAAATGTACAAGAATTAGACATTAAGAAGAAACATATATTAGAAATATAATTAACAGAATTAACAAATAAAGTTCTTACATTAGTACCAAGACACAAAAGAGAAAAAAGAGGACTCGTAAATATAATAGGAAGCGCCTCTAAATGGTTATTTGGAACAATGGACGAAGAAGACAGACAAAAAATAGAAGAACACTTGTCGACAATAGATTTAAACAATCATAAAGCTATTGATCATATTAATAAACAAATCAGAATGATTGATAATTTTAATAAAACATTGATAATGTTAAAAGATACAATTTTAAGTGACAGGTATCTGTTCGAAAAAGAAATAAATATAATAAAATTAGGTACTATGGAAACTTTTTATCATGATCAGTTATTAAAAATACAGTTATTAAAAAATAAAATAGGAGACATTCAAGACAATTTAGCGTCAGCAAGACATAGTATTTTACATCCAAACATACTGACTAACAGAGAAATTGAAGAATATAATATTGATTTTTTCAAATTACAGTACATTAGATTAGGTGTAGCAAGTTTATTAAAATTCCAAAAATCTTTACTGAGGTTCAATTAAAATTAATAATACCAATACCAAATGCAAACAATAAAGAAATAGATTATATGCAAGAAGTCATATTTAATTTTAATAATAAAGATTACAAATATGAAAAATTTAAAACAATTAATGAATTGTCATTATCAAAGCACTGTATCAGTATCTATAAAAATAATTGTAAGCTAATTAAAAATAATGTAACAGAAATATTGTCACTAGATGAACAAACAATTGTAATTAAAAATGCACATAACATAACTTTAGATCAATCGTGTGATAAAAGAAAAACATTGTTATCGGGAAATATATTAATTCATTTCAATAACTGTACTTTAAAAATTCCAAATCAACAATTTTCTAATGAAAAAGAAATGATAAAAGAAAGATTTTATTATCCTAATATAGAAATAAAAAATTTTTCAGATAAAATAAATTTTGAAGATCTTGTAATAAATAAATAATTAATTAATAAATAAATAAATAATAAATAATATGAAAATAATTTAAAAATACTAAAAGAAGAAAAAATTAAAAATAAAAATATCACAATTAGTATCTGTACTCTATTAATAAGTATAATAATGACCATAATCACAATGGTAATAGTAATAAAAATAAAATGTTTTAAAAATAAAAGAATTCAGGAGAATTCTAATGTAAAGGAGGGAGAAGTTATGTATAAGAAATCTCCTAATATTGAAAAAGGATATTATTTAAATGCAAATCCAATAGATAATATTGATACAGATATAAATAGAATTAGAAATTTAACAGATAATAATTTTAATAATATTTTAAAGACCATTTCGATCAAAACTAATAAAATATAAATATTAAATATTTTAAGAACAGATGTTTAAGATTGTAATTTCTTATGTGAAAGTAAAAGATAAGTTTGGTTTAAAGATTCACTGTTCTTAGAAAAGTAATTAAAGATAAGATTATATAGTTAATTTTCTATTGGTCATTAAGTAATAAACATTGTAATTTCCTATTGGTTAATTAATAATAAGACAAAAATATAAATAGTTTCTATTAACAAAAATAGATTATTGTTGTTCAAGCTGTCTTAACTATAAGTCGAAAACGTCTTGTAAATTAAAAGGATAAATAAAGTTTTAATTGAAAAAAATAAAATAATTATTTTTTTTAAACAAGTTAATTAACGAATAACAAAATTAGCGTATCTAAATAACAGAAAACAAAAAAAAAGGAAAATGTAATACTGGAAGAAAAATAAAAACGAATAAAAAACAAAGAGAACAAAAAATGTTACTTTGATTGTTTTTAAACATTTTTAAAGTCTATTTCTTATGTATATGTGCACATCTGATATTTACCCACATAACAGATAGAAAAAAAGAACTATTAAAATGTTATGATTTTAAAAGAAAGAAACATACGTTTGATATTTCCGTACATAACAGATAAAAAAAAAAATATTAAAATGTTATGTTATGAAAGAAAAAAGCCTCCAGCTTTTATATTAATTTCACAGACTTTAAAACTTATATATACTTATATTTATATATAAATTTGACATATTGAAATAAACTTTTTCAAAAAAATCTCGATTGTACAATATAGTTTAGAAAATTACAGAAAAATTTGCTATTAAAAATTTATTTTCTACTTTTTAGTTCAAAAAAGCTGTTTTTTTCAAAATTTGTTAATACGTCTGCTGGCAGATTATCAACTGGAATGTGTTCGACTTTTATGAAACCTTGATTCTGCATATCCTTGCAGAAATTATATCTAATGGAAATATGTGTTCATTTCTCATGCTTCACATTATTGTTGCACAAGTTGACAGCGCTTTTATTGTCACAGTACGGTCTACTAGCATAAAGTAACTATATACAGACATAGAGCATTCACATGTTAGAACAATTTGATCGTATTTTAGTTTATTGTTATTTTAGTTTTTCTTTTCCTTATATGTCAATTGATGTATGTATGTACATTTATATATAACTTTCATATAACTTTTTCGACTTCTTAAAAAAAGAAAATACCTCGATTTTTTATCAATCAAATTTAGCCGTTTTCATAACCCAACTATAGGTACAAGAATTATTATTGTAAAAGTATAAAATTAATATAAATTTAAAGTTATTTTCATTCCCTCTAAAAATATATTTTTTCTTTTTAGTCAATCTTACAATATTTTAAAAATTCAAATTATAAGCTTTTTAGTTTAATATCAGATCGATATTTATTATCAGAATATAATGATCCATTGTTGAGACAATCAAAAAATTTATCAAACACTAATATGTACATATTTTTGCAACTTCTTTAGTAATATGTACTTTTAAAACCAGACGTTTCAATTATTGTTCTAAAAACGGCACTCACTGTTCTTCTAAATATTTGTGTTGCTAATTTAACTCTCATTTTTTCAAAAGTATGCGGATTAATATGATATCTACTTATCTAGTTAATTTGGTACAAATCTTAGTTTTTCAATTTATTTGAAGTTCCCATAATTCTATGAGAACTTTAAAGATTATAATACCATCTGAGATTTTTAAATCAGAATCCATTAATGTATTTCTAAGATTTAATTAGATGGGGAAAATCGAATAAGCAAAAAATGTTTTATTATTATAATTACAAAATGGTTTATCAGGTGTTATTTATAGCAACGACAAAACTTTGGCAAAAGCTTGATCACAAGTAATTGACCGTATTATAGCGAACAAACTGCTCAATTTTTTTTAATAATTTCTAAAAGTGTTACAAGATGAATATCTGTATTCTATATTTTATATTCTAAAAATAAAATTTAAAAGTGTCACGAGAGGAATATCTGTATAGATATGTATGTATATCCAAACATCAGTTACAAAAACAAATATTCATAAAAAATTTAAAAATATTTTATAAACAACGCCGAAATATCTTACAAGCCCCATCGGAACACTCAATTTATTTTGCACACAAATAGCCTTTTTTTTCAAAGTTTTCGTTGAATGTTCCGGCTTGTAAGTGTAAAGGTTATAAATATCGTTGTTATAAATATCGTGCATTAAAATAACATTTTTGTTGTTCATGTAGTTATTTCTTAATTAAATTTTTTTTTGTAAAGATATGGTAAGTTGTTTAACCCTTTTTGCCGAATGTTTTTTCTTTTAAAAAATACCTTCTGCATTTTTAAAATTTTTAAATTCGGTTTTTTAATATGACTAACCTTATTCAGCTACCTTATTCAATATCAAAAAATAAAAAAGCTGCTATCTAGAAAGAATTGCATATCTATCTATAGTCAATAATGGTTCAATAATATTGCATCACATTCATGTATGTAATATTAATATAAATAAATAAATAAATAAGATATGGTAAGTTGTTTAACTCCTTCGTGCCGAATATTTTTTTTTTTAAAAAATACTTTCTTATATGTAGCTACCTTATATGACTAACTATATGTAACTACCTTATTCAATATCAAAAAATACTTTAAGAATTCTGCTATCTAGAAAGAATTACATATCTATCTATAGTCATAAAGGCTGGTTTTCATGAGAAACTTCATGGATATTATGGCAACTTTAGAAAGAGTAAAATATTGTGCTTTACCAGTGGGAAAGAGGGAGAAAAAAATTATATTATTAAAAAATATTACAGCAACATTTTGACAGTTAAAATTGTACATAACCTAATTTATTAATGTTTATACTTAGTTAAATATTTAAAATTTTTTATTTATAAAGTTGTTAAAAATAATATAGGTACATAGTTTAATAATTTTATACCGATAATATAGTCATTTTAATATAGTTTCTCACTAAAAAATAAAATTTGAACATTTGTTTATTTTTTGACACTTCAAAATTTAAATGCCATGGGAGTAGAAATTTTTTTGTAAGATATACAATTTTTGCATACATATGTATGTAATTCGTGGATATTTATGGTTACTTTCTTGGATATTTTCAAATGTTTCATGGATATTTTTTTAACTTAATCTCTTTCAAACACATATCATTTTTGTATGTTCTGCCTATGCCTCTGCCCTCTAACATTTTCGTGAATATATCGGTCTAATGATTATGTAATTATACATTCAGTAAATTTGATCTTAACTTACTATACATTTGTGGTTAATACCAATATTTTAGAAAATTTCAATATTCCATCCATCCAAAAATATTTTTAAAAATACGGTCATCTATTTACGAAATAACCCCAAATACGATCTTGGGGTGATTTCAAATCAATGAAATTAACTACGATTTTTTCTTCTGCGTGAGTTCTCTATGTATATAGTTACTTTATGCTACTAGCTCTTTCCAGATATTTTTAATTTTTAATTCACTAAGTAAATTTCTTATGAACATTATTTCTTTGACAACTTCAGGTAGAGATATATATTCCAATTACATTGTGGATAAAGAGATTGATTTTTATTTTCGCGATTTCCAGCATAGGGAACACCAGACATCATTATTACGAATCCTGAACATGATTTTCGTTCTTTAGTGTCTTTAGCCTAATCTGCGTCACTGTACCGTACAATTTCGCTGGATTTCTTCTTACTAATTTTATAGTCCATTGTCCCTTTCAAGTATTCCGGCAGCATTCCGGTGTATTAATCTAGGATTTGTAGTAAATCTTGCTACGAAATTCACTCGAAAAGATATGTCATGCGTGTTGTGTTGGATAAGTACATGAGACCTCCAATTAATTCATGAAAAGGTTTTGTTTTCATTTCTTTTGTTTCTTCCTTTGAAATTTCATCACTTGGCTGCAGTAATTTTAAGTTCGATTCAAGTGCTGCTGAGACAGGATTGCAATCTTGCATGTTAAATTGTTTTAATAGTTTTTGTATATAATTTTCTTGGCAAATTTCAATTGCACCTGTAGTTGATTTACGTTTTATGTTTATGCCCAGAATATTTTGTACTTCACCAATATCTTTCATATCAAAATGTGATGCTAATTCCCTTTTGGCACTTTCCAATACTATTGTTGAATTTGAAGCAAGCTAAATATCATCTACATATATTAAAATTATTAAGATATTGTCGTAATCATTTTTTACATACAGATATTGATCAGCTTTTTTCTGTTTCATTTCCATACTTTGAAGACAGCTATCCAATTTCTTGTGCCATTGCTTACTTGCTTGTTTTAATCCGTAAAGTGGCTTTAATAATTTGCACACTTTTGTTTTATGAGTTGTTTCGGTTGGTTGCAGCGGTTGTTCCATGTAAATTGTTTGCTCGAGGTCGCCCTGCACAAACGCTGTCACTACGTCCATTAGATGTAAATGCATCTTATGTTCAGCACATAATGTTCTTTCATTGTTCTTAGAGTTTCATATCTTCCGACTGGAGCATAGACTTCATCATAATCACTCCCTTTCTCTTGTTTTCAACAGCGAACAACTATTCTCGCCTTATATTTGATTTCTTTTGAATTGATTTTTGTTCTATATACCCATCTATTAGAGATAACCTTTTCACCTTTTGGAAGATTCACTAAAATCCATGTATTATTTTCTTTCAATGAACTTAATTCTTTTAGCATGGCATCTATCCAGTTCTCTTTGGCGACATCATTCATAGCTTCATAAAACGTTGTTATTTTTCCATCCTCTTCTACCAATGCTAAATTTGCACTTTGGGAATAAAGTTTTTTTGGTATTCCTTTCTGTCCAGTTTTCATTAATCTGGGTCGTCCTCCTTTTGTATATTGTTCGTAGGTACTTCATCTTCTACATTATCTTCTTCGGAATTAAATACTTCATCTTCTACATTATCTTCTTCGATATTAAAAATTTCATTCTCTATATTATCATGTTCGGCACACATTTCATGCTCTATGTTATCTTCAGGGTTGCATGATTAATTTTTTTCAAGTAGATATGATTATTTAAATTATTTTCGATTGGTGTTTGGATTTCATGGCTGGGTTATTTTTTGACTTGATACAAATTTCTACGTCATCATCATTATTGTTTTTCAATGAATCTAATAATTTTTTGGGTTAACGCTTTCAAACAAACTTGCATCTCTTCTTCGGACAATTGATTTATTTTTGTTCTACAAACTATATGTCTTTAATTTTGTATCATATCCTACGAATATGTTCTTTTCCCCTTAGCATCAAGCTTTGATCTAACAGGACCTTTGTGAAGAGCTATAATTTTGCTACCAAAGCTTTTGACATAACTCAATTTCGGTTTTCTTTCCGTCCATATTTCAAAAGGAACTTTATGATGTATTGAACTTGATGAACACCTGTTGTAAATGTAAACAGCTGTGTGAATTGCTTCAGCCCACAAAGATTTTGGAAGTACAGCATCTTGCAAGATGCATCGTGCCGTTTCCATCAACGTCCTATTGTTGTGGTGTGTATGGCACTGAAAGCTGCCTTCTTATTCCATTTTTTTCTAAATATTCATTAAATTCTTTTGATGCGTACTGGTAAAACTTAAGTATTAATCGGAGTATAGTAAGTTTGTAGGAAAAAGTAATGGATATTTATGAAAGACTTTAATACACTTTTTATGCATGATATCTATTCTATTTAGATACGTTTTGGGAGCTCTACTCCAAATGGGGTTTAGGCATCACATACCAAATCCATCACATACTCCAAATGGGGTTTAATATAGGATGAATAAATATTATATAAAACATTATTCGATAAATAATGTCTTAATTTTCGTAAAATGACATAATGTTTTTTATAATTAAGTCAGTATGATAGATCTAGTTGAGTTTACTATCTAAGTTTAGACCAAGATAAATGTTGATTTTAACAATTTCAATATGCTCGCTTTTATGTTGAAAATTAGTATTCATACTCAAAGATTTGTTCTCAAATATAGTAATTTTTGTTTTTTTTTAAATATTAAGATTAAGACATGTTTATTTAACCATATCAGTATTTTTTGCATATCTGTTTATATTGAAATTTTTAAATTTTCCTCATTTGATTCTGCTTATTTTAATACAGTATCGTCAGCATAGAGTTGGATATCTCCTTTTAGATTCAACTGCGTAATATCGTCTATGTATATTTTAAAGAGATCTGGACCAAGTATAGATCCTTGAGGGACCCCTTTTAAATTAATTTTTTCTGAGCTGAATCTATTATTTAGACGAACCATTTGTTTTTTATCTTGAAGATAGGGTTCAAAAAATTTTATACACCTCCTCATCGGAAATGCATTTGCGATGTGTTCGACACATCGTCTCATGTTCTGAAATAAAAATAAAAAATTTTACGATGTGTCATGATCGAAAATCATTTGACGATGGGTTTCCGACGTTGTAAATACTGAAATATCTGTCAAATTAAGCATTCAAAATTTTCTGTATACCCATTTTTAATGCTCTTAAATTGAGTTTTTTTTATAATAACAAATAAAATTTTTAAGTGGGGGTAAAAAAATGTATGTATACGCTGAATTAGTAAGATTAAAATTAGTTTGTAGATTAAATTATTTATGATCGAAAAAAGTAAAACGTTGTGTTTGATGCATTGTATCGACAATTTAAATGAACAATTTAAGTTCACAATTCAAATTGACAATTTTGAAGAAATCAAAATTTTTTTTTTGACGTGTCCGATGAAACCCACAGCTTCTGCTAAAATTTAGATTTGAAAGTTTCAATAGTAATATTTTGTGATCAACGCAGTCAAATGCCTTCTTTAAATCGAGAAATACGGACCCCATACCTTAATCAATATTTTTAGAAATAAAATCAGTTCGGGCCAGACAAGCAGCTGTCGTATTTGACCCTTTTTCAAATCCATATTGCTCTTTATTTAGAATTATTTATTATTTATTAAGAACCTTCAATCTATTCTTAATAATAATTTCGAAAATTTTAGAAAATGAAGGAAGAATAGATATTGGATGATAATTAGAACAATCTGTACTGTTTCCTTTTTTAAAGATGGGAATGACTATGGCAATTTTGAGTTTACTTGGGAAAATATATGTTTCGAAGGCCTTGTTTATATATTTGACTATTATTAGAACTAAGTAAATAGAAATTTTTTTTATAAATTTAGTAGGGATGTTATTAAATCCATTAGCTGCAGTTATATTTAGAGAATTTATAGCAGCGTCAACTTTGTCATAGTTCGTAGGAGTTAAATTAAAATTTGTAAAAATATTGCGTTGAAACTGATTTATGTATATGTATGTATATTCAACATCAGTACTTTCAGTAGGAATTTCTATTTCGCTAGTTACATTAACAAAGTACGAATTTAAACTTATTTAAGCTTAACAAAATTTTTTACCTGAGTAAATTTTTTATCATTTTGACATATTTTTATTTGGTTTTCTGGAATTTTGTTTGGATTTGTTGGCTAAAATATTTATTAAGAACTATACCATAATTGTATTAATTGTATATAGTTGAACTATTGCATGGCAATGACATTTGTAAATTAAAATATTATTACAGTGTGAATTGAAGTTCTTCTGACACATGAATATTTTCAATACTCCCCCTCAATCCACTCTGCGTTATAAACTAAAGTTTTCTCCCTTTTTTTAAAAAATTATTCAATTTCAATCAAAATTACAAATTTTAAATTTTAAAATATGTATTATCAAATTTCATTTAGAATTACAAGCTATTAATTTTAATCCATTATTCAATTTCGTTTAATTTCAAATTATTATTCAACTTCATTTAAAGTTATAAATTTTAAATTTAAAAATGTTATATACCTACTTAGTTAGGGATCCCATATGGTCTCTAAAAAAGAGAACATGGTCTATTTTTTCGTCGTGATCTCTCTTTTTCTTTTATTGTTTTGTTTTTGGCTCTTTTGGTTTCTTTTTTCAAAAAAATAAATAAATTGCATATTGTTTATAGAAAATTCACAGAATGCTTGCGCCTGTCATTTTATTTTAGCTGTGTGTAAGTGTGTTCGACAAACAATTTTTGGCATTTTGCTTTATATATTCACAAACGAAAACGTGGAGAATTCTGTCATTTCTGTTGTACTGTTTTTTTTTTATTCATATTTTGAAGTGAATTGTTATTTCAAATATTTATTATATTACTAAATTTCATCCTAAAATTTATAATATGTACAAATTTACATATTGAATATATAGATATTTCGTTTGTAATATTGTATTATACGTATATTTCATCAGGTTTATTTATTTTGATATAAGAAATATATTTACATAGTATATGTATTAAAAAAATATCTAAGCTTTTTTACTCTTTTTGGTCTCTTTTTTTTTATCCTCAAAGTCTCTATTTTTGATTTTTTAACTGACATTTACTCTATTTCTGTTTTGCTTTCTGGGATCCCTATACTTAGTTAACAAAATTTTTATAAATTGTATATTTAAATAAGATTCAAAAGTTTGCTACAATTTAAATGTTTTAATTTTTTTTAAACCTTTTGTTAATACGTCTGCTGGTAGATTATCAACTGGAATGTGTTCGACTTTTATGAAACCTTGATTCTGCATATCCTTGCAGAAATTATATCTAATGGAAATTGTTTTCATTTTTCATGCTTCACATTATTGTTGCACAAGTTGACAGCGCTTTTATTGTCACAGTACACGCTACTAGCATAAAGTAACTATATACAGACATAGAGTATTCACATGGTAGAACAAAGTTAGACAGGTTTTTTAATTTCGTAAAATCAACTTGATTCTAAATATTATAGTTTATTGTTATTTTAGTTTTTCTTTTCCTTTTTTTTTGTATGTCAATTGATGTATGTACATTTGTATATATATTTCTTCATATAACTTTTTCGACTTCTTAAAAAAAGAAAAAACCTCGATTCTACTTCGATTTTTTATCAATCATTTTAGCCGTTTTCATAACGCAACTATAGGTACAAGAATTATTATTGTAAAAGTATAAAATTTTAAAAAATTTATAGATATATTAATATAAATTTAAAGTTATTGTCATTCCCTCTAAAAATATATTTTTTCTTTTTAGTCAATCTTACAATATTTTAAAAATTCAAATTAAAAGCTTTTTAGTTTAATATCAGATCGATATTTATTATCAGAATATAATGATCCATTGTTGAGACAATCAAAAAATTTATCAAACACTAATATGTACAAAATTTTTGAAACTTCTTTAGTAATATGTACTTTTAAAACCAGACGTTTCAATTATTGTTCTAAAAGCGGCACTCTCTGTTCTATTAAATATTTGTGTTGCTAATTTAACTCTCATTTTTTCAAAAGTATGCGGATTAATATGTTATCTACTTATCTAGTTAAATTGGTACACATCTTAGTTTTTCAATTTATTGGAACTTCCCATAATTCTATGAGAACTTTAAAGCTTATAATACAATCTGAGATTTTTAAATCGGAATCTATTAATGTATTTCTAAGATTTAATTAGATGGGGAAAATCGAATAAGCAAAAAATGTTTTATTATTATAATTACAAAATGGTTTATCAGGTGTTATTTATAGCAACGACAAAACTTTGGCAAAAGCTTAATCACAAGTAATTGATCGTATTATAGCAAACAAACTTCTCAAATTTTTTTAATAATTTCTAAAAGTGTTACAAGACGAATATCTGTATTCTATATTCTAAAAATAAAATTTAAAAGTGTCACGAGAGGAATGTCTGTATAGATATGTATGTATATCCAAACATCAGTTACAAAAAAAAATGTTCATAAAAAATTTAAAAAAATTTTATAAACAACGCCTAAATATCTTACAAGCCCGATCGGAACACTCAATTTATTTTGTACACAAATAGTCTTTTTTTCAAAGTTTTCGTTGAATGTTCCGGCTTGTAAGTGTAAAGGCGTTGTTATAAATATCGTGCATTAAAATAACTTTTTTGTTGTTCATGTAGTTATTTCTTAATTAAATTTTTTTTTGTAAAGATATGGTTAGTTGCTTAACCACTTTTTGCCGAATGTTTTTTTTTTTTAAAAATACCTTCTACATTTTTAAAATTTTTAAATTCGGTTTTTTAATATGACTAACCTTATTCAGCTACCTTATTCAATATCAAAAAATAAAAAAGCTGCTATCTAGAAAGAATTGCATATCTATCTATAGTCATAAAGGGTTTTCTTGAGAAACTTCATGGATATTATCGCAACTTTAGAAAGAGAAAAATATTGTGCTTTATCAGTGAGAAATAGCGAGAAAAAATTATATTATTAAAAAATATTACAGCCACATTTTGACAGTTAAAATTGTACATAACCTAATTTATTAATGTTTATACTTAGTTAAAAATTTAAAATTTTTTATTTATAAAGTTGTTAAAAATAATATAGGTACATAGTTTAATAATTTTATACCGATAATATAGTCATTTTAATATAGTTTCTCACTAAAAAATAAAATTTGAACATTTGTTTATTTTTTGACAATTCAAAATTTAAATGCCATGGGAGTAGAAATTTTTTTGTAAGATATACAATTTTTGCATACATATGTATGTAATTCGTGAATATTTATGGTTACTTTCTTGGATATTTTGAAATGTATCATGGATATTTTTTTAACTTAATCTCTTTCAAACACATATCATTTTTGTATGTTCTGCCTATGCCTCTGCCCTCTAACATTTTCGTGAATATATCGGTCTAATGATTATGTAATTATACATTCAGTAAATTTGATCTTAAGTTACTATACATTTGTGGTTAATACCAATATTTTAGAAAATTTCAATATTCCATCCAAAAATATTTTTTAATTTTTAGAAAAAATATTCTTCTTAACAAAAAATAAAAAAATTAAAAAAAATAGATCTCCGTTACAATTTACATCACACACATTATAATAAAATTTTGTTGGCTTTCAAATATTATCTATGTGTTATGTAGACTTATTCTTTATTAGATCTATAAAATTACATTTTAAAATTATAAGAACATTTGTTTGTATGTATGTAACAATATAAAATCAGTTTTTAGAGAAAAAAAAAATCAGTTCGAAGAAAATGAATTATGAAGTGAAAGAATGAAAAAATATTTTTTTGTTTTGTTTTTCTTATGTTTTTTGATGATATACTAAAAATACGGTCATCTATTTACGAAATAACCCCAAATACGATCTTGGGGTGATTTCAAATCAATGAAATTGACTACGTTTTTTCTTCTACGTGAGTTCTCTATGTATATAGTTACATTATGCTACTAGCTCTTTCCAGATATTTTTAAGTAAATTTCTTATGAACATTATTTCTTTGACAACTTCAGGTAGAGATATATATTCCAATTCCATTGTAGATAAAGCGATTGATTTTTGCTTTCGTGATTTCCATAGGGACCGCCAGACATCATTATTACGAATCCGGAACATGATTTTCGTTCTTTAGTGTCTTTAGCCTAATCTGCGTCACTGTACCGTAGAATTCCATTGGATTTCTTCTTACTAATCTTATAGTCCATTGTCCCTTTCAAGTATCTTAAAATCCTTTTGGCAGCATTCCGGTGTATTAATCTAGGATTTGTAGTAAATCTTGCTAAGAAATTCACTCCAAAAGATATGTCATGCGTGTTGTGTTGGATAAGTACATGAGACGTCCAATTATTTCACGAAAAGGTTTTGTTTTCATTTCATATGTTTCTTCTTTTGAAATTTCATCACTTGGCTGCAGTAATTTTAAGTTCGATTCAAGTGCTGCTGAGACAGGATTGCAATCTTGCATGTTAAATTGTTTTAATAGTTTTTGTATATAATTTTCTTGGCAAATTTCAATTGCACCTGTAGTTGATTTACGTTTTATGTTTATGCCCAGAATATTTTGTACTTCACCAATATCTTTCATATCAAAATGTGATGCTAATTCCCTTTTGGCACTTTCCAATACTATTGTTGAATTTGAAGCAAGCTAAATATCATCTACATATAATAAAATTATTAAGATATTGTCGTAATCATTTTTTACATACAGATATTGATCAGCTTTTTTCTGTTTCATTTCCATACTTTGAAGACAGCTATCCAATTTCTTGTGCCATTGCTTACTTGCTTGTTTTAATCCGTAAAGTGGCTTTAATAATTTGCACACTTTTGTTTTATCAGATGTTTCGGTTGGTTGTAGCGGTTGTTCCATGTAAATTGTTTGCTCGAGGTCGCCCTGCACAAACGCTGTCACTACGTCCATTAGATGTAAATGCATCTCATGTTCAGCACATAATGTTCTGTCATTGTTCTTAGAGTTTCATATCCTCCGACTGGATCATAGACTTCATCATAATCACTCCCTTTCTCTTGTTTTCAACAGCGAACAACTATTCTCGCCTTATATTTGATTTCTTTTGAATTGATTTTTGTTCTATATACCCATCTATTAGAGATAACCTTTTCACCTTTTGGAAGATTCACTAAAATCCATGTATTATTTTCTTTCAATGAACTTAATTCTTTTAGCATGGCATCTATCCAGTTCTCTTTGGCGACATCATTCATAGCTTCATAAAACGTTGTTATTTTTCCATCCTCTTCTACCAATGCTAAATTTGCACTTTGGGAATAAAGTTTTTTTGGTATTCCGTTCTGTCCAGTTTTCATTAATCTGGGTCGTCCTCCTTTTGTATATTGTTTGTGGGTTCTTCATCTTCTACATTATCTTCTTCGGAATTAAATACTTCATCTTCTACATTATTTTCTTCGATATTAAAAATTTCATTCTCTATATTATCGTGTTCGGCACACATTTCATCCTCTATGTTATCTTCAGGATTGCATGATTAATTTTTTTCAAGTAGAATATGATTATTTAAATTATTTTCGATTGGTGTTTGGATTTCGATGGCTCGGTCATTTTTTGACTTGATACAAGTTTCTACGTCATCATCATTATTGTTTTTCAATGAATCTGGTTAACGCTTTCAAAAAAACTTACATCTTTTCTTCGGACAATTGATTTATTTTTGTCTTACAAACTATATGTCTTTGATTTTGTATCATATCCTACGAATATGTACTCTTTCCTCTTAGCATCAAGCTTTGATCTAACAGGACCTTTGTGAAGAGCTATAATTTTACTACCAAAGCTTTTGACATAACTCAATTTCGGTTTTCTTTCCGTCCATATTTCAAAAGGAATTTTATGATGTATTGAACTTGATGAACACCTGTTGTGAATGTAAACAGCTATGTGAATTGCTTCAGCCCACAAAGATTTCTAGCAAGATGCATCGTGCCGTTTCCATCAACGTCCTATTGTTGTGGTGTGTATGGCACTGAGAGCTGCCTTCTTATTCTATTTTTTTTCTAAATATTCATTAAATTCTTTTGATGCGTACTGGTAAAACTTAAGTATTAATCGGAGTATAGTAAGTTTGTAGGAAAAAGTAATGGATATTTATGAAAGACTTTAATACACTTTTTATGCATGATATATATTCTATTTAGATACGTTTTGGGAGCTCTACTCCAAATGGGGTTTAGGCATTACATACCAAATCCATCACAAACTCCAAATGGGGTTTAATATAGGATGAATAAATATTATATAAAACATTATTCGATAAATAATGTCTTAATTTTCGTAAAATGACATAATGTTTTTTATAATTAAGTCAGTATGATAGATCTAGTTGAGTTTACTATCTAAGTTTAGACCAAGATAAATGTTGATTTTAACAATTTCAATATGCTCGCTTTTATGTTGAAAATTAGTATTCATACTCAAAGATTTGTTCTTAAATACAGTCAAAATTCGATATCCGGTTTGCAAAAAACCATCGGCAGCACGGATAATCGAAAAGCACGATTAAGAGAATGTCACGTCAAAATAAAAGTCAATATTGTAAGTTATTAAATTCATCAGATTTATTTGATTTATAAACAAAAATTTTCCATTTTTACCACACTTGTTTTTCAAATTTAAACAAAAATAAAATAAAAATGGGAACTTCAACTTTAATTTTATTAAATAGGTACTGCAAATTATGTACTTATATGTAAATATTATATATAAATATCTACTATATATATACATATATGTATAATATTAATATTACTCAAATTAAAATAAAAAACTGGGAATGTTATGTTAATTTTAAATCTAATTAGATTATAAAAAAGTTACTTATTTGTAAAATTTCAGAAAAAATCTTTTAGAGTTGTTTTTCGTTTTGACTTATTATTTTTATGTTCTATTAAATTATTTTGAATTCTAATAATGTGCATTAAATCTTGAGCTGACACATTATTTATTTTATTGTTTTCTAAAAATTCAATTAGTTTTTCGCTTGCATTAATAGCCTCTTCAGAAGTTACTGTGCACTTAAAAACAGATATATTGGAAGTATCAATATCGCTAATGATATCTATTTCATTTTCTGGATCTAACATATTCAAAATTTCATTATCGGTTAAAGTTGCAAATGTAGGAGCTTTGTTATCGCACTCGACCCATTTCTTTATTGCTTCGCTGTCAAATTCTTGAGTTATACCCTCAGTATTCATTATTTCACCAATATTATTTTCTATAACAAGAGAACATTATTCAAATTTTTGTCGAATAATTTTTTAAATAATCAAATTACTTACCTAATTCATTTTCAGAAATCTCAACATCATTTTCTAATAAATTTCGCCAAACATTCTTTAAAACATTTTCACCTATTTCATCCCACTTTTCCTGCAGCCCAAATTGCATCTTTAATTGAAAATGATTTTTGAAAATGATTTTTATCTTCGCAATTTAGAGATTTTTGTACGACATTTTTTCTATAAATGCATTTAAAACTTCGTATAGCGCCTTGGTCCATAGGCTGAATTAAAGAAGTGCAGTTTAGGGGTAAAAACTTAACTATAATATTTTCTTTTTGAAGAAGTCCTACGTTGGGATGAGCGGGGCAGTTGTTCATCAAAAATAATATTTTACAACCTATTGGGAGACCAGACTTAATACAATGCGCACGTCCTTCAGGAATGAAATGCTTATTAAACCAATCTAAGAAAATTGCTTGAGTAACCCATGCTCTTTTATTTGACTTGTATATTACTGGTAGAGTGAAATTTTTAAGAGATCTTGGATTGGCGCTCTTTCCAATCACAAGTAATTGACATTTATGAGTTCCAGCAGCATTCGAACAATTGAGGACTGTAATCCTTTCTTTTGATTCTTTTTGTCCATCTGCAGAGTATTCGTCATTGGAAACCAAGTAGTTTGTGGTAAACATTTCCAGAGCAAACCTGTTTCATCTCCATTATATATTTGTTCTTTGGAAAGTTCTTCTGTTTCAATAAATTGCTGCAACTCATCAACAAACAATGTAGCTGATATATGATCTGCAGACATTTTCTCTCCGGTTAATTTTAAGCTATGAATCCCATGCCTGTTTTTAAATTTACCCAGCCAGCCTTGTGAATAGTTACAAGATGTTCTTATGTTCAATTTCTCATGAAAATGATTGGCCTTTTCAATTATCATGGATCTTGAAATTGGAGTTCTATTATATCTCACCTGTCGGAACCATTCATATAAATCTTTGTTAAATTTAACTTACACAACTTGAAAAACAAATGTAAGAATTTCTTGGTAACATGCAAATGCAAAAAATGAATAAAAATAAAATTTTATACACCCCCTCATCGAAAATGCTTTTGCGATGTGTTCGACATGATGATAAATAATTTGACGATGTGTCATGATCGAAAATAATTTGACGATGGGTTTCCGACCTTGTAAATACTGAAATATCTGTCAAATTAAGCATTCAAAATTTTCTGTATATCCATTTTTAATGTTCTTAAATTGGGTTTTTTTTGTTGAAAAATGGACGAATCTAGGTATAATAACAAATAAAATTTTTAAGTTGGGGTAAAAAAATTTATGTATATGCTGAATTAGTAAGATTAACATTAGTTTAATTATTTATGATCGAAAATAAAAAGTAAAACGTTGTGTTTGATGCATTGTATCGACAATTTCAATTAACAATTTAAGTTCACAATTCAAATTGCCAATTTTGAAGAAATCTTGAAATTTTGAAGATAATAAATTAATATCTTATCCTATGACGATGACATCTGGTGACGAATAGAGTTAATAATAAAGTTAATTAACTATTATACTATGTGTTACAATTATGAAATAATAATAATTTCTTTTAGAAAAAAAGAGAAAGAAGATTTCGGTAATTATTGATAATTAGAAGTAAACATTAAATGCAGCAGTAACTATGTAATAAAAATATTAAAAATAAATTAAAAACATATCATATTAAATGTTATGTGAAAAATCACCAGTAAAATTTGGATCATTATTGGTAAGTTTAAACATAATAAGAAATAATAATAGATTTATTTTTAGGTGTTGATTGATTGTTCCGTATATGTTGAGATCTTGAATGTTGTAACTCAGAATGACTTTAGATAAGTATATTTATTTTGTTTGTTTTTTATATGATTCTCTGGGGTTGTTTTCAATCTCAGTTTAGATTGACGGCTGTCCAGGACGCAACATACTCCCCTCCATTGGCCGACATGTATGCCGACATATTTTGATAATTTTTTCGGATGATGACCATATTATCAGCTTGGATGATAACCTCGAGAAAAAAAAACATGAAACGAGAAATAATTGGACCATCAAACTGGTACATAGTTTTAGTGTTAGTTTTAATTTTAGCAATTAAGTTTTTTTTTACATTTTTTTATAAGTGCTAGTTTTTAAGTAGTGGTAGTTTTAAGTAGGTTGTATTAGATTTTAATGATTTTTGAATTGTGTGTACGGTTTTCAAAAAATTAAATGAATGTGTGTGTGTAGGTATAGGTAAAACACATAATTTTGCAATCGATCCTTTTAAAATCGAACTTTTTGTTTTTACGGTCGCGACGCGTACTAATCCATCTCTACCGTACTAACCCAATCCGTAATGCGAGCTAGTGACCAGTGACAGGGTGGTAGGTTTTCATCTTTTAAGATGACCACGTCTGCAATTTGAACATCTTGAATTTGGTTTGTCCATTTTGGACGCTGTTGCAATCTGGTTAAGTATTCAGCATTCCAGCATTTCCAAAAATTTTGATATAAACGTTGTCGATGTTGCCATCGATTTAAGTGAGTCGTTTTGACATCTAATATGGACGGCTCCGGTGGAATTAAAATTGTGTCACTAATTAAGAAGTGACCTGTGTTCATATGTTTAAATCTTGGGTGTCATTGCTCACTTTGCATAGTGGCCGAGAATTTAAGGACGCCTCAATTTGGTGCAACACGGTTGTAAATACTTCGTAAGTTAAACTGTCATTTTTCAAATTCTTTTGAGATGATATTTTGTGGATCTTATGCCAGCTCCCATAGGCCGCCGAAGTGCGGGGCAGCAGGAGGATTAAAATGAAAGTTTACTCCGCTTGTTTCAATTGTTTCTGCAATTTCAGTATTTATCTGATCTAGCATTATCTTTCTTTCTTTTGCCAGATCTTAACTAGCTCCAAGAAAATTCTGTCCATTGTCACTATAGATGTCACTACAAAGACCCCGTCTGGACGTGAATCTTCTAAAGGCTGCAATAAAACCTTCACTGGTTAAATCGGTGACTAGTTCCAAATGTGTGGCTTTTACTGACAGACATACAAATAAACATATGTAAACCTTGTATCTTTTTGCACTCCTTCCTCTATATGTTTTTAATTCAAACGGACCGCAATAATCGATACCAGTGT
Source organism: Poecilobothrus nobilitatus (assembly GCA_947095535.1). NCBI lineage: Eukaryota > Metazoa > Arthropoda > Insecta > Diptera > Dolichopodidae > Poecilobothrus > Poecilobothrus nobilitatus. The sequence goes on from OX352773.1 coordinate 97,645,078, forward strand.
GTGAAAATGGACGACACATTTATACTCTAGGTGCTGGGAGGTTGCCCATAAGTTGTTCTCTCACTTCAGCCTTTTGCCGGAAACATGTTATGCATTTGTGAATATGATGCCGTATCGTATTGCGGGCATTTAGTAACCAATACCTTTGTTTTAGAATAGTTACCATTAATTGAAATCCTCCATGCAGATTGTCTCAGTTAATTTTTCTTATAACTGTCTGACGTGATCTTTGTCAGGAATGATTAAAGGGTGCCTTTGATTGTATGATAGTGACGATTGTTGTTTTCTTTCCCTTACTCTCAAAATTTCGTTGTGATCTAAAAACGGAGTTCATTTCGATAAAAGGTCGGTCTTCGGCTTATATGTGGAGGTTTTCAATTCCGATATCTCCTTTGAAACGTGCCGGTTTTGTATACGTTTGATTAAAATCTGCAATGATGTTTGTATTTCGTGAGCCTTTAAATAGCTTGTTTCCTTCGATGTGTTTCTTTTACAATTTTTAGCAAACCTTATGCAGTAGACGGTCACTCTAAGTAATTTTGTGAACGATGAGAAATTTGTTTCAAAATATGGTCGTTCTATTGGTATCCTTTAACTGGGCACGATATATCCCGCGAGAAGCACAATCTGCCAGGTTCTGTTTTGAAGGAATATGATCCCATAAATTTTTTTCAAGCTGTTCATATATGTGTGAGACACGATTTGCAACAAAGGTTGTCCAACGGGATGGATGAGTATTCAGCCATGCTAGAACAATTTCCGAATCTGTCCATGCGTGAATTCTTATTGCTTGATCGAATTGAAACGCTTCTAACACGTACTTAATTAATTACGACACCAGCGTTGCAGCGCAAAGTTTTAATCATTGCAGAGAAATTGTTTTAATTGGTGCGACCTTGGTTTTGGAGGCTACCATGTGGGTTGATCTTTCGCCCAAGCTGTTGGTTATACAAATATAAACTACCCCTGAATATGCCTTGATAGATGCGTCGGCAAAACCATGAATTTCTATTTGAGAATTGTTGTTTGAATAATGAATCAACCTTTCGAAGGCGAATGTTTGAACTTCTGGATAGCCACCCAAGAGGATCAAACAACTTGGCGAGTTGCGACAGTATTTTACGTTTTTTCCATTTTTCAGAATTATCATCTAAATTTACAGAATACATACAGGTATCTTTGTTCGAATTCCATGAGATGCCAAGAGCTCGAACAGTTTCATTTTCCTCTAAAAACGATAATAAGTTAACTTTATTGTTTTGAATTTCAAAAGGTTTCGTTAATTCTTTACAATCGGATGCCCATTTTCGGAGTGGCAACCCAGCACAGGTAACCACCACCATAATTTAAGTATTTGATTTTGCAATTCGATGGCTTCTTCGGGAGGGTCAGTACCTGATAGAAGATTGCCAACATAAAAATTCCTTGACGTTGTTCTTGCTGCTATAGGATAGTTCTCTTTTTCATCAATAGCCAGTTGTTGTAAAATTTGTGTTGCTAAATAAGGAGCGCTTTTTGTACCAAAGGTAACTGTCAATAATTTATAATCTCTTATAGGTTGGGTTGAATTATTTCTCCATTCTCTGGAATTCTGTGTTTGAATCTTTGACACGAATTTGGCGATACATCTTTTCAATGTCGGTGGTAAATGAAATGCGATGTTTTCTCCAACGAATCAGAATTTTGACTAAATCATCTTGTACAACCGGACTCTTTAAAAGCATGTCATTTAACGACAATCCACTTGATGTTGCTTTGGATGCGTGGAAAACTACACTTAGCTTAGTTGTGGTGCTCGTCTCCTTAATTACGGCATTATGGAAGGTAACAACAATTGTAGTAGGTGAAGTCAGTCTTGTACGATGAGAGACTACTTTCACCATTAGTAACTTGTATCATATGATAAAGATCGATGTATTCCTGTAAACATTTTTGATGCTCCTTTTTTAGATTTGAATTTTTTTCAAATCTATGTTCAAACTGATACAAACGGCGCACCGCAATGTCTCTTAATTTCCCTAAGTGATGTTGCTGAGTTATCTCTTTAAATGGCAATGAAACTTGATATAGTCCTGATTTTAAACGAAAAGTGGTTGATTCAAAAAATTGTTCACATTTGATTTCTTCTTCTGATTGATTTTATTGTTTCGGTAATTCCTCAATTTACCAAAAACCTTTCAATTGTTTGTCGAGATCAGCACACATATGGAAATTTTTAACAGTAAGTTGTGGTTCTCCTGCACAAATAATGTTACCCGACAATATCCATTCAAAAATCGTTTTCTGGGCTGTGAGCGTACCTGGATTAACTTTTTTGAGGGCCTCTAATATTATGCTCCTAAAAAATATACCATGTAAATGTGCTATACCATGTAAATGTTCACAATTTTGCACTTCTATTTTTGAAGCTGGTAAATGATTTGTTTATGTTTTTAAAACGAGACTTTCAACTTCTAGCAAAGTTTCCTTGGTCTTAACCAATCTCAATCTCCGTACCTTAGTTTGAAGGCTAAATCTGACTCTAGAAGTGACATGATGTGTTTGACTCTTTCCTATCCCTTGCACAGTAGCACGGGTTGGTTCTCTTCTTAAATCAAGCTGTTGAACAACTCTTTCGGTGATGAACCCTTGGTCAATGAGTACTCTAATCAGGCTTTGTTTACCTGAAGGAGCGACAATTGTGATTACAACGGTCGCTAATAAAATTTGATTATTCTGCCAGTGTGTGATAAACGATTGAACATTGGATGTATTTAAAAAATTGGAATTTATGGGTTGAGTTTGATTATTTGGTATAAAACTTGGGCTATTGGGAGTCAATATGTTGTTTAATGTTGCTCGGAAAGTACTAGGCTGACTGGATTGATTAGTAGATCGACTATTTTGGTGGTTATTGTTTTGATTCACAGAAGAGTCTATATATTTATGTAAAAGCGTATGATGTTTTTTTTTTGCAATATTGGCGAACTTTCGTACTGGGACAATTAACAACTCTATGCCCAAAACCTAAACAGTTGATACATAGATTTTTTACCTTTATAAAGTTTAAACATTTACCCTGATTTTGCTTTAGAAATTTATCACATTGCCGAATAGTGTATTGACCTTCACAAACGACACATGAAGTTGGAGTTGCAATGTGATATTATTGTGTTGTAGGTTTGTTTTGATTAATGTTAAAATTAGTTGCTGGCTGTTTCTGTATTGGTTTTCTGCTATTTATGGCTTCTAAGGTGCGGAATCTAGATTCTAGAAATTCTTTGGGTGTTTTCCAAGATGGAAATTTTTTCATTTCTCAAGTCTCTTGCTCCCACAACTCATGAATTTCGGTTGGAAGCTTGTTGATAATTAAAAAAACTAAAATCGGGTCCCATTCTTTTATAGATATATCCAGATTATCTAGAGCGTCTAAGCATTCAGATGTTGTGTCTAATAATCCTCTGACCCTAATCCTAAATAATTTTAGACTGAAATAATAATGTCTTTATTTGTGTATTTACTAAGACCTATCGATTCTCATATCGATCCTGTAATAGTGACCATGCTAAAAAATAATTCTTTTCTGTTACCTGGTAAGACCTCAAAAGCTGTTCTGGTTCTCCTACAAGGTGCATCTTTAAATATTGCATTTTTTGAACTGGACTGAGAGAATCATTTTGGTGCACCATTGTTCTAAAAAGATCATAGAAGGTTGACCATTTTTTGTAATCACCATTGAATTTATCAAGTGAGACCTTTGGTAACTTCAATTCGCACTCCAGAGTGATTCTTGACTGGTTGGATTGTATAATGCTGGTCTCAGTCTCCTTTGATGCGTTTTCCGCAAAGTCTGTTTCATATCGGCTTTCAATTATTTCGTAATTAGTGTTGAAATAATTATCCACCTCAGCATAAATATCATCTTCAAAGTAACTATAATTATTTTGGGTCCACTTTTCCGATAACCTTTGAACTATTAATCTTTTATGCCCACTGACAAATATATCCCAATGGCCTTGGAAAGCTGCTAATCTTCTTTGATAGAACCCTTTAGTGCGTTTATCCTTCTCCGTCTTTTTATAATTATTAAAGCAACTTTCAAGGATTTCCTTTTGTGCCAACTGAGCATTTATTAAATCTTCCATCTGTCTTTTAATTATTTGACTCAACTGAAACACCCACCAAATTCAGATAAAATTGTAAGATAAAAAAAATGTAACTCCTCGTACAAGCGTTTTTATACCACTTCCTGAAATTAATAGCAATTATTCGAAGCACGTTCTGTTCAGAAATCAAAACCCTGACGCAACTTCTTTTTAAAAAAAATTTATTTATTATGTTCAAATAGCCATACCATTGAAATACGTAAATAGATACATTTCAAGTTAATGTACACTATGTAAATATAATGTTTAAATATCCAAAAAAAAATCAAATATAATAATGTGCAAAATTATGTATTGCCCAAAAAAACTAATTTCAAATATTTTAAAATGTATATAACCGTTTACTCACCCCAATTCTGTTATTCTGGAACTTAACGCGTACTCGATTCGCTACATTACCTTTGATTGTATGATAGTGACGATTGTTGTTTTATTTCCTTTACTCTCAAAATTTCGTTGTGATCTAAAAACGGAGTTCATTTCGATAAAAGATCGGTCTTCGGCTTATATGTGGAGGTTTTCAATTCCGATATCTCCTTTGAAACGTGCCAGTTTTGCATACGTTTGATTAAAATCTGCAATGATGTTTGTATTTCGTAAGCCTTTAAATAGCTTGTCTCCTTCGATGTGTTTCTTTTACAATTTTTAGCAAACCTTATGCAGTAGACGGTCACTCTAAGTAATTTTGTGAACGATGAGAAATTTGTTTCAAAATATGGTCGTTCTATTGGTATCCTTTAACTGGGCACGATATATCCCGCGAGAAGCACAATCTGCCAGGTTCTGTTTTGAAGGAATATGATCCCATAAATTTTTTTCAAGCTGTTCATATATGTGTGAGACACGATTTGCAACAAAGGTTGTCCAACGGGATGGATGAGTATTCAGCCATGCTAGAACAATTTCCGAATCTGTCCATGCGTGAATTCTTATTGCTTGATCGAATTGAAACGCTTCTAACACGTACTTAATTAATTACGACACCAGCGTTGCAGCGCAAAGTTTTAATCTTTGCAGAGAAATTGTTTTAATTGGTGCGACCTTGATTTTGGAGGCTACCATGTGGGTTGATCTTTCGCCCAAGCTGTTGGTTATACAAATATAAACTACCCCTGAATATGCCTTGATAGATGCGTCGGCAAAACCATGAATTTCTATTTGAGAATTGTTGTTTGAATAATGAATCAACCTTTCGAAGGCGAATGTTTGAACTTCTGGATAGCCACCCAAGAGGATCAAACAACTTGGCGAGTTGCGACAGTATTTTACGTTTTTTCCATTTTTCAGAATTTTCATCTAAATTTACAGAATACATACAGGTATCTTTGTTCGAATTCCATGAGATGCCAAGAGCTCGAACAGTTTCATTTTCCTCTAAAAACGATAATAAGTTAACTTTATTGTTTTGAATTTCAAAAGGTTTCGTTAATTCTTTACAATCGGATGCCCATTTTCGGAGTGGCAACCCAGCAGAGGTAACCACCACCATAATTTAAGTATTTGATTTTGCAATTCGATGGCTTCTTCGGGAGGGTCAGTACCTGATAGAAGATTGTCAACATAAAAATTCCTTGACGTTGTTCTTGCTGCTATAGGATAGTTCTCTTTTTCATCAATAGCCAGTTGTTGTAAAATTTGTGTTGCTAAATAAGGAGCGCTTTTTGTACCAAAGGTAACTGTCAATAATTTATAATCTCTTATAGGTTGGGTTGAATTATTTCTCCATTCTCTGGAATTCTGTGTTTGAATCTTTGACACGAATTTGGCGATACATCTTTTCAATGTCGGTGGTAAATGAAATGCGATGTTTTCTCCAACGAATCAGAATTTTGACTAAATCATCTTGTACAACCGGACTCTTTAAAAGCATGTCATTTAACGACAATCCACTTGATATTGCTTTGGATGCGTGGAAAACTACACTTAGCTTAGTTGTGGTGCTCGTCTCCTTAATTACGGCATTATGGAAGGTAACAACAATTGTAATAGGTGAAGTCAGTCTTGTACGATGAGAGACTACTTTCACCATTAGTAACTTGTATCATATGATAAAGATCGATGTATTCCTGTAAACATTTTTGATGCTCCTTTTTTAGATTTGAATTTTTTTCAAATCTATGTTCAAACTGATACAAACGGCGCACCGCAATGTCTCTTAATTTCCCTAAGTGATGTTGCTGAGTTATCTCTTTAAATGGCAATGAAACTTGATATAGTCCTGATTTTAAACGAAAAGTGGTTGATTCAAAAAATTGTTCACATTTGATTTCTTCTTCTGATTGATTTTATTGTTTCGGTAATTCCTCAATTTACCAAAAACCTTTCAATTGTTTGTCGAGATCAGCACACATATGGAAATTTTTAACAGTAAGTTGTGGTTCTCCTGCACAAATAATGTTACCCGACAATATCCATTCAAAAATCGTTTTCTGGGCTGTGAGCGTACCTGGATTAACTTTTTTGAGGGCCTCTAATATTATGCTCCTAAAAAATATACCATGTAAATGTGCTATACCATGTAAATGTTCACAATTTTGCACTTCTATTTTTGAAGCTGGTAAATGATTTGTTTATGTTTTTAAAACGAGACCTTCAACTTCTAGCAAAGTTTCCTTGGTCTTAACCAATCTCAATCTCCGTACCTTAGTTTGAAGGCTAAATCTGACTCTAGAAGTGACATGATGTGTTTGACTCTTTCCTATCCCTTGCACAGTAGCACGGGTTGGTTCTTTTCTTAAATCAAGCTGTTGAACAACTCTTTCGGTGATGAACCCTTGGTCAATGAGTACTCTAATCAGGCTTTGTTTACCTGAAGGAGCGACAATTGTGATTACAACGGTCGCTAATAAAATTTGATTATTCTGCCAGTGTGTGATAAACGATTGAACATTGGATGTATTTAAAAAATTGGAATTTATGGGTTGATTTTGATTATTTGGTATAAAACTTGGGCTATTGGGAGTCAATATGTTGTTTAATGTTGCTCGGAAAGTACTAGGCTGACTGGATTGATTAGTAGATCGACTATTTTGGTGGTTATTGTTTTGATTCACAGAAGAGTCTATATATTTATGTAAAAGCGTATGATGTTTTTTTTTTGCAATATTGGCGAACTCTCGTACTGGGACAATTAACAACTCTATGCCCAAAACCTAAACAGTTGATACATAGATTTTTTACCTTTATAAAGTTTAAACGTTTACCCTGATTTTGCTTTAGAAATTTATCACATTGCCGAATAGTGTATTGACCTTCACAAACGACACATGAAGTTGGAGTTGCAATGTGATATTATTGTGTTGTAGGTTTGTTTTGATTAATGTTAAAATTAGTTGTTGGCTGTTTCTGTATTGGTTTTCTGCTATTTATGGCTTCTAAGGTGCGGAATCTAGATTCTAGAAATTCTTTGGGTGTTTTCCAAGATGGAAATTTTTTCATTTCTCAAGTCTCTTGCTCCCACAACTCATGAATTTCGGTTGGAAGCTTGTTGATAATTAAAAAAACTAAAATCGGGTCCCATTCTTTTATAGATATATCCAGATTATCTAGAGCGTCTAAGCATTCAGATGTTGTGTCTAATAATCCTCTGACCCTAATCCTAAATAATTTTAGACTGAAATAATAATGTCTTTATTTGTGTATTTACTAAGACCTATCGATTCTCATATCGATCCTGTAATAGTGACCATGCTAAAAAATAATTCTTTTCTGTTACCTGGTAAGACCTCAAAAGCTGTTCTGGTTCTCCTACAAGGTGCATCTTTAAATATTGCATTTTTTGAACTGGACTGAGAGAATCATTTTGGTGCACCATTGTTCTAAAAAGATCATAGAAGGTTGACCATTTTTTGTAATCACCATTGAATTTATCAAGTGAGACCTTTGGTAACTTCAATTCGCACTCCAGAGTGATTCTTGACTGGTTGGATTGTATAATGCTGGTCTCAGTCTCCTTTGATGCGTTTTCCGCAAAGTCTGTTTCATATCGGCTTTCAATTATTTCGTAATTAGTGTTGAAATAATCATCCACCTCAGCATAAATATCATCTTCAAAGTAACTATAATTCTTTTGGGTCCACTTTTCCGATAACCTTTGAACTATTAATCTTTTATGCCCACTGACAAATATATCCCAATGGCCTTGGAAAGCTGCTAATCTTCTTTAATAGAACCCTTTAGTGCGTTTATCCTTCTCCGTCTTTTTATAATTATTAAAGCAACTTTCAAGGATTTCCTTTTGTGCCAACTGAGCATTTATTAAATCTTCCATCTGTCTTTTAATTATTTGACTCAACTGAAACACCCACCAAATTCAAATAAAATTTTACGATAAAAAAAATGTAACTCCTCGTACAAGCGTTTTTATACCACTTCCTGAAATTAATAGCAATTATTCGAAGCACGTTCTGTTCAGAAATCAAAACCCTGACGCAACTTCTTTTTAAAAAAAATTTATTTATTATGTTCAAATAGCCATACCATTGAAATACGTAAATAGATACATTTCAAGTTAATGTACACTATGTAAATATAATGTTTAAATATCCAAAAAAAAATCAAATATAATAATGTGCAAAATTATGTATTGTCCAAAAAAACTAATTTCAAATATTTTAAAATGTATATAACCGTTTACTCACCCCAATTCTGTTATTCTGGAACTTAACGCGTACTCGATTCGCTACATTACCTTTGATTGTATGATAGTGACGATTGTTGTTTTATTTCCTTTACTCTCAAAATTTCGTTGTGATCTAAAAACGGAGTTCATTTCGATAAAAGATCGGTCTTCGGCTTATATGTGGAGGTTTTCAATTTCGATATCTCCTTTGAAACGTGCCGGTTTTGCATACGTTTGATTAAAATCTGCAATGATGTTTGTATTTCGTGAGCCTTTAAATAGCTTGTCTCCTTCGATGTGTTTCTTTTACAATTTTTAGCAAACCTTATGCAGTAGACGGTCACTCTAAGTAATTTTGTGAACGATGAGAAATTTGTTTCAAAATATGGTCGTTCTATTGGTATCCTTTAACTGGGCACGATATATCCCGCGAGAAGCACAATCTGCCAGGTTCTGTTTTGAAGGAATATGATCCCATAAATTTTTTTCAAGCTGTTCATATATGTGTGAGACACGATTTGCAACAAAGGTTGTCCAACGGGATGGATGAGTATTCAGCCATGCTAGAACAATTTCCGAATCTGTCCATGCGTGAATTCTTATTGCTTGATCGAATTGAAACGCTTCTAACACGTACTTAATTAATTACGACACCAGCGTTGCAGCGCAAAGTTTTAATCTTTGCAGAGAAATTGTTTTAATTGGTGCGACCTTGGTTTTGGAGGCTACCATGTGGGTTGATCTTTCGCCAAGCTGTTGGTTATACAAATATAAACTACCCCTGAATATGCCTTGATAGATGCGTCGGCAAAACCATGAATTTCTATTTGAGAATTGTTGTTTGAATAATGAATCAACCTTTCGAAGGCGAATGTTTGAACTTCTGGATAGCCACCCAAGAGGATCAAACAACTTGGCGAGTTGCGACAGTATTTTACGTTTTTTCCATTTTTCAGAATTATCATCTAAATTTACAGAATACATACAGGTATCTTTGTTCGAATTCCATGAGATGCCAAGAGCTCGAACAGTTTCATTTTCCTCTAAAAACGATAATAAGTTAACTTTATTGTTTTGAATTTCAAAAGGTTTCGTTAATTCTTTACAATCGGATGCCCATTTTCGGAGTGGCAACCCAGCAGAGGTAACCACCACCATAATTTAAGTATTTGATTTTGCAATTCGATGGCTTCTTCGGGAGGGTCAGTACCTGATAGAAGATTGTCAACATAAAAATTCCTTGACGTTGTTCTTGCTGCTATAGGATAGTTCTCTTTTTCATCAATAGCCAGTTGTTGTAAAATTTGTGTTGCTAAATAAGGAGCGCTTTTTGTACCAAAGGTAACTGTCAATAATTTATAATCTCTTATAGGTTGGGTTGAATTATTTCTCCATTCTCTGGAATTCTGTGTTTGAATCTTTGACACGAATTCGGCGATACATCTTTTCAATGTCGGTGGTAAATGAAATGCGATGTTTTCTCCAACGAATCAGAATTTTGACTAAATCATCTTGTACAACCGGACTCTTTAAAAGCATGTCATTTAACGACAATCCACTTGATGTTGCTTTGGATGCGTGGAAAACTACACTTAGCTTAGTTGTGGTGCTCGTCTCCAATTACGGCATTATGGAAGGTAACAACAATTGTAATAGGTGAAGTCAGTCTTGTACGATGAGAGACTACTTTCACCATTAGTAACTTGTATCATATGATAAAGATCGACGTATTCCTGTAAACATTTTTGATGCTCCTTTTTTAGATTTGAATTTTTTTCAAATCTAAGTTCAAACTGATACAAACGGCGCACCGCAATGTCTCTTGATTTCCCTAAGTGATGTTGCTGAGTTATCTCTTTAAATGGCAATGAAACTTGATATAGTCCTGATTTTAAACGAAAAGTGGTTGATTCAAAAAATTGTTCACATTTGATTTCTTCTTCTGATTGATTTTATTGTTTCGGTAATTCCTCAATTTCCCAAAAACCTTTCAATTGTTTGTCGAGATCAGCACACATATGGAAATTTTTAACAGTAAGTTGTGGTTCTCCTGCACAAATAATGTTACCCGACAATATCCATTCAAAAATCGTTTTCTGGGCTGTGAGCGTACCTGGATTAACTTTTTTGAGGGCCTCTAATATTATGCTCCTAAAAAATATACCATGTAAATGTGCTATACCATGTAAATGTTCCCAATTTTGCACTTCTATTTTTGAAGCTGGTAAATGATTTGTTTATGTTTTTAAAACGAGACTTTCAACTTCTAGCAAAGTTTTCTTGGTCTTAACCAATCTCAATCTCCGTACCTTAGTTTTGAAGGCTAAATCTGACTCTAGAAGTGACATGATGTGTTTGACTCTTTCCTATCCCTTGCACAGTAGCACAGGTTGGTTCTCTCCTTAAATCAAGCTGTTGAACAACTCTTTCGGTGATGAACGAGGCTTGAAACCCTTGGTCAATGAGTACTCTAATCAGGCTTTGTTTACCTGAAGGAGCGACAATTGTGATTACAACGGTCGCTAATAGTACTAGGCTGACTGGATTGATTAGTAGATCGACTATTTTGGTGGTTATTGTTTTGATTCACAGAAGAGTCTATATATATTTATGTAAAAGCGTATGATGTTTTTTTTTTTGCAATATTGGCGAACTCTCGTACTGGGACAATTAACAACTCTATGCCCAAAACCTAAACAGTTGATACATAGATTTTTTACCTTTATAAAGTTTAAACGTTTACCCTGATTTTGCTTTAGAAATTTATCACATTGCCGAATAGTGTATTGACCTTCACAAACGACACATGAAGTTGGAGTTGCAATGTGATATTATTGTGTTGTAGGTTTGTTTTGATTAATGTTAAAATTAGTTGTTGGCTGTTTCTGTATTGGTTTTCTGCTATTTATGGCTTCTAAGGTGCGGAATCTAGATTCTAGAAATTCTTTGGGTGTTTTCCAAGATGGAAATTTTTTCATTTCTCAAGTCTCTTGCTCCCACAACTCATGAATTTCGGTTGGAAGCTTGTTGATAATTAAAAAAACTAAAATCGGGTCCCATTCTTTTATAGATATATCCAGATTATCTAGAGCGTCTAAGCATTCAGATGTTGTGTCTAATAATCCTTTGATCCTAATCCTAAATAATTTTAGACTGAAATAATAATGTCTTTATTTGTGTATTTACTAAGACCTATCGATTCTCATATCGATCCTGTAATAGTGACCATGCTAAAAAATAATTCTTTTCTGTTACCTGGTAAGACCTCAAAAGCTATTCTGGTTCTCCTACAAGGTGCATCTTTAAATATTGCATTTTTTGAACTGGACTGAGAGAATCATTTTGGTGCACCATTGTTCTAAAAAGATCATAGAAGGTTGACCATTTTTTGTAATCACCATTGAATTTATCAAGTGAGACCTTTGGTAACTTCAATTCGCACTCCAGAGTGATTCTTGACTGGTTGGATTGTATAATGCTGGTCTCAGTCTCCTTTGATGCGTTTTCCGCAAAGTCTGTTTCATATCGGCTTTCAATTATTTCGTAATTAGTGTTGAAATAATCATCCACCTCAGCATAAATATCATCTTCAAAGTAACTATAATACTTTTGGGTCCACTTTTCCGATAACCTTTGGACTATTAATCTTTTATGCCCACTGACAAATATATCCCAATGGCCTTGGAAAGCTGCTAATCTTCTTTGATAGAACCCTTTAGTGCGTTTATCCTTCTCCGTCTTTTTATAATTATTAAAGCAACTTTCAAGGATTTCCTTTTGTGCCAACTGAGCATTTATTAAATCTTCCATCTGTCTTTTAATTATTTGACTCAACTGAAACACCCACCAAATTCAGATAAAATTTTAAGATAAAAAAAATGTAACTCCTCGTACAAGCGTTTTTATACCACTTCCTGAAATTAATAGCAAATATTCGAAGCACGTTCTGTTCAGAAATCAAAACCCTGACGCAACTTCTTTTTAAAAAAAATTTATTTATTATGTTCAAATAGCCATACCATTGAAATACGTAAATAGATATATTTCAAGTTAATGTACACTATGTAAATATAATGTTTAAATATCCAAAAAAAAATCAAATGTAATAATGTGCAAAATTATGTATTGTCCAAAACACTATTTTCAAATATTTTAAAATATATGTAACCGTTTACTCACCCCAATTCTGCTATTCTGGAACTTAACGCGTACTCGATTCGCTACATTACCGATACCGTACCGAAGATTTTACAATTACACTACACCACATTAATGTCCTTATAGCTTATAGTTTTATTTTTTACATATAGCACTCTTATAGTTTATAGTTTTATTTCCTTTTTTTTTTTTTACATTATTTTAACCACTACAAAATTTTTGATTAACCTTTTTCCACTAGATTAGGTTTTTTTTTTTGAACTAGAGCGTAATCACTAAAAATGTTTTAAGATAGTTCTCCAAATAGATTTTAAGCACTTTTATAAAGTTTTTTTTTTTTTTTTTTGAACTAGAACTTAACCACTAAAAATGTTTTAGGATATTTTGCCAAATAGATTTTAAGCACTTTAATAAAATTTTTTTTTTTGAACTAGAGCTTAAACACTAAAAATGTTTTAGGATATCTTTCCAAATAGATTTAAGCACTTTAATAAAGTTTTTTCTTTCGAATTGTATTACCACTATAAATTTTCTAGCCTAGTCTTTTAAATAGATTTTCCAGACACTAAATCACACAATGCGGCTCGAAGGACCATGTTTTGGATTGAGCTGAATACCAATTTTCCTTAATCAGAAAACATAATAAGAACACACGAATTTTGTTTCTTAGATGCTTTTTTTTCTTTTTTATTTTTTATTTCATTATATAAAAAATATTTTATAATTTACAACTAAATTTTAATTTCATTATAAAAAAGATTTGTAATTTGAGACTTTATAAAATTAAACTTGTCTTTACGATATTTCGGCAACTATTAAACTTATCATCTTAATTTTTATTCTAACTGAAAAAAATGCTATTAACATTATAATCATATAGTTCCTTATGTAATATAGTTCATTGCCCTTAACAGTAACGAATTTCATATTAAAAGAATTGTAATCGATATTAAATAAAGGACATATGATTATAGTACATAAGAAATCTATCCAAAAGCGATTATTAAAAATTAATTAAATTAATATCTTATCCTATGACGATGACATCTGGTGACGAATAGATTTAATAATAAAGTTAATTAACTATTATACTATGTGTTACAATTATGAAATAATAATAATGGTTACTTTTAGAAAAAAGAGAAAGAAGATTTCGGTAATTATCGATAATTAGAAGTAAACTAAAATGCAGCAGTAACAATGTAATAAAAAATATTAAAAATAAATTAAAAACATATATTAAATGTTATGTGAAAAATCACCACCAAAATTTGGATCATTATTGGTAAGTTTAAACATAAATAAAGAAATAATAATTGATTTAATTTTAGGTGTTGATTGATGATTTGGTATATGTGGAGATCTTGGATGGTGTAACTCAGGATGACTTTAGATAAGTATAATTATTTTTTTTTTATATGATTCTCTGGGTTTGTTTTCAATCTCATTTTAAGTTGACGGCTGCCCAGGACACAACAGAATCTATAATAACAAATACAATTCAACAATTAAGTACTCCCCAATTGAAGTTCAAAATCATAAAATTAAATCTGAAAAAGTAGAAGAAAATCTAGAAACTATAACACTAAAGAAAATCGAAAAACTAAACAAAAACAGAGAAAATTATGTTAAAACACGTTCAACAGCTATTAGCTGTTAGGCACAAAGATTAATCCAAATATAAAAAATTAAAATTAGGCAATATTCCTATAAAAAAAAATTAAAAAACCATTCAAATTTACAGATATTAGCAATAATGACAATACTAATAATGACGACAATACAAACCGTGAAAAGTTATCTATTAGAGATAAACAATATAAGTTCAAATGCAGGATTTGTAAAAAACAAAGACAAAGAACAACTTGTCATTCAAACTGACATTATAATTCATATTATACACCCAACTGATATATTAAATCTACTCGATGATATTTCAAATAGAACAGACTTACTAAATTCAAGTCAAGAGACAATTTTGCAAACAGAAATTTTAGACCTAAAAAACAAGCTAAAAACTATAATTCCTAATAAAAAACTAAGACAAGGTTTCCAATAAATATCAAAAACTAATAATAAATGGTGTCGGAACAATGTCTAAATGGTTATTCGGAACATTTACAAACTGTAGATCATAAAAATCATTTACTTATAACAAATTATAATGAACAAATGACAATTAATCAGCAACTTCACAAAACAATTAAACAACTTAAGTCAATTATAGAAGGTGACAGAAATATATTATTAAACCAAAGAAATAATACAGAAATCGTTAATTTAACAAAATATATATTTAGGCTTACTCTTTAAGATACAATTCATAAAAGAAAAATAGAAATAATACAAGATAATTTACCTTCAATCAGGCATGGAATTGTACACCCTAATATTTGAACAGAAAAAGAAATAGAGAAATACGAAATAGATTTTTATAAATTACAATATATAAAACTAGGTTTAGCTCAATTCGAAAAAGACTGAATATTACTTGCAATCAAAATTCTAAGAAAAATTAAAACAATTCAATTAGAATTTATCATTCCAGTTCCGAATAAAGAAATTTAAATTTAAATTATTTTTATATATGTAATAATAAAACGTATAAATACGAAAAATTAAAAACATTAAATGAATTATCTTTAAGTAAAAATTGTATTTTTAAAAACAATTCTGAACTAATAAATAATAAATTAACCGAAATAATACAAATAGATGAAGAAACTATTGTAATTAAAAATGCTAAAAATATAAAAGTAAATCAATCAATAGAAATATTATTATAACATTTCAATAATTGCACTTTAAAAATACTAGATCATAATTTTTCAAATGTAAAAGAAAGTATCCAACAAAGATTTTATTACCCATTAAATCAAACTTTTAATTTTAAGAATAAGATTATTTTCAATGACATTGTTATAGAAAAAGAAAGTAATATAGAAAAAATTAAAGAACTAAAATTTCATAAAGAATTTTCTTATGTACTAGATTTAATATTCTTTGTAATTGGAATAATTGGAGCAATCATGTTATTTAAAAAATTCGATTATTTTAAAATTAATAAAGGAATTCAGGAGAATTCTTATCTAAAGGAGCGACAACTTACATATTTGTCAAATTTTCTTGCTACAAAAATAACAGACAGTATGTACATCAGCGCTTCCTGTTATTAAATTAAATAAAATAAAAATAGCTAAATAAATTAAAATAGTTTCATATTTCAATATACAAAAATAAAATTAATTATTTTCCCATAATAACAAAATTATGCAATTGCTCAAATGACACCACCAATTATTAACTTTAAATAATTAAAATAAAAATGTATAAATTGCGAATTTGCAATTTCTGATACATAAAAACCTGTACATTTTCTATTTCTCGATTAAGTCTTAAACATATTAATGTCGCAATAAAGAATCAATTTTCTAAACTTAAATAAATTGTGGTTTTAATTAAAATAAAAATAAGTTGTTATTTTTTTTATGTTATTGCATAAGCAAATACAAAACTCCCGAGTTGCCAATGCGTCGGTGGCATTTTTAAGTTTTTTCAGATATACAATATCATTGATGTATATTCGCTTTTTTCCAGCATCGCCAAATATTTATTCGTCTAATCGAATATTAAATATAATATTCGTCAACCGGTTAAAAGACTTTCTCTTGGATAGCATAATTTTTTGTTTATCTGAAACAGAAGAGAAACGAACACACAAGATACCATAGTTTTATTAGAGATGTTACTATCATTTGTGCCAATTTTTGTTTTTTTCACATAACGATTAGTTATTTGATTAGTTTAATATTGATATTTAAACCATCTTTAAAGATTTTATCAGCATATCCCAAAGCATTCTGGTTTTTTACATTTTCAACACCAACAATTTTTATCATGTTATCTTTTTGCTTTTGTTCTAACCAGCTGACCATATAAAATCTCCAGAGTAATTGCATTGGTAATTAAGCTGTTTGCAGTAACATCCACACATTCTTTAAGAAGTTCATCAGTTTTAGTATATGTACTAGCTAACTATTGCTTTTCAGTATTTGTTATTACCTATTATTAATTGATCTGTATTTGTTAATATTAATTGATCTGTATTAGTTTGTTGATAACTAATGTCGGTAATTGCTGGTATTCCGCCAAACCACACGGGTTTGCAGTACATGACATCACGTCGACTGCTCGCTTTTACACGAGTATTTACCAGATTCTGCACTTGTCAATGTATGTGTGAAATTCTCTTCATTATTTCGAATATTGAACACTGACTAGAGAATGTTTTATGTTTAGTCGGCTACGTTAAAAGCGGAAAGTTTTTGTTTTTTATAGGTACCAACATATGAAAATTTTTGTGTATAAAATAAAAAAAAGAAAAGTAAATGTTCTGTAAATAAATTTAATTTTTTAGATTTAGATTTATGATTTACGTAGCCCTTTTAAATTTTTAAGTAGTAAAATAAACATCTAGTTTCTAGTGGACTGAACTAACATATATATTACTGCAATTCTTTAATTAATTTTAATGCCTGTTCCTTAGACCCAATTGTCTATTATATAGGTAGGTACATATCTATATAATAATTAGACCCAATTGTCAGTTATATAAATAATATTATTGTTATATGTATAAAAAACATTATAAACTTTATATTTTATCAATTAAAACATACTTATAAATTTACTATAATCCAAAAATATCTATTCTTTACATTATCTTTTTTTATAATACAAATTTAAAAAGTAAACAATTATGTATAAACAAAAACTAATGCTAAACTTAATTTTATATTGTCTTTTATCAATATTTAACGCCACAAATATTTTAATTTTTTTCAACTTTTATATTTCTTTTTTTTCACGATACACGCTGTTCAAAAATTTATAAATAATGAAAAAAAAAACAAAAACAACATCAAAAATTTTTTGTTTGTATTAGTAAGTGAAGTGCAGAAAGTAAAATTTTGGTTGAACAATTCTCTTTCTCTCAATACCAAATATTCTCAGAATGAAATTAGTTTGTTGGAAAGAGGTTGTGAAACGAAGTGTAAAGCCTTCTGCACGCAGAACCGTGTATTTTGGCCGATTTGTCGTTAATTATTGCAACTAGTTGATTTCAATACAGATGTTAAATGAGTTACGTCTCATAGATGTACACTTAAGACATCTAAATTTACTGCCACTCTCATTCCGCCAAACCACACGGGTCTGAAGTACATGACATCACGTCGACTGCTCGCTTTTACACGAGCATTTACCAGATTCTGCACATGTCAATGTATGTGTGGAATTCACTTCATTCGAATATTGAACACTGACTAGAGAATGTTTAGTCGGCTATGTTAAAAGCGGAAAGTTTTTTTTTTTATAGGTACCAACAATGAAAATTTTTGTGTATAAAATGAAAAAAAGAAAAGTAATTGGTTCTGTAAATAAATTTAATTTTTTAGATTTAGATTTATGATTTACGTAGCCCTTTTAAATTTATAAGTAGTAAAATAAACATCTAGTTTCTAGTGGACTGAACTAACATCGATATTACTGCAATTCTTTAATTAATTTTAATGGAACAGACATAAACAAAAACTAATGCTAAACTTAATTTTATATTGTCTTTTATCGATATTTACCGCCACAAATATTTCAATTTTTTTCCGCTTTTATATTTCGTTTTTTTTTCACGATACACACAGTTCAAAAATTTATAAATAATGAAAAAAAAAACAAAAACAACAACAAAAATTTTTTAAGTAAGTGAATCCAGTGCAGAAAGTAAAATTTTGGTTGAACAATTCTCTTTCTCTCAATACCAAATATTCTCACAATAAAATTAGTTTGTAGGAAAGAGGGTGTGAAACGAGGTGTAAAGCCTTCTGCACGCAGAACCGTGTATTTTGGCTGACTAAATTTTGCTTTGTAATGTTCGAAAAAAGATAAAAACAAAACGTCAACCAGCAAACCAATGTTAAATTAAAATGCAAAACTATTCAATATAGAAAATTTGAAATACTGAATTTTTAATTGAAAATTAAAGTCTCTCTACGTCCGCACCTCACGATACTAAGTGAAGTACTTTATATTTTATATTACACATTTATATTACACATTTATTTTATATTGCACATTTTATTTTATATTACACATTTATTTTATATTATACATTTGCAACATTTATAAATGTTGTACAAAAATGTAAATATGATTTCTAATCTAATTGATTGTATTTATAGTATTTTTAAAGATACGTATATAATTAGTTTTTTTTATTACTACATATTACATATTAGAAATATTAATTGAAAGCTTTTTATGGAATATCAAAAACAATTAGACAAAAGTAAAGAGTTTTGAAAAATTTGTCACATGGTTTCTTTAAGACCGTAAATCCATGTTGGAAAATTGGACACAAATCGGAAACAATGAGTTTCTGTGCTAAAGTGGAACACTTGTTCAACTTTTCAACTTAATTGGTGAACCATTTAAACCTAACAATTAAAAAACTTCATTGAGCCCTAAATATGATTTCTAATCTAATTGATTGTATTTATAGTATTTTTAAAGATACGTATATAATTAGTTTTTTTTATTACTACATATTACATATTAGAAATATTAATTGAAAGCTTTTTATGGAATATCAAAAACAATTAGACAAAAGTAAAGAGTTTTGAAAAATTTGTCACATGGTTTCTTTAAGACCGTAAATCCATGTTGGAAAATTGGACACAAATCGGAAACAATGAGTTTCTGTGCTAAAGTGGAACACTTGTTCAACTTTTCAACTTAATTGGTGAACCATTTAAACCTAACAATTAAAAAACTTCATTGAGCCCTGGCGCCGAAACGGGTTTATGGAGCGTAATCAAATTAACTTAATGAGCTTCTGTGTTAAAGAGCAAAACTTTTGCAAATTTTCAAATAAATTGATTAATCGGTTAAGCAGGACAAACAAAAAAACTTCGTTCGGTTTTCGAGCCCAAACGTGTTACCAGAACTTAATAAAAATTTGTTAGAATTTAGGCTAATTTTTCCAAAGTGAAATACAAGAGATTTTTTAAAAATAGTGAATGGTAGATATAAATTTTATTTAAAATACTGATCATTAAAATTTTTAAAATGAATGAATAATTATTTTAGATAATTTTAAATATCAAGCAATAACGGGATAAATATGTGTAACAGTGAATACGATAACGCTTCTCTAATTAAACATCCTGAAGATTTTATTAATACATATTATAAAAATATTTGAAGACAAATTTGTCAATTATTTTATACTATTTGTAGTGAAAAGGATGTAGAATGTAAAATTTTTGAATATTTAAAAAATGATTTTTATTATAAGGAGTGTGATAAATATGATAATATTTATTTTATAAAAATGTAGGTACATTAATAAGAATACATTTTGTACTAAATAATTCCAACAAACATGTGAAAGAATTTTATTTCTTTTTAAAGGCAAATATAGAAAATCAAACATATTGGGTACCTGACTAAAATTTTGAAGTCTAGCAACTTCAAATTATTTTTTGAAGTTCATTACTTTTCAAACATACTACAATTGGAACTGAAACTTCTGCCTTTTTCTTGCTTGAAAAATTTTTACCAGTTTCAAAGCTGCATGAGTTTTAGTAACAGTACTGATACTGATAAATCACTTTAGTAAAAGTATTAGTATACGTTACTAATACTTAAAAACTATAAGTACCAATAAAAGTACCAGTACGCTAGTCATCAGTATTAACAACCAGTATTTTACGAGTTGTAATAATTTTTTAGTAATTCAACTGATTATCAGTGCTAATCAATATTTATATTCTATTGAAAAAAAAGTATTAAATGTAAAACTTTTCTAAACATAATGTGATTTATCTAATACCTATAATATTCAAATTAATTATAAAGTAAAAACAAATGTCTTCTAGTAATATTTATAAATATAATAAAATACAATACAGGATAAAAACCGACGGTTTTTAAAGGCGCATATTTTCAAAATTTTAAAATTTTCTTAGAATTTTATACAATAAGAAAAAATGTGATTTTAAGTCCATATTTAAAAGCGTGCTACAGTTATGAAGGAAGAAAAGTCATGCAACATTTGATTTTCACATAACGGTAAATTTAAATACTAAATTTAAAAAAAAAATGTAGAATTTTGATTTTGATTTATGATGCTATAAAAGTTCTGTCGAATCGCGTTTTTAAATTGAAAAAATATTAAGCAGAACTTGAAATATACACATTGAAAAATACGGCTTTCTCAAAGTTTGTGGGGTTGCAGCTCCGTTATGGATGGGGCTATATGAAAAAATTGTTCTACACCATTAATTTTTTTGTGAGATTTACACTTACCCATGGTTAAAATTCCATTGCTCTATCTTTAACAGTGTAGAAGTTTTGTAAACAAACAAACAGAGTGAAACTAATAGGCACATTTTTTCAAAATTTTTTAGGAAATCTGCTAAAAATAATATAAAACAAAATTAAATTATTACGTAAACATTTCCGGCGACGTGACATTATACCCTTGGGTGTTATGATCCACCAACAATTGAGTTTAGGGATAAGATTCCATTAGCTGTGAGGCTAAATTGATGGGACATAAGGTTATAATAATTTTTGTGTTATGAGATATCAAAATGGGATAAAATGTCTTATTTAGAACACAGCTAGAAATATCTTAAAAATAAAAAACTTGTATCAAAATATAACACTTTCTGTTAGTTAGATAAACAACTTAAATTTATTAATTATATAATATTATTTATTATGTTACAAAGTTTGATAAAAAGTCTCTCGCATTTGATATATTATATTATAACACATTTATATCCTTGTCAAAAATGATAAAAAGCCTTTAGAAGCCTAACTAATTCAAAAGGTTTGTAATAAAAATATTTATGTAAGAAAAAAAAATTAGGAAAGATTTTAGAATTGGTTTGGAAATCAACTGGTTCCAATATTTTGTTTGACGCAGGTTAATATTTGTATATGTATATGTAAGATCCTGAATTAGATGTAATTTTAGAGTTAGTTATACAAAATCAGAGTTATACGCTTTTGTATATACGAGATTCTGAATTAGCGGAAACTATATAGTTGGTTACAAAATCAGGATTAAATAAATATTTTGGGAAAACGTATAATCTTGATTTCGTAACCAACTATAAAATCCCTCCCAATCAGAATCTTACTTATTCATATACATACATTTTTGTAGAAAGGGATACTCTGACATACTCTGATTTTGAATCCAACTCTAAAATACCTCCTAATATCCGCTTTTGTATTGTGCTTTTATGACATCATACCATTTTTTTAACAAATTTTTAATTCAAAACATTATTAATAAAGTTATGTATTTTAGGATTTTTTAACTCACTTATGTTTTAACTTTTTCAAACTCACAATGTTTAGTGGATTATAAGACCGTTAATTCCCTTATATATGTGGTATACCCCTCCCCCCCCTTTTAGGTGAACCAAAATGTTCAAATATTGTAAGGAACATTATGGCCCGGGGCCTTATGACACTCGCCGATATTTCAGATATATATTTTTATTTTATAATGACATCGCAAGTATTTATTTTTTAATTGCTTAACTAGCATAATGGATTACACAGTTTTTAAAAATAATCCATTAGATTTTATTTTTAATTAAATTTGGTTGAGAAAAAACTCGTTCAGCATGAGTTTAATTGGTGGCAAAGTTAAAAACTAAATAGAGGAGCAAAAAATAAACAAATTTTTGTTTGTTAATTTTGAATTAGGTACTAAAAGTGTTCTCGTTGTACATTTATGTAGAAAAAAATATAGAATTAAAACTTTTTGACTTGTTACAAAATAATTTTTTAACTATAATTGTTGTCGTAGAGAAGAAAAATTTTATTTTACTAAGCTAAATATTAAAATAAGAATTTATATAAATAAATTATAAAATGTTAACAAAGGTAACACAAATTATAACAAACGACATAAAATTTTAGGTGTGATGGATTTTCATTTATAAAAATTACATTTATAAAAAATTTTAAAAACTACATTTATAAAATTATATAATACGCGTTAAACACCGAGGGAGTATGGGTTAGAACTTCACACACGTCGTAAGAATAAAGCTCCCTTACGACATTTACAGCCACGCCTGAAAAGGAAAGGCTGTGTAATTTCTTTGTCACATTTATGTTACAGAGGAATAAACTAAAACAAAAAAAATTACCAAAAATGTAATGAAAAAAGCAATGGTTTTAAATAAAGCACATTTCCAAAATTAAAAAATATTCCATAATATAGTTTTGGGTAAAGTGCATATAAGTTTGCATATTGAGTAAAATAAATTTATAATAATATAAAAATTGAAAAAAATCGTTAGAAACATTGGGGAAAATTAAGTCACACTTTCGTCAATTTTAAGGTAACCCTATATATTATGTAGAAATGTTGCTAACAGAAATAAAAATAATATGATGAAGCCTTAATTTTTGTATAAATTACTTGAAAAACCTTTCGACAGGAGTTTAATAGTAGTGAATTTTCAATTTTTGACCCCTTAGAGCTCCTAGATGGGCGGAAAATTTCAAATTTCTAACTTAAAACCATTTGGAAGATAGAAGAGGCTATTTTGCAAAAGCTGAGTTTTGCATCACGCTAAATTAAAATACCGTATGACAAAAGTATATATTTATTATATAGATATTTGCAAAGTTGATAAAAACAGTTATCGTAAGGCGTTTTCAGATTTAAGATATATCTTATAGAACTTGTATTACAATAATTTAAACATTGGACTTTTTCGGACTTTCGGCGACTCCGTAACACGTGGCGCCACAGAAATGGTTTTCCATAGAATTAATTTTTTCGCGATGTCTATCCGTAGTTTAAATTTGATTTCTCTATTTCAAACGGTGTAGAACTTTTGTAAACATTCGGACAGCAGACAAACGGACAGATTGAAATTAATAGGCACATTTTTTAAATTTTTTTTAAAAATATGCTAAAAAATGTTAAAATATAATAAAATTCAAAAATCATTGTTTTTTTCTTTTTGAATACCCTGTACCTGTCACAAATGCCCCAAGTTCCTATAATGCCATATAATTTTTATCGTTTTCTTGCAAGTTAACTTCTTATTATTATCTATCATTTTATTATACCTTACACCAAGTATAGGGTATATTAACTTTGGTATGGTGTTTGTAACCACCAAAAGGAAGCGAATTAGATATGGGCACGTATATATATTCTGAATCAGGATCACCTCCTGAGTCGATTTAACGATGTCCGTCCGTCCGTTCGCACGATAACTCAAAAACTAATAAAGCTATCTTGATGAAATTTATATAGTAGGTTACTAATTACGAAAGGAAGGCTTAGTTCAAATCTGGACAAAATCGGTCCATGGTTTCGTATTCTGGAAGCTTCCGAATGATTCCGCAACAAACGAGATTATCTCCAAAACCAACAAAGATAGAACCTTTAAATTTGGCAGAGTGGTGTTCTTTCATGTCTTATTTAAGTCTCTGAAATTTAAGAGGATTTGGTCCATGGGTTTGAATTTTGGATTTTGGATTTATTTTATTTAAGTCTCTGAAATTTGAGAGGATTTGGTTCATGGGTTCTTATCTTGGAAGCTTCCGAACGAGCCCCAGAGCAAACGAGTATATCTCCACAACCAACAAAGATAGAACCTTTATTTTTAGTACAAGAGTGTGCTGTTATATTTCCTTTTCTATAAAATTGGAAACTGAATGTGAATGTGAACCATGGATTCATATTTTGGAAGCTTCCGAACGAGCCCCAGAGCAAATGAGATTATCTCCAAAACTAACAAAGATAGAACCTTTAAATTTTTTACAATGATGTTCCTTCCCGTTTGATTTATGTCTCTGAAATTTAAGAGGATATGGTCCATGGGTTTGGATTTTGGAAGCTTCCGAACGAGCCCCAGAGAAATGAGATTATCTCCAAAACAACAAAGATATAACCTTTAAATTTGGCAGAATGGTGTTCTTTCATGTTTGATTTAGGTCTCTGAAATTTGAGAGGATTTGGTCTTTGTGTTCGGATTTTGGAAGCTTCCGAACGAGCCTCAGAGCAAATGATATTATCTCCAAAAGCAACAAAGATATAAGCTTTAAATTAGGCAGAATGGTGTTCCTTCATATTTGATTTATGTTTCTGAAATTTGTAAGGATTTGGTCCATGGGTTCAAATCTTGGAAGCTTCCGGACGAGCCCCAGAGCAAACGAGTATATCTCCACATCCAACAAAGATATAACTTTTATTTTTAGTACAAAGATGTTTTGTTATGTTTCCTTTTCTATAAAATTGCAAACTGACATTTGAAAGAATTTAAACCATGGGTTCGTATTTTGGAAACTTCCGGACGAGCACAAGAGCAACGAGCACATCTCCAAAATCAACAAAAGTAGAACCTTTAAATTTAGTACAATGGTGTTCTGGCATGTTTTTTACAGTATGATTCATTTATTTATTTATTTAATTTTTCGAAATAACTATAATTATTGTTCTAATTATAAATATATTTTTTTTTTATTTATTTATTTATTTATTAAAGAATTGAGATAGACAGTAAAACTGGTATAAATCTCTTCTATAATCTAACTTAAAACTAATTTCATATTTAAAATTATAATAAATATTAATAAAATTTAATACACAGATTAAAATTTTAGATACATTTAATTTTTTTTTTTTTTGCTTTTTTATATATTTTTCAATTATTTAATTGGGGTAGTACGAGCATATTTTATATAGGCAGGAAGACTATTGAAGCTTTTTATGCCATTAAACATAATATCTCTTTTACCTCTTTCAGTTCTGGGTGCTTCTAATCGATAATGTTCCGCACTTCGTGTGAAGTAGCTATGAATTGAAGCATTTGTTTGTATTTTCAAATTGCTTTTGGTTAAGTTATTATTAATTTGTCAAAGATATTGGTCTATAATTGTTAACATCTGTCCTTTTTCCTGATTTAAAAATTGGAGTGATAATACAATCTTTGGCCTTATTTGGAAAAACACCAGTCGATAAAATTTCATTTATTATATCAGAAAGCTTGTTTGATATTATGTGTCTAATTGATTTGATATGTTTTATTGAGATACCATCTGGTCCAGGAGATGAGTTAGTTTTAAACGAGTTTATAATTTGTGTTATTTCATTACTATCTGTTGGAATAAAATAAATTGAGTTCTGATTTATGTGAACATTATGGTTTTTGACAAATTGTCTATCTAAGATTATTGAAAAGGTTATTAAACGTCGTTTAATTGCATTCTTCACAAATTCAAATCTAATTGATGACCATCAATTTGGTTTTTTAAACGGAAGCAGCACAGAATCCGCTGCGCTTGAAGTTGTTAATTTCATAAATATGGCGTTAGATAAAAATAACTACGCAGCCGCTATTCTTTTAGATCTAAAAAAAGCTTTTGACACAGTAAATCATGATATATTAATAAATAGCCTTTTCAATATGCGTATAAGAGGAGTTGCAGCCAATCTATTTAAATCGTATTTAAATTTTCGAAAAATCAAAACCAGAATAAAAAACCATATTAGTGTATTTATTACATTATTTGTAAGGTTGTTGAAGTTTTTATCTAACTTGCTTCCGACGGTAGCGAAATGATCATTTAGAATATTAGCTGCTTCTAAATCAGAAGTAGTGATTTCCCCGGTGTTCTTTGTTACGTGTATTGCCGCACTCTCTTTAGAAATGTTTTCTTTATGCTCCTGAGATGGATTCGATGAATTGGAGTGGCAATTCGGGTTCCTGACACACACCTCCCAAGGACTAACAATCTTCGAAATTAATAAAGATAGAAACTTAAAATTTTCTACAAAGGTGTCAAGCATATCCCAAGAGGATGCCTCTTTTACGTTCCTGAAATTCGAGTTGAATAAGAAAGAAAAGGGAAGAAGTTCAAGCAGCTGCCAAAAAAACTTATGGATTTTTAATTTAATTCGAATTATTCAGGTGTAGGGTATTAATAAGTCGGTTGCATCGACTTACTGTTACATTTATTTGTTAATTTCTAAATTAGCTCTTATATTAAATATTAACTTAATTTTACATCTCTATTTAATCTTTCTTTCTTACTCTGCTATATTAATTTCATATTATTAGTTTTATATTATTATTATTATTATTCGTATTTTTATTTTTTTATTTTTAGGTACTTTTTTTATTTTTCT
This sequence comes from Poecilobothrus nobilitatus, assembly GCA_947095535.1. Classification (NCBI taxonomy): domain Eukaryota; kingdom Metazoa; phylum Arthropoda; class Insecta; order Diptera; family Dolichopodidae; genus Poecilobothrus; species Poecilobothrus nobilitatus. The sequence continues at coordinate 97,672,235 of OX352773.1, forward strand.
CATTATTTTTATTGTTTTCTTATTATTAGGTTTGGGGTTTTAGTCTTAAAGTGTTTGTGTTTTTTTGTTATTTTGTTATATCTCGTTCCATATATCAAATATTTCAAATCTATTTCCGATTTTTCTTACGTCTACTTCGATTCATTTGATTTGGCCACTCTTGTATTATATGCCTTATGTTAAGTTTTTGTTGGCAGAATTCACATGTAGGTGGATTGGTTTCTTCATAAATATGTTTATGAGTCGCTAAAGTTTTCTCAAATATTATTCTCATGACTTTAACTCATGTGTACCTATCTAGCATTCCTAAATTCTTATGGTCAATCATTTTAACTTCTGGGTATATTTTGCTCAGTAAGGTACTGGAATGTTCCAATTTTGTTGCTTGACGTTCTTGTTAATAATATTGATGCTTTTTCGGACTTGACTGTCGGTTATTGATATACTTTTCACAATTGGTTGTTTTATTGCTAATTTAGCGACTTTATCTGCGGCCTCATTGACAGCAATATTAGAGTGTCCTGGAGACCATATTATCTCAATTTTTTCCTGGCTTTTATTAATTATTTGTTGGATGCTATTTATTATATATTCCTTGGAACTATAATTCCTTATTGCATTGATTGCGCTCAAGCTATCTGTGTAGATATTCACTTTGCCTACGAGTGTTATCGCTAGGTTTCTAGCTTCTATTATCCATTTCTACAAAAAAAAATTTACGAATAACCGTACCACGCCTGGTTGCCAGAAGTTTTGCAATTAACATCTTAAAATTGAAAAATAAATCTCTAATATTCGCTAAAACTAAAATTAGAGTATAAATAAAAAAAACTTCTATAAATATTCCTGAATTAAAATAAATTTATATTTAAAAATAATGTTATATAATTTTTTTTTTAAAAGTACTTTTAAAAAAATTTACTTTTAAAAAAAATGACGTACTTTTAAAAAGAAATTACGTCTCCACAACTTTTAAAAAAATGACGTCTTCATAATCGAAATAGCATACTCATGCTATGTATATAAACTAGAAGAAAGTAGTTTATAAATTGCACGTGCTAAATATAGCATGACGGGATTACCAAGTATATGCATTTGGCAGTTCGTATATTTAACATATTTCAAAATATACAAGTATGGAAAAAACTGAGGGTTTTCAAAAAAGCACATTTACAAAATTAAAAAAGTTTCTAAGTTAAAACGTTTGAAAAATAGAAGGAGTTTAAATGTTTGCAAAAATTGAGTTTTCAATAATGATATACTCGTATTAAAATACTGTATGACAAAGCCACATATTTACTTTGTATATATTTATAAAGTCTATAAAACCAGCTATCGTTTGGAGTTTCGATATTGAAAATGTGCCTATAAATATAGAACTTGTGTTATAACAATTCGCTCTTTCAAAATTTGTAAGGCTGTAGCTCCGTAACGGGTGGTTCTACAGAAAAAGTTGTTCCACAAAATTAGTTTTTTAGCGATGTCTATCCATAATTAAAATTTATTCGCTTTCTTTCAAAGGTGTAGAAGTTTTATAAACACCCAGACGGACGGACAAACGCACAGAAGTAAAGAGTGAAACTAATAAGCACATTTTTTTAATTTTTTTTGAAAATATGCTAAAAACGGTGTTCACAACAAGACTACTAAATGTAGTAAGTTTTATAAATAGCATGAAATAGCACGATTTTGTGAATACCCTTAATATAATATGTACATTTTATTTTCTCTATACCTAGCTATTTATTTTTAAAAAATATTCAAAATATATTAGAAGGCAACAACCAAACAAACACATCTCAAGAAAATGGTCATACTTATTTTATTCTGTGATAATTAAAAATTCAGTAAAGGAATTCTGTCTCTGTTAAAAATACAAATAATATCTATGTAATATGACATGAATTTTGTTAATTTAATTAATTTTTCTGTTGTTTTTGGTATAATTATTTTAAAATCATGAATTGCTATCGGTATAAAAATACGCTGTAAACACCGAGGGAGTGTGGGTTCGAGTTATTCCCCCTTACAACATTTACTGCCACGCCTAAACAGAAAAGGTTGTGTAATTTTCTGCCTCGAAAATCTCTTTAACTCGAACTTTTCTCTTACTCGCACCATTTAATGTCATTTTGAGTAAAAACGTTTCCCTAACCCGAACTATTTTTTTTTTTTTATTTTTTTTTTTTTATTTATTTATTTCATTTATTTTCATGAATATACAATTAAAATATTATTTAAAAAGAAAAAAATTTTACAATAGCTTTTATTAATCCTAATAGTAAATATATAAATTTAATTAAAATAAAAAAAAAAAAAATTTAATTGCATAAACATGAACAATAAGTACTATCAATCTGTTGTTCAAAAAAGAACAAGAGGCGAAAGATAATACAAATACATATTCCAGGAGCATAATTTAATTGTGGGGTAACTAACTAAAGATGGAATTAGCAAAAGAAATATGTAACAACAAAAGTTAACAATCTGAATATTAAATTAAGTACATGTAAAAATTATTAAGAATATTAACTATTTGTTGAATTAAATTAAAAACAATATATAAATTTTTTTATTCTTTTTGTTTTTTTGTTATCATCCTCTCATTTCTGTTTTAGTTTTCATCATTATTTGTTAACATGTGTGCATGTTCAGGTATCTAAGATAATTGTAAATGTTTACATATTTGACAGTTATAAACATTCAGTTCAGGCAAATACCATATTTTTTGTGTTGGTGTAAATTTTAAAATTAAAATGTCCGGTAGAAAATTAAAATATTTATCTTTAAAAAAAAAAATTAATTTAATTATGCTTTGTGCAATTTTTTTAAGTCTCTATTAATCGAATTCTTTTTAACTTGAACCAATTTCCGAACATTTAGAAAATTCGAGTTATAGAAGTTTCACTGTATTTATATAAAGTAGAAAGTGTGTGTTTTTGTTTGTTTACCTTAGATTCACGAGAAAACCGCGGTGGCAAAACTACCGCCAGGCGAACGCAGCAAATGCTGCATAGAATCAATCAGTTTCGGCAGTCATATATTGAAATTAAACTTGAAGCTATAGACATTTCTTCGGAATGGGAAATAGATCTGTATTACAAAAACCTTCGTTCTAAAAAAATAAAAAAATTTCACGATGAATTATCTGAAGATTACAGATTTTCCAATTCAGAAGAAAATTTAAAAATTAATACATATTAAAGAGTGTTGGGTATTATTAGTACTCAAACTACTCTAATGAAATATAGATTCCAATCTACAATTGACAAGTTTCATTTCCTTCACCCTTAAAATATTATAACAAAGAGTGAAGTTGAAATAAAAAATTGCGCCAAACTTTTACTGAATCATTATTCAAATAATCTCACATTAGCATTTGAAATCGAAATAACACTTTTTAAACGTAGTTTTGGATCGCAAACTCAACTAAGTGACATAAAAAGTATTAAAGATCTATTTTTTTTTAGTTTCTGCTGAAAGATCCTTTCCAAACTAAACATAATAAAAAACTACCTAAGAAACTCAATAGGCAAGGATCGATTAAAATATACGACATTGCTGTCAATTGAAGCTGAAGAGGCAAAAAATCTCGAAATAACGCAATTAATAAGCGAGTTTGCATCGGTAAAAACAAGAAAAAAACATTTATAATAAATAAAGTAATGATTTATAATATGTACATATGTATATAAATTATCAAAATCAAAAATTAAAAATATGAAATTCATTGACTCATGGCTTTAGCTCATTTTTAATACTTTTGTTTTTAGTTCATATGAATTAAAAATCATGCACTCTTTCATTATCTAAAACAAGTTTAAAATAACAGTTTTTGTTTTCTAAATTTGTTGTTGCTGGTTTGAAAAATGGATTTGCTTTTATAGTAAACTAATTTTATTTTTATGAAATATTTTATATATAATATTTTTATGAATTTATTTACACAGTACATTTCAATTAAAGTTATATTATATAGCTCTTAAGTTATATTACATATAAGAACTCTTAAAGAATATAAGAACTCTTAAGTTATATTACATATGGGTTACACATAATCTACTTACAAAACTATTTGATTTTTGGTTTTATTAAATTGATGGATTCTGAATTGGATTCAAAATCACGGTACGTACATATTCCCTTTTTCCACAGTATTTATACATCTTTATGTTACATATCAATTTTTAATAGTCCAGGTGTATTTATTTTGATGCGTCTTATTTCAATTAACTAAGTATTGGAAAAATTTAATACAATAAATATTTTTGTAAATTTGTTGAGGGAAGTTCCACTGTACTCCTATTTATCATAGTTTCAATAATATTTATGATAGCTTATTATTCTGTTTATCATAGTTTTATATATTCTGAGTAAACAAATCTAATCTAATGCATTCACAATTTAGTAAATATTTAAAAAGGTGTGAAATTGTTGTATTAAAATAATAATATTAAATAAAAAAAAAAATGTTATTATTTTTAATTTCCTTAACATTAGGACATTTGACAACTTTTATTTGTGTAGACAAAGTTGCCAAATGTCCAAATGTTAAGTGTCCAGTTACTAAATGTTCTTTTGCTAACTGTCCATTTTGCTAAATGTCTTTTTGTTAAGTGTCTCTTTTGCGAAATATCCACTGATGAAATGTTCAGTTGCCAAGGTTCCGGTACCTATTTTTAACACCTCTAGTGAAGATTAAATTTACCCGAATATTAAATTCCACATGATTTCTAATTACAATTTTAATTCATAAAAATTTTTAACTTCTTTATTATAATAACTTCTTTATTATAAATTATAACTTTAAGTTATAATAATTGCTGATATTCAGATTAACTTAAAATATTTGTGTTCAATTTGTTATCTACAAGTTTTAATTACATATAAAACATACATACAAACAATACATTAGGTATAAAAAAAATGTTGTTTTTAGATACATGTTTCACGAGTGATTTGACTATAAATGCATATTTTTTAGTTTTATAGAGCATATTTAGGGCATATTTATTATTTTTAAAAGGCATGCATGCTTATTTTTAAGTTTTGTAGTGCATTTAAGTTTTGTAGTGAACTTCCGGTCTCGTAACAACAATCAAAATAACTTAAAGTATTTTAAAGTATATTTATACATAAGTTATTTTTATTATTTTACATAACATTTTGGGCAGTTATTTAAAAACAGAAATAATCTTCAACTATACGATTAGCATCATGTTTAACAGTAATTCATTACCAAACATAAGGTGTATCTATCACAGATGTATGTGTATAAAATACACATACATATAGCACTATAGCAATATAGCACTTTCTGGTCAAATACAGGTATTTACTAAATATTCAGGTATTTACTAAATATATTCAGGCATTTATTAAATAAGTTTAGATGTTTTTTTTTTGGATTTCAGAGTTTTACTAAATGAGTTCATATTTTTTATAAATAATTTCATATTTTTTTTTTGGAATTCCTGTTTTAATAAAATATATTCAGATAAATTTTTTGATTCGAAAATTGTATAAATTAAAACCTTTGTAAACATGCAAAAAAGCTCAAAAATATTTACCGTCGACTTGTCTTACTTTGACCGCTTTTGATATCGCGCCAAAAATTTACAAAAGTCTATTTGACTTTGAATAAAAATCGAATCAAAAATCATTTGACTGATCGTTATTTTACATTACAGAAAGCAGGAATTTCTAATTCTTTGCTCTGTTTATTAAATTTGCTAAAAAAATAAAATGTGATTAACTGATATTGATTTAATAAAAAAAAAAAATTGAAATGTTAATTACCAGCATCTCTAAATGTATATTAATAATCTTAAATTATATAGTTAAATAACATATTAACATTAGTTAATGTGTATGTCTGATGGCACATGTACAGCCTAAACGACTAAGCGCAATTTTTTGAAATTTCATATTTAAGGTTTTGATTTAAATATCTCAGATTGATAGCTTTTGGTGCAAATCGGACAACCGGAAGTAGTAGTTTACCAGTGTCATTTTTAAGTTTTTTACGAATATTTTCTAACAGAAAAATATTATGAGAAAAATTTTTAAGAAAAAATTGCTATACAAGTAAAGAGCAACAACTTTTCCATAGAACATTTTTTGATCCTACTAACTTTAACTTTTATTTAATTTTTTTTTCTAAGTCAAAGTAAGTTAGTACCTATAGTCTATAGCTATACGTATTTTTTGTTTTATTTTCTTTTTTATGTTTCTATACAATATACGCTATTGCTATACGTATAGTTTGATATGAATAGTATAGATATGTATTTATATGTAGCTATGTAATGTTAAGTATTTATCTACATATTTTTTGTTTCGTTATGTTTCTTTTTTCATACATAGTATTATAACACACCATATGTGATATGAATTTATGTGAACAACTTTTTTTGTTTTTTTTTTATGTCTAAAAATTTATATACATACATACTTATATTTATGCATATATCTGCATATATATAGATAACGCAAGCAGAACAAAAAATGTCAATCCGCCAAACCACACGGGTTTACATGACATTACATCGACTGCTCGCTTTTACACGAGTATTTACCAGATTCTGCACTTGTCAATGTATGTGTGAAATTCTCTTCATTCAAATGTTGAACACTGACTAGAGAATGCTTAGTCGGCTATGTTAAAAGCGGAAAGTTTTTTATAGATACCAAGATATGAAAATGTTTGTGTATAAAATAAAAAAAAGACGAGAAAGAATACAGTTGCCTTTGTCAACTCTTAGATACCCGTACGAACCGTTAGTATGTTCACAGCCTGTCACTCTGCTTACAATATTATTTTTTAAATATTTTAGTATTTTAAAATAATTTGGGTGAATTTTATAATTTCTAGAACTATGGGTTGTACAGATATTCAAACTATATGTTTATACATTCTTCAAAAGCAGATTCTAACCTTCCACATAACGATTATCAATCCAAAACTTTTTCAAATATTCTATAGTACCATTAAGCGGTAAATGTATATTAACTTACAAAATAGTAAATATAATTTTAAATATTATATTATATTAATGCGCACATAGTGTATTTATATTGTTATAAGTATATCGCCATACTTTGCAATATTTCTTTAAAAATATTTCCATTCATAGAATAATTTCTTATAAGTATAATAAAATACATATATGTACTTTAATCAGTACTAAATACTTTAATCAGTATTAAATTGTATTCGCCCTGATGATGGCAGTGATGCCGAAATATATATAGGCTTTATAAATAATAAATAAAAATATAAAAATATAATATTTTAAGACTTATAAAAAAATAAAATATTAATAAAATTATTTTGTGGACAAAAAGTATAAATAAAAAACAATTTTTTACTCAATAAATCTAAATAAGAGCCTTTGTTTAAACTCCTTTTTTCTTTTTTTTTTCCGGAGTTTATGTTTCTATACAATATATGCTATTGCTATACATATAGTTTGAAATTTGAATATGATTGATATACAAATGCATTTATATAGCTACATAGTGTTAGGTATCTATAGTTTATGGCTATACGTATTTTTTGTTTTATTTTGTTTTTTATATTTCTATACAATATACGCTATTGCTATACATGTAGTTTGATATGAATAGTATAGATATGTATTTATATGTAGCTATGTAATGTTAAGTATTTATCTACATATTTTTTGTTTCATTATGTTTCTTTTTTTTTTTTCTGTTTTGTGTAAAGAATGAATGTGAATATAATATGTAAGAATTAGGTATATGATGAAATTGTATGAGGTTTTTTGAGTTACAGACAAATTGTGTATGAAAGTACATTTTGTAAAAATAAGAGCTAAAATATGTGTGCATTGTATATAAAAATTTACTATTATTGGAATGAGTATTCGTAATTATTCTAATAAAAATTCGTCGCTTCCATTGAGGTATGTAATATAATATGAAAAATGTAATATGAAAAAATTTTTATTTTAAAAATTGAATTCAATTGTAAACCAGTAAAAAACAAGTACATATTATATATATAAAGCTGTTCCTAACAAATGCATGAAACCACTCACTCATTTCGTATCAAAAAGATGAAGCATTTCTAGATGTGCTAGAGACTAGCTGCAAAAGGTATTTTATAGAGTTTGGTGTGAAACCATCCACAAAAATCTAAAATTACATCTTTCTGGTTCCAAAGGAGCCCTTTTAGCCCTTTATATGTTGTATGGGGATTTCAATATTTATAACCCAATATCGTCATATGGGATATTATTGAAAAGGTATTGACGAGCTCTTCAACTTTTGTTTGGAAACCAGTAAAAGTAAGCTGTATAGTATCATGTGCGGTATCATTAAAAAGGTATTGGCGAACTTAACAACTTTTGTTTCGGTACTTTGGTTTTAGGATACCCTGCTTGGGCCCAGACAGCTTTTATAAGCCCTTGATATAAAATAAGCTGTATATGATCACGTGGAATATCATTGAAAATATCTTGGCGAGCTCTCCAACTTTAGTTTGCAGACCAGTATTCTAGGACGCCCTTCTTGGTCCCTGAGATCGTTTATAAGCCCTTCATATAAAAGTAAACTGTATATTATCATGTGTGGTATCATTAAAAAGGTCTTAGCGAGCTTAACAACTTTTGTTTGCGGACTCTGGTTTCTGGAAGTCTTGCTTGGGTTCAGAAAGCTTTTATAAAATAATATAAAATCAGCTGTATATGATTATGTTGGGTATCATTGAAAAGATCTTGGTGAGCTATTCAACTTTAGTTTAGGGACCATTGTCTAGCACGCCCTGCTTGGTTCCTGAAACTGTTTATAAGTCCTCAATATAAAAGACAACGGTATATTATCATGTGGGGTGTCATTAAACAGATCTTGACCAGCTCTACAACTTTTGTTTCTGGACCATGGTTCAAGACCGTTCTGTTGCAGGATGAGAGCGTTTATGATCCCTTACTATAAAAATCATTGAAACAATGCTTTTTCATCATGCGATTTAATCATCTGTTTGAAGCTTGCATCGCAAGCACACATTACAAGTGTAAGTATGTATGTATGTATTTTTGAAATTTTTTTAAGAATAAAATTTAAGGGTAGATTTTTTAAATTTATAATAAATGTACAAAATAATTTTCATGCAATTTACAAAATTATTTGTAATTATCAAAATTAATATTATGATACATATGTACATATGTACATATATTAATGCATCACAAATCCAATAATATTCCACTTTTTTTATTCAAATCAAATATTTGTTTTCTTACGATACACGCAGTTCAAAAATTTATAAATAATAAAAAAAAAACAAAAACAACAAAAAAATAAAACAACAACAAAAATTTTTTGTTTGAAGTGCAGAAAGCAATATTTTGGTTGAACAATTCTCTTTCTCTAAATACCAAATATTCTCACAATATAGATTGTAGGAAAGATGGTGTGAAACGAAGTGTAAAGCGTTCTGCACGTAGAACCGTGTATTTTGGCCGAATAAGAATTTTCGAAATTTTTTCAGATTTTTTTAAGTTTCCCATTTGCTCCCTAATTTGTTCCTATGCTTTTTTTCTCTTTCTCAAATCCTCTCAATAGTTCTTTTAAAAAAATATCCTCGTGAATATTTGATTCTATTTTAATTTTAGATAGGTACATGATAAATATTTTTTTTTTTTGTTTTTTTTCTTTTTTTCTTCAAAAAACTTTAAAACTTCTTTTTAGAAGAATGCATTTGAATAAAAGACGATATTGCCATATCATTTGTATGATTCACGAATCTTTTTTTTAAAACTAAAGTTTTAAAATTTTTTTAAGTATTTATTTTTATGTATAATTTATACAACTCGAAACCATTATTAGATTATTTACCATTATAAAACTATTTTTAAAACTATTTAAGTAGTACTCGAATTTAGCTAAAATACACGATAATAAATCTTGAATAAATGTATTCCGCGTTCACACAACTTTAGTTTAAAGTCGAAAATAATTAAAATATTTGAAAAATTACTTTATTTATTTATCATGATAATTAGAAATAAAGAAAAAAAGAATTCACTTTGAAAATACCCTATTATTACAAATGGTATAATAAAATCTATTTATAATAGGTCTGTTGGCGTACAAAAAATTTACAAAACTTTTCGAAAATTTATGTAAATTTTCGCAAAAAGAGCGTGTACGTACTGAAAGAATTTGAGTTTTATTTAAAAAAAAACTCAAAAAAAAAATGAGTAAAAACGAGACGGCTCCTTTTTAAAAGTTTTATTTGTGAAAATTTGTAAAAATTTACTAACGTTTATTTTTTGTTGTTGTTGCTTTTTTTACTGTCATTTGTCAAAAAAATAAATAAAGAAAAGTAAAAAAGGTAATTGAACAAAAAAAAGTTAAACGAAGAAAGAAACGAACGAATAACATTAAATTTTCGTACCATATAATAGGTATTTAATACTTTTTTTTACAATTATGGATGTGATTATTTGCTCTTTGTTAGCTGTCGCGTCATTTAAATTAGATTCAACTGCTAATATAGCAGTATCATCTGCAAATGTTGTTACTGTAGTATTGGTTGTAACTGGTATGTCGCAAGTATATAGTATTGGACCCAAGATGCTTCCTTGTGGAACACCTGCCTGAATTTCTCTGAGGTCGGAATATTCATTTTCAAGTTTAATTCTAAACAATCTGTTATTTAGATAGGATGCAATTAGTAAATTGGTTTGTTAATTGTTTGTTTAATTTGTAAATTAATCCTTCATGCCAGACCTTTTCAAAGGCTTGTGCAACGTCCAAGAAAATTGTAGAACACACTATCTTTTTCTCCAGTGCTTTTTCTATAATATCAGTAATCCGATGTATTTATTCTACTGTGGAGTGATTAGACCTGAATCCGAATTGATGATTAGGAATTAGCTTTTTACTTTATACTCTCCATTGATTAATAATTTTTTACTTGCCTTCTTGGCTACTTCTTTTTATAAAGTAAAGTAACTATATATATGAGCGAATAAAATTTTATAAAATTTAAAAAATTATTATATTTTATTTTATAATTATTTTATTTTAATTTATTTTATAAAATTTTATTCGCTCATTATTCTTGATATTAAAAGGTGAATTATGATTTGTTGATACATATTTATATTTTTTGTTTAATGTATAATGAATTTTTTGTGTTTTTATATTATTAATTAATTTTAATGGGTTAAAAAACTTATTTTACTTATTTTACCTTAATACAGATTTCTTATATTTTCAATTTTGTTTAGATAAATGTTTCGTAATACTTTATCTGACCAATATATTATAATTTGTTCGTTATGCGTCGAAATTCAGTTTGCGTATCTACTTGTGGAACCGAATAGTGACGCAAAGCGGGGCTCTGGTGTATTATAATTTTATTCTTTTCTTAAAAATGTCTGTAGTTAATTCTGTAATGTAGTAAACTATTGGACTTTTGTTTTTGTTTTTTTTTTTTCTGGCAGTATTCATCGTCCGTCAATACTGAATTGTTTTTTATTTAATTGAGTTTAAAAGTTAAAGAAGAAAATGAATTTGTTATTTTTATAAAAATATGTTTGTATGGATGTGTGAATATTCATTTTTTTGTGTGAATTATGAAATTTATTTAAAATATGTATGTATGCTTGAAAAAAATTGGCATACAAATATTGTTATTTAAAACCGATTGATTTTTCTTGTTTTAAAAAAAGTCTGTTATAAAATTTAATATTTTTATGTATGTATGTACCTATTGTCCTATTATTTAAAAAACTTTTACATTATTTTATTTTATACTTTTTAGTTTTAAATGAAACGCATAATTTCATACATACATGTATACACATTTACATATGTACATACATATATACATATATGTAATCAAGCATTAAGCAAACTGTAAATCATAAAAATTGGAAAGATTAAAAATAAAATAAAAATATTCACACATAAAAATATACAATTCAGTTTTTTCTTTACATTTAAAGTCAAGTAAAAGTTAAACAACACAAAAAAAATTGACCCCTCTTACGACATTTATAGCCCCGTCTGAGCAGGAAAGGCTGTGTAATTTCCTGTCCACATTTATGTGGCAAAGAAATGCATTAAAAAAAAAAAATTGACGATGAATAGTAAAAAAAGAAAAAGGAAAATAAAAATAAAAATTCAGTAGTTTGTTTGCTACATTACAGAATTAATTACAGACATTTTAAAGTCTTATAGATCGTGTTCTGAACGTTTAACGATTCAGACGTATTTTATTGTAAGGTTAAAATACTTAAAATACGAATAATTAATTGAATTAAAATTAACTAAGTCAGCGTAATAAATTAAACACAAATGGCAGCGTGCCATAAGTGCCAAACAAAAATAAGAGAGGAACCGGATTAGAATGAGCTCGAGTTTGTAAAAAAACATATCATGAAGCATTTAAATGTTCGGGGTTGGATAGTTCTACCATAAATATACTGTACACAAAATGCTTCAATACATTTCATCTATGAAGATTGTATCCAATATATCCAGAATGTGGACAAAATATGGAAAGGGCAAAGGTAAAAAAATAATGAATATTTGAAAAAATATAAAGAAGATTTCGAAGCAGTTATAGAAAGAAATTAAAATGAGGTGAAAAGTTTACTTACGGCAATAGAGTCAAGTTATAGAAATCGACTTGAAGAAATCAGTTCAATGCAAAGAAAAGAAATGGAAAAAATGGCACAAATTACTGAGGTATTTAAATCACAAAGTGATAAACTGAATGAAACTTTTTTAAAGGCAGTGGAAAACAATTATGAGATATGCAACAAATTAATTATGGAAAAAAATTCAAATATCAAAGGTCAAAACTTATCATTTGCAGACATCATAAAAAATACTCCAAGTGTTTCAAATATAAATATGAAAAAACAACTACCATTAGTTGTTAAGCCAAAAAGTAAACAAAAAAAAAAGATTTAAATACTAAGGTCGACCCAAAAAATTTAAAAATATGAAATATAGAAAATAGAAGGAATGTGATTGGAATGTGAAGGAATGATTGTGATTGAAACCGAAACTAAAGAAGAGAGAAGAAAAAAATTAAAGTTGAGCTAGAGGAAAATTTGAAAGAAAGGTATGATATTAAAATACCGAAAGAGACTAAGCCAAGATTTGAAATAGTGCATATGAATAATAAAATGAACGAAATGGAAATAATAAAGAAACTTAGGAAACAAAATTCATTTATGGAATAACTACTATAAGGAAATATAATAAAGAAATGTACAACATGATTGTTGAGGAAGACAAGGAATCTTTCCCCAAAATACTGGCAGCGAAAAAATTGTGCGTAGGATGGGAAAGATGTAAAGTGTTTGATGTCATAAATGTCACGAGGTGTTTCAAATGTAAGGGTTTACACCATTTAGCGACTAAGTGTACAAACAATGAAAAGTGTCTTAAGTGCCATCAGCAACATAAAACGGGAGCGCCACAAAATCCCAAAAAAAAAAATCGCAAATGCCAAAATACCAAATTAAATAAAAATCCCAAATTCCAAAATCCCAAATTTCAAAATTCAAAATTACAGAATCCCAAAATCCCAAATTGCAAAATACCAATATTTAGTTAGTTATAAAATCAAGGTTATATCTTTTTCCAGAATATTTATATATGTATATGTTATATGTATATATATGTATATTCTGAATTAGGAAAGATTTTAGGGAGTTGGTCACAATCTTGCACGCCAAAATCTACCTGCGACAAAATCTTGCTTGTTTTTTTATCTTGCATTACAGAAAGCCACTATTAAATAAAGATTTTATTTTTAATACTTTTGTTTAAAGTAGGTATGCCGTACCCGTATTAGAATTGGTTACAAAATCAGGGTTTCAATAATTTGTTTAGCGGGGGTTTGGGGCGGCAGCCCCCACTATTGGAAGTTTTTTATTATTGAAAATATATATTAATATAAAAAAATATCTAGGAGGAATTTTATAGTTGGCTACAAAATCTGGATTATACGCCTTTTACGGAATATATATATATATATCTATATTTATTTATTTATTACTTAATACAAGTATTTACATATTACATTTAGATAATTATACTTAATCTAAAATTAATATTAAAATTATACAAAGCAAAATTTATTTTATTAAAAAAAAAAAAATTTATATTTACTTATATTTAATATTTCACAAAATTTTTACAACAAAATAGTGAAGAACAGTTAATAAATTATTTTGAATAGTGATTTTTATACCCTACACCTAAAGTATAGAATATATTAACTTTGGTATGGTGTTTGTAACCACCAAAAGGAAGCGAGTTAGATATGGACATGTATATATATTCTGAATCAGGATCACCTCCTGAGTCGATTTAACAATGTCCGTCCGTCCGCCCGTCCGTTCGCACGATAACTCAAAAACTAATAAAGCTATCTTGATTGAAATTTATACAGTAGGTTACTAATTATGAAAGGAAGGCTAAGTTTGAATCTGGACAAAATCGGTCCATGGGTTCGGATTCTGGAAGCTTCCGAATGATTCCGGAGCAAACGAGATTATCTCCAAAACCAACAAAGATAGAACCTTTAAATTTGGCAGAGTGGTGTTCTTTCATGTTTCATTTAAGTCTCTGAAATTTGAGAGGATTTGGTTCATGGGTTCGGATCGTGGAAGCTTCCGAACGAGCCCTAGAGCAAACGATTATATCTCCACAACCAACAAAGATAGAACCTTTATTTTTAGTACAAGAGTGTGCTGTTATGTTTCCTTTTCTTTAAAATTGGAAGCTGACATTTGAAAGAATTTGAACCATGAATTCGTATATTGGAAGCTTCCGAACGAGCCCCAGAGCCAACGAGATTATCTCCAAAACCAACAAAGATAGAACCTTTAAATGTTGTACAATGATGTTCCTTCCCATTCGATTTATGCCACTGAAATTTAAGAGGATTTGGTCCATGGGTTTGGATTTTGGAAGCTTCCGAACGAGCACCAGAGCAAATGAGATTATCTCCAAAACCAATAAAGATATAACCTTTAAATTTGGCAGAGTGGTGTTCTTTCATGTTTCATTTAAGTCTCTGAAATTTGAGAGGATTTGGTTCATGGGTTCGGATCGTGGAAGCTTCCGAACGAACCCTAGAGCAAACGATTATATCTCCACAACCAAGAAAGATAGAACCTTTATTTTTAGTACAAGAGTGTGCTGTTATGTTTCCTTTTCTTTAAAATTGGAAGCTGACATTTGAAAGAATTTAAACCATGGATTCGTATATTGGAAGCTTCCAAACGAGCCCCAGAGCCAACGAGATTATCTCCAAAACCAACAAAGATAGAACTTTTAAATTTTTTACAATGATGTTCTTTCCCGTTTGATTTATGTCCCTGAAATTTAAGAGGATATGGTCCATGGGTTTGGATTTTGGAAGCTTCCGAACGAGCCCCAGAGCAAATGAGATTATCTCCAAAAACAACAAATACATAACCTTTACATTTGGCAGAATGGTGTTCTTTCATGTTTGATTTAGGTTTCTGAAGTTTGAGAGGATTTGCTCCATGGGTTCGGATTTTGGAAGCTTCCGAACGAGCCTCAGAGCAAATGAGATTATTTCCAAAACCAACAAAGATAGAACTTTTATTTTTAGTACAAAGGTGTTCTGTTATGTTTCCTTTTCTGTAAAATTGGAAACTGACATTTGAAAGAATTTGAACCATGGGTTCGTATTTTGGAAACTTCCGGATGAGCACAAGAGCAACGAGCATATCTCCAAAACCAACAAAAATAGAACCTTTAAATTTGGCAGAATGATGTTCTTTCATGTTTGATTTAGGTCTCTGAAATTTGAGAGGATTTGGTCCTTGGGTTGGGATTTCGCAAGCTTCCGAACGAGCCTCAGAACAAATGATATTATCTCCAAAAGCAACAAAGATATAACCTTTAAATTAGGCAGAATGGTGTTGCTTCATGTTTGATTTATGTTTCTGAAATTTGTGAGGATTTGGTCCATGGGTTCAAAACTTGGAAGCTTCCGGACGAGCCCCAGAGCAAACGAGTATACCCTACAACCAACAAAGATAGAACTTTTATTTTTACTACAAAGGTTTTCTGTTATGTTTCCTTTTCTGTAAAATTGGAAACTGACATTTGAAAGAATTTGAACCATGGGTTCGTATTTTGGAAACTTTTGGACGAGCACAAGAGCAAATGAGCATATCTCCAAAACCAACAAGAGCAGAACCTTTAAATGTAATACAATGATGCTCTGGCATGTTTTCTTTATATCCCTGAGATGGATTTGATGGATTGGAGTGGCAATTCGGGTACCTGACACACGCCTCTCAGGGACTAACAAGCATATCTTCGAAATTAATAAAGAAAGAAACTTGAAATTTTCTACAAGGGTGTCAAGCATATCGCAAGAGGATGCCTCTTTTACGTTCCTAAAATCCTCGTGTTGAATAAGACAGAAAAGGGAAGAAGTTCAAGCAGCTGCCAAAAAACTTATGGATTTTTAATTTAATTGGAATTATTCAGGTGTAGAGTATTAATAAGTCGGTTGCATCGACTTAGTGTTACATTGACTTGTTTTATCACATCTTTACTCATGTTTATATTTATTATAGTTTTGTATTGATTCACATTTATCAACATTCTATTAATCGGCTCATATTTTTCGTAATTATTCCTATGATATCTAATCGAAAATATGTTTTCGGGCCTGAAACGTGTTCGTGTGTTGATTGAGTTAATTAATAAGTTGTTAATGTAGTGTGAATCTATATAGTTATGAAATACCTGAGTAATAAAAACAATACCCATGACTGTTCGTCTGCATTTTAAAGTATTCATGTCGTAATTTGAGACGATTGACATATGGAGGCAATATAAGGGGATAAACCCAATTTAGGTTTCTTAAGGCGAATCTTAGAAAATTTCTTTGTATTGTTTCAATTCTAACAATATTTGGATGATTTTGTGGAGACCAGACCTGATTTGCATACTCCAGAATAGGACGAACTAAAGTCCTGTAAAGATTTTATAATATATGGGTCATTAAATTCTCTAGACCATCTTTTTACAAAATCTTTACTAATGATCTTGCTAATATGTGTATTAAAAGTAAGTTTAAAATAATCTTAGTAACATCATTTATTGAGATAATAAACAACAATGGTCCAGGATGACTACCCTGTGGTACTCCAGAATTAGCAACAAAAGATGCTGAAATTGCTGTTCTGAAAAGAATAGCTACGGTTATTTAAGTATGAATCAATCCAGTTAATTAAGAAATAAGGAAAACCATATTATTTTAATTTATAGAGTATTATACTATGAGGTGGAAGATCAAACGCTTTACTTAAGTCATTCTAAACCATATCAGTTTGAGGCCCAACTTCCATTGTTTTCAAAATAGTTGAAGCTATTTCTGTAAGGTTAGTTGCAGTTGATATCTTTTTCACAAGTACATGTTGATCATTCACTATAAATTCTGAACAATAATCATAAATTGCATCAATTTATGATATGTGAGATTCTGAGTTAGGAGAGATTTTAGAGTTGGTTACAAAATCAGGGTTTCAATAATTTGTTTAGCGGGGGTTTGGAAGTTCTATACTATTGAAAATATATATTAATATGCGCCTTTTAGAGAATGTATATATATATATATATGGGTTTATGCATAACAGTTTATGCAAGATTCTGAATTAGGAGGAATTTTATAGTTGAATTTAAAAGTAGTGTTATCTCTTTTGCCAGAATATTTATGTATATGTAAGATTTTGAACAAGGAGGGTTTTTAGAGTTAGATATAAAATCAGAGTATTCTGTTTTTCCAGAATATTTATATATATATATGTGCGTTTATACAATATTTTGAATTATAAGGGATTTTCGAGATGGGTTCAAAATCAGCGAGATTCTGAATTAGGGGGATTCTAGAGTTGGATATGAGTTAGTATTAATAAATTATAGACAAAATTAATAATTTCAAAACAAAACTTAAAAATCTTTATTCTTAAAAATTAATCATTTCAAAAATAAACTTAAAAATCTTTATTCTTTTTTTTATTTAAATATTTTTCTCTCTATTAAGGAATTAAATGAAAGTTATACGCAATATTTTTTGAATAGTCTAACTTTGAAAATGCGCTTTATTTTTTAATTATTGTTTTTATATTTTATAATATTTTCATTTTTTTTCGGAAATATGTGGCCGGCTTTTACCTTTTGAATTGCTATTTTGGAAATTATCAATTCCTTTTTTAAGTTAGTTATAAACTTATATATCCCAGAATTGCGCTTTCCTACCACTATTTTAAGGCGCCGATGGTCAGCTTTTACGCTATTCTGGGTGCGTGGAAAATGATCTCTTTCAGAGCCAGCCGCTGACCAGACACTTGGATCATAACGCGGTTTTTGTTCTAATTATTTCAACTTATGTAATTTGTTTTCAGCAATCTAGCAATTTTTTTTTGCAAAGTCATCAATATTATTATACAATTGAGTATAATAATCTGAGACTTCATTAGAAAGCACAAAAGCCAAACTTTTTATAATTCTAATTTGGAGACTAAATTCTTAATTTTTCCCATACTTTGTGGCTAATTTTCATTTTTGAATTTGCCGCCAAATAATTTGCCCGAAATGAAAAAGGCAGCACTTAAATATTGTAGCAGGGAAAAACTCTTTTGCGGCTGAAGAAGTTGTTTTCTCAAAATCAGATATTATTATTTCTGGTTTTAATAGGATGTTATATTCACTTGCTATACGATGTAATTCATAAAAAAATCTGTATAACAAGTTTTACTTTTTTTGGTCATTCGGCAGAATATTAAAGGAACAATTTCTCTTTCAATTTTGCCGTGAATGCTAAAAAGTTGTGCCATTATTGATGGTACTACATAAAAATTTCCATTCATTAATCCAAAGCTTGCAAACTCCTTTTGGTTGCCATAATAATTATTTTTTCAGCTAGTACTTCTTTTTCTGAAAGAATAAAAAGTTCTTCTTCTAGATAACGTATATTTTGAGGTAATGTATATTAATTTATTGAATATTATTGGGCTCTTCAATATTTGACGAACGCATTCCTCAAATTTTCCTTTTTTGTGCAGTTTTGTTTGGAAGATATATTCTTGAAGTTGGTTCACATTCAACAGCTACTTCTCTAATTATCTGCGATGGTGTGGTTGTGTTATTTTTGCTCAAAGTTTTGAGTTTTAAATTACTCTGAGCAATTATCATTTCTGAAGCCTCAGCATCATGTGAATGTTCTAAAACGCTGTTTATAATCTTGTGTTCTTTATTTTGTTCTAAAATATTTATTTATCATTTAGATACAAAAAAGGAGAATATTTTTAAATGGAGGTGTAAGAAAAAAAATTAATTTACAGAAAAAATTTATATATAAGTATGCAGAATTAGAGAGATTGTAGATGTAGAGTTTTTTTATACCAATATTCTAAAATAAATAATAGGCATTTATGTTCAAATTACAAAAAAAATCGATTTCCCGAGTGTTCGAAATAAAGAAGTTTGACTGTATAACAAAATAAAAAAGAGAACCAGCTTTTTCTTGAATTTGTTATGTCTCGAATACTAAAAAATGTAGGAAAAAATAATGTTGAAAATATACAAAAGCAAATTTAAAAAATTAAAAACGTTGAAATGTAGAATAAAATGTTTTTAAAATGTTATCTTTTTTGTTGGAATTTTTGCAATCAATATTTTTTTACCCATTAAATCGACCCAGAACTGAAATAAAAGAATTCAAAACGAATTATGATAACGATAGTGGTTTGGGATTTTGGGATTTTGAATTTGGGATTTTGTATTTGGGATTTTGCATTTGGGATTTCGTACCCAACCCACATAAAACGAGTGAATGTAAGAAAGAAGAAATAAATAATGTATTAATTGTATAAAAGATAATCAGAAATGTAATCTAGGTTTAGATATTAACTACAAAACTTTGAGTAGACTATGTCCTGTATATCAAAATAAAATAAGTTTAAAAAAAAACAATTGGTTACTATCAACTAAAATACATAAAAGTGAAGAAAGATGACATAAAGATGACATAAAGATGACCTTATGTCAAATAAATATGTATATAGTATTTCAAACTTGATAAGAAAAAATGTTAATAAAAGTAATGATAATGATAATTTTAATAATGGTAATGATATTAGTGATAAAAATAAAAATAATAATTCAAATAGTTATAGCACTGTAATTAGTCATAATAATAATTTAGATTACACAAAAAATAAGGTGCCTAATTACAATAATAATAATAATAATAATATTAATAATAGTTATAATAATGTGAGTTTGATAGATATTAATGAAAAAATCAATAATGATCCAACTAGTGTTATAAATAAAAATAAGAACTCTAAACTATGTAATGCAAATCATAAGAAAAGCCACGTTAGTATACTTACTTATATTCCTAAATTGTGGTCAAAAACAAATAGAATTTTAATGAATGATAAAAAAGTTAGTAATAATAATAAAAATAAAAGCATTATTAATAAAAATTATATAAAGGATAATGTTAGGAACAATAGTAATAAAAACATTAACTGTAGGAAGGACCTTGTAATAATAGTATAATAATTATAATAGTAGTGTTAAAAATAGTGGTAATAACAATGTTAGTAAAAATAAAATAGATGAAATAGATAAAATTAATTATAGTAAAAAAATAGTTGAAATTAATGATAGTAAAGAAAACATTAGCACTAGAGACAATTCGAATGTAATAAAGGTAGTGTCCAAATATCACAAATATCACTGGAACAAAGAAGAAACACTATATCCGCAAAACGAAGAAGTAGAAAATGTTTCATATAATAGCAGTTCACAGGTTGTAAATAAAAGTTTTTTAAATCCAATGGTTCCTCCAATAGTTAAA
Source organism: Poecilobothrus nobilitatus (assembly GCA_947095535.1). NCBI lineage: Eukaryota > Metazoa > Arthropoda > Insecta > Diptera > Dolichopodidae > Poecilobothrus > Poecilobothrus nobilitatus. The sequence goes on from OX352773.1 coordinate 97,693,149, forward strand.
CTTACTAAAAGAGCCGTTGAAAATGGTGACAGTATATATACATTATCAAGATTGCGAGATTATAGAATATATAATAATGTAAGATTATATTTATTATTTTTCCATGACCAAGAAGATATTTGTTATGAAGATATAACGAAAACAAATATCAAAGTATTAATAAATCAGGAAGGATTACCAACGAATTATCAAGAACTGAGTGAATTATATTACCAATATCATAAAAGTATAGGACTCTCCAGTAAAGTGGTACAAAAAGACCTAGCAGCATATAGACAACATACCTACAATAAAGACAGAGAACATCTTCAAAAAATTAGGGATTCCTGGCAAAATTATTTGACTATAAGGCAGTTTTCAATTGCAGAGATGAAAAAAGAGGCACAGGGAACGGTCATCTTTATAAAAGATAATATAAGCTTTACTGAATTATTAAAAGATGAAAATTATTTAATTTAATGTAATCGAAAATCTAAATTCTCAACCTAACCAAACACTTGGTGCATTTTACAATGCCAAAAATAATAATCTTTCTGATCACCAATTGGCAACAGTATGACTAAAAACAGTTAGTATTATAAAAACTCCAATGAAAAAAACATACTATAAGTAAAACTGATTATAACCAGATGTATCATATTGTAAATAATAAAATAGAAAATACAAATATTATTGAAATTGATACGTTAATTAAAATAATACAAGAAGCAAAAGTTTTATGTACAACTTCAGTGTCAGTTAGGACTAGAAATAATTCTTGGATAACATCACTGATATATGAAAAATTAAAAATCAGAAAAACACTATATGATAACCATAAAAAAGATCCAGAGAACGCTGATAAAAGGGTAAAATATAAACAATTCAAGAAAAAGGTGGAAAAATTAATAGAGGAAGCAAAGAAAAACCATATCAATAGCTGTATTGATAATGCCGGCAGTAACTCTAGAAAACTGTGGAAAGTATTAAATAATACTATAAGGAATTCTAACGACGATATTTCTGAACATGTGGTAGATAACTAGTGTGGTAAAAATAAACGGAGAAAAGACAAAGAATGAAAATGAAACGGCAAACACGTTAAATGCATATTTTAATGAAGTAAGAGAATCCGTTATTAAAGGAATAAAAAAAATAATGTAGATAATAATTCTGTTCAACATAAAAGAAATAACCAAACGTTAGTTTTATTCCCAGTTACGGAAAGAGAGATGTATAAAATGATTATGAATTTAAACAGAAATTCGGCTCCAGGACTAGATAAAATAACAGTAAAGGATTAGTTAACATCATCAAACAACCTATAGCAAAATCGATCAATAAATGCTTTATGGAAGGAACATTCCAAGATTCATTAAAAAAAGCATATATAGTTCCGATTCATAAAAATGGTTCAAAAAATTAATGTGGAAATAATAGACCAATTTGAAATTCAAAAATTAATGTGGAAATAATAGACCATATTGAATTCAATTTCCAAAATTTTTGAAAAAGCAATTAATATAAGGATAAAAAAGTTTATTTGAAAAACAGTTGGTTTTGATCCACATCAATATGGTTTCCTAGAAAATAGTGGTGCAGAAACCGCAATTACAGCCACGTTGAAACAAATTTATAATGCACTTGATGAAGGATATTTTGTAGGTGTAGTATTTTGTAGTATATCTTGACTGTACTGTAATTATCAAAACTGCGATCACCAAAATAATTTTCAAAATATTATTATTTAACAACAATAATGCTGTCCTAACCTTTTGTGTGGTCATAATTTCAATTGCTAACATCTGTTTGTATTTTTACAATTACAAGGCATTCACTTGTTGAAAACTAATAAAGAAAATCGGATTACAATTTTGTACTATATTCTAAATTATATAGATTTCTGTATGAGTAATTCGATTGCATGAAATTAATGTAAATTTGGTTGGTAATATGTAGATATGACAATTATATTGTAAATTTATTCTAGGCCAAGATATTGCATTCTTTTGTCCCAAATAAAATTCTTTGTAACAAAGCAATAAATTATTATAATTTATTGCCTTTGATAAAATTTGTATTGGATTTGGAAAAATCCAAATAGTATATACGGCTTGATTTTTTTTAAATAAAATCAGATATAATCCTAATCTCAACTTGTTCTTTTATTTAATATAAGAATTATATATACTAGCGTATTATATGCTGGAAACTATAATACTTATTAAAAATTTTGGAACTCATGTTTTGTTTAGTATTTTGACTTGCATATTTGCGAGCAAATCCTAGATAATAATAATTAAATATTTTGGATATATTTTGGTGTGCTGTACCACGAAAACGGAAAATTTGGCAGAATTGCCAGGTAATGTGCAATATCCTTTTTCGCAGTTTTAAATATGTAAAATGAACTTTTTGAATCAATATTTGGTGAGCAACTAAGCATGGTCATATTTATATGATCAAAAAATTTTAGATCGACAAGACAGACAATATAAATAAATACAATAAATTACAAAATAAATAGATCAAAGTTATAACATGTTGACCCTGCACTTACCTGGAATTTAGTTCAGTGAACAACAAGAACTGTTTACTACAGGCCTTAGTACAAAAAATTTTTAATGGAAATAACAACAGAGGAAGAATTCCACCAAAGGTTTGGTCAACTAGTTTTTACAAATAGACAAGGTATAACAAGAAATAAAGATTAGGGAAGACGAAATAAATTCTAAAAAGAAAACAATAACACTAGACGAATACAAAACAAGGGTACAACACAGAAGTAGAGGTGGACAAAAATTCAAAAGAAGAAGAGAACTCAAAAGATTATATAGCAGCTTACCATTTACCAAATCAACGGAAAACAGATTAGACATTTTAAAAAAGATAGCAGAAATCAAAGACAATAAGAAATGGGTTTTCCCGAGTCTCTCCCGAGTCAAGTTTTACAATAGTTCAACAGGCAAATTTCAATACAAATGAAGTCTTGAAGGAAGTCATAATCACAGTCATCATATTGTTCACCTATAAAATGCTAAAATATTTCGTAAATAAGAAAGCAGCAAAGCGTGCACAACGTTTATCAACAGTTTAAAACAAAAAAAAAAAATATCAACAATTATATAAAAAAATATAAAAATAAAAATTATTTTATAATGTAAAGTAATTAAAAACTTATAACAAATGTAATGTAAAATTAAATTTAAAAACTTAATATTTAAAAATTAAAATAAAATGTATTACATAAATTAGATATTATATATTTATAAAAAACAAAAAAAAAAAAAATTACTACTTAATAAAAATTATCTACTTAAGAAAAATTATAAAAAAATTAAATACTTATTTTTTCCATTCTATGGACTATGAAAAAATTCAAAGACTGAAAGACCTATTACGAACTTTAAAAAAGAACCCGACCAGAACTTACACTTCAACTTACATTGAAGAAAAACATAAAGAAATTAATGAGGTCTGGGAATATTTTGAGCAAAAAGGTAAAGTTCAGTTTGAAACAATTTTTGAAATTAAAGAAATAATAAGACAAATGACAACGTATCTTAAACCAAAAGCTGAAATAAAAATTATTAAAACAAACGATACAAACATGGCAAATTTCGATTTAACTACAGCAATTAAAATTATACCTCAGTTTGAAGGAAATGTAAAAGATATTTCAAATTTCCTTGGTCTAATAGAATTTTATGCTGATACATTAAAAGACGCAACAAAGAAAACTAAATTAGTAAAATTTATATTAGCTACTAAACTTTCCGGAAGAACAAGGAGAAAGGTCTGAATACATTCAAGAACGGTATGAATGAAACATGCAAAGCTGTAATATTAGCAGCCAAACCTAAAAGTTTTAATGAAGCAATACAACTAGTATCTGAAATGGACAATGACATGCGATCAAATAATGTCATGCATTTTAGAACTAATAATTATAGAGGTAGAAATAATTTCCGAAATAACAAACGTAACTACAACAATAATAACTATAGAAATAATTTTAATAATAATAACAGTAATTATAATAACGATAAATATAATAACAACAACAAAAATTTCGACAACAATAATTATAGTAATTACAGAAATAATCAGGGAAACTACAACGGCCCCGACCCGGGGCATGACAACAACATGCAAAGGAACAATCAGAACCAATTCAACAGAAGAAGATAAGCACAATTAGCAGTGACAATAACTGCGCAAATATAATAAAAATAAATATATAACATTATTAATAGACACGGGAGCAGATATATCTATAATTAAAGACAACATTATAAAACATCAAGTACTAGAAAATGAAACTTGCCAAATAAATGGCATTACAGATAAAAATTTTATGACAAAAGGTGTAATAAAAGTAGAATTAAAATTTGAAGAATACATAATTAAACATAAATTTCATGTGATTGATGAAAAAATTAATATAACAGCTAACAGTATTTTAGGTAGAGATTTTCTATATGATAATAATAACATAAAACAAATGCAAAATAGATTACGAAACATGCACATTAATCATACCTAATCAAGAAGAGGATATTGTATTACCAATGAGTGTAAATACTAGAACTCTATCCAACATCATGGTACAACCTCGAGCAGAAGGAATTATAAATATAGATGTAAAAGAAGATAGTATAATTATAAGTAAAGAAATGGCAAAAGGAGTATTAATAGCAAATACAATTATTCCAGCAGAAGGATTAAAATACATAAAAATACTAAATACAAGGGATACACCGGTAACTATAAATACAACTGAAGTTGAAGTTTAAGCTTTAAAACACTACCAAATATTATCTTTTAAAAATAATATGAAGTAAAAAGCAAGATTTGAAAAATTAAAAAAAGAAATAAACATAGGCAACTTAGATACAAAAGCAAAAACAACAATATTAGATATTTGTGAAAGATTTCAAAATATTTTTCATTTGGAAAACGAGATGCTGACAATAAATAATTTCTATGAACAACGGATTTCTACAATAGACAAGTCACCACTATATAAAAAAATTATGGAACACCAAATATCCAATTACAAGAAATTGAAAAACAAGTTTCTAAATTAATGGAAGACGACATAATTGAAAATTCCACTAGTGCGTACAACTCACCATTACTTATAGTTCCAAAAAAAAGTAAAGAAGGAGAACAAAAATGGAGATTAGTTGTTCATTTTAGAACATTAAACAAAAAAATTGTGGATGACAAGTTTCCATTAACTAGATTGGATGACGTATTGGATAAATTAGGAAAATCTAAATATTTTTCAACACTGGATATGACAAATTCTTTTCATCAAATTTCGTTACATCCAAAATCAAGACAAATGACAGCATTTTCGACAAATAAAGCACACTAGCAATTTAAACGATTACCATTTGGACTTAAAATATCAACAAATAGTTTTCAACGTATGTTATCTGTAGCATTGAGTGGTTTACAAGAAGCCGCATTTTTGTATGTAGATGACATAATAGTATTTGAATCAAATCTAAAAGATCACAATACTAATTTAATCAAAGTATTAGAACGCTTACAGGAATATAATTTAAAACTAAACCAGTCAAAATGTAATTTTTTAAAAGCAGAAGTTGTATATTTAGGGCATCTAATAACTTCTGAAGGTATAAAACCAGATCCTGCTAAGTTTGACACAATTAAAAATTATCCAACGCCCAAAGATGCTGAAGAAGTAAGAAAATTCGTGGCTTTCTGCAACTATTATAGAATATTTATAAAAGACTTCGCAGAAATAGTGAGACCTCTAAATCAGTTACTAAAGAAGAAACAAATATTTGGTTGGAGCGAAGAAAGTAAGAATGCTTTTGAAAAATTAAAACAAAAGTTAATAGAACCACCAATTCTAAGTTATCCAAATTTTGCTGAACCATTTTAACAACAGATGCATCAAACTAAGCGCGTGGAGCAGTTCACAAGGAAAGCTAGGAGATGACAAACCTATAGCTTATGCAAGTAAATCGCTAAATAAGCATGAATTAAATAAACCTATAATTGAAAAAGAACTTTTGGCTATTCATTGGGGTATAAACTATTTTAGACCATATCTTTTCGGTAAAAAGTTTATAGTATATACTGATCATAGACCATTAGTAAGTTTATTTACGCATAAGAACCCTTCATCAAAACTTACAAGAATACGCGTATATTTGATGGACTATGATTTTGAAATAATATTCAAACAAGGCAAAATGAATACAAATGCCGATGCTCTGTCGAGAATACAAATTGATTCAAATAAATTGAAAGAAATGATACCGAAAAATAATATATCTGTAATCACGAGAAACATGAAAAATAAAAAGGGGGCAGGAAGCAATAAAATGATTAAGGAAAATAATAATGAAGATAAATATAATAAAAGTAGATCCTCCACTAAAACCTTAAAAACAAGTATGGAGAAGGACCCTCTTCACATTTGGAATGCAACATTAACATCTGATATAAGGTTTATGCATAAATTAAAATTTAAATATAATAATAAAAAATTAACTGAATTCAAAAATAAATATGAAAATGAAAATAAAAATAATGAAATTGAAAATAAAATAGCAAACTTATAGCAGCAAAAAATGAAATAATTGCAGAATATAACGAAAAATCATTATCAGAGATAAAATTGATTCTGAGGAAGCTATTATTCAAAACAAGCAATTTAAAAATAGAAAATTTGGCCTTGGCAAATAATGATGAAATATTTAAAATTATGGACGTCCAAACATTTAAAAATATGTTTAATAAGCTGCAAAACAATACTGAAAATACAGATTATTTAAATATTATATTATATGATCCTCCTATAAAAGTAATAAATAAAGAAGAAATACGCAAATTAATTAAAGAGAATCATGATTCATTACAAGGTGGACACTGTGGCATAAGTAAATGCATAAGTAAATTAAAACAAAATTATATATGGAAAAATATGAATAAAACAAGTAAATGTAACAGTAAGTTGATGTAAGTTATTAATACCCTACACCTGAATAATTTGAATTAAATTAAAAATCCATAAGTTTTTTTGGCAGCTGCTTGAACTTCTTTCCTTTTCTGTCTTATTCAACTCGAATTTCAGGAAAGTAAAAGAGGCATCCTCTTGGGATATGCTTGACACCTTTGTAAAAAATTTTAATCTATCTTTATTAATTTCGAAGATTGTTAGTTCTTGGGAGGTGTGTGTCAGGTACCCGAATTGCCACTCCAATTCATCGAATCCATCTCAGGAACATAAAGAAAACATGCCAGAACACCATTGTACTAAATTTAAAGGTTCTACTTTTGTTGGTTTTAGAGATATGATCGTTGCTCTTGTGCTCGTCCGGAAGTTTGCAAAATACGAACCCATGGTTCAAATTCTTTCAAATGTCAGTTTCCAATTTTATAGAAAAGGATACATAACAGCACACTCTTGTACTAAAAATAAAGGTTCTATCTTTGTTGGTTGTGCAGATATACTGGTTTGCTCTGGAACTCGTTGAGAAGCTTCCAAGATAAGAACCCATGAACCAAATCCTCTCAAATTTCAAAGACTTAAATAAAACAGGAAAGAACACCACTCTGCCAAATTTAAAGGTTATATCTTAGTTGGTTTTGGAGATAATCTCATTTGCTCTAGTGCTCGTTCGGAAGCTTCCAAAATCCAAACTCATGGACCAAATCCTCTTAAATTTCAGAGACATAAATCGAACGGGAAGGAACATCATTGTACAAAATTTAAAGGTTCTATCTTTGTTGATTTTGTAGATAATCTCGTTTGCTCTGGGGCTCATTCGGAAGCTTCCAAAATCCGAACCCATGGACCAAATCCTCTCAAATTTCAGAGATCTAAATCAAACATGAAAGAACACCATTCTGCTAAATTTGAAGGTTATATCTTTGTTGTTTTTGGAGATAATCTCATTTGCTCTGGGGCTCGTTCGGAAGCTTCCAAAAACCAAACCCATGGACCATATCCTCTTTAATTTCAGAGACACAAATCAAACGGGAAGGAACATCATTGTAAAAAATTTAAAGGTTTTATCTTTGTTGGTTTTGGAGATAATCTCGTTTGCTCTGGGGTTCGTTCGGAAGCTTCCAATATACGAATCCATGGTTCAAATTCTTTCAAATGTTAGTTTCCAATTTTATATAAAAGGAAGCATAACAGCACACTCTTGTAATAAAAATAAAGGTTCTATCTTTGTTGGTTGTGCAGATATACTCGTTTGCTCTGGAACTCGTTCGGAAGCTTCCAAGATCCGAACCCATGAACCAAATCCTCTCAAATTTCAGAGACTTAAATAAAACATGGAAGAACACCACTCTGCCAAATTTAAAGGTTATATCTTAGTTGGTTTTGGAGATAATCTCAATTGCTCTGGTGCTCGTTCGGAAGCTTCCAAAATCCAAACCTATGGAAATCCTCTTAAATTTCAGAGACATAAATCTAACGGGAAAGAACATCATTGTACAACATTTAAAGGTTCTATCTTTGTTGGTTTTGGAGATAATCTCGTTTGCTCCGGAATCATTCGGAAGCTTCCAGAATCCGAACCCATGGACCGATTTTGTCCAGATTCGAACTTAGCCTTCCTTTCGTAATTAGTAACCTACTATATAAATTTCATCAAGATAGCTTTATTAGTTTTTGAGTTATCGTGCGAATGGGTGGACGGACGTACGGACATCATTAAATCAACTCAGGAGGTGATGCTGATTCAGAATATATATACACGTCCATATCTAACTCGCTTCCTTTTGGTAATTACAAACACCAATGAAGTTAAAATAACAAAATATACAAAAGAAAATTATGAGATTACAGACACACCCACAACATCATTTTGAAACAATAACAATATAGATAATGTAGGTCCATTAAGACCATCTAACAACTATAGATATATTCTGACTCTACAATGTAAGTTAACTAAATATATTGAAGCATATCCAATAGAAGCCAAAGATGCTAAAACAGTCGCAAAGACAATCGTAGAAAAATTTATATTAAAATATGGATGTTTCAAAAAATTGAAAACAGATAAAGGTACAGAATTTACAAATGAATTATTAAAAAATATTTGTAAATTTTTAAATAAAGAAAAAGTAACGTCAACACCTTACCACTAATTACCAAATTTAACCCATTTAATACCAAATCATAGGGTATTAAATGACCATCTAATTAGTTTAAAAGAACAAAACGTTTGGGACGAATACTTACCTTATTATACGTACTTCTACAACTCAACACCACACAGTACAACAGGTTACTTACCATTTGAGTTGGCATATGGCATAGAATAAGTACACTTCCATGTGAAATTAATTATTACTTAAATTAACATAGCATTTATAATTTAGATGGCTATTGTCATTATGACTAAAAAACGCTAATGAAAAAGCAAAATATTATCTTATTAAAAATAAAGAAAATTATAAATTAAAACAAAATAATATTAATGAATCAAATTTTAAAATTAATGATTATGTAATGGTAAAAGTATGAAATAAGAAAAAATTAGATAATCCTTTTAAAGGACCATTTAAAATTATTGCACAAAATGGTCCAAATGGTACTATACTAATAGATAATAAAAAAGTAGAATACATAACAATAACATAATTAAATCTAGAAAAACTATAAATATTATAAATTATTACAAAAGTAAAAACATTTAATGTAAATACATGTACAATTCTTTTAAACCAGATATAAATTATTTTAAATAAAATATAACTAAATATAAATTTTTTAAATAAATTTAAAAATTCTATATATATATTTTTTTTTGATAACATATACAAAAATTTAATTTAAATTTTAAGAAATATAAACTAAATTTTTTTCTTTGGAGGAAGGATGTAGTATATCTTGACTGTACTGTAATTATCAAAACTGCGATCACCAAAATAATTTTAAAATATTATTTAATATTTATTATTTAATAACAATAATGCTGTCCTAACATTTTGTGTGATCATAATTTCAATTGCTAATATCTGTTTGTATTTTTACAATTAAAAATGCATTCACTTGTTGAAGATCGGACTACAAAAAATAAAAAAGATCGGACTACAATTTTGTACTATATTCTAAATGATATAAATTTATGAGTAATTCGATTGCATGAAATTAATGTAAATTTGGTGATGATATTTTGGTTGGTAATATGTAGATATGATAATTATATTGTAAATTAATTCTAGGTCAAGATATTGCATTCTTTTGTCCCAAATAAAACTCTTAACAAAGTAAGCAAGCAATGTAACAAAGCAATAAATTATTATAATTTATTGCCTTTGATCAAATTTGTATTGGATTTGGAAAAATCCAAATAGTATATACGGCTTGATTTTTTTAAAATAAAATCAGATATAATCCTAATCTCAACTTGTTCTTTTATTTAATATAAGAATTATATATACTAGCGTATTATATGCTGGAAACTATAATACTTATTAAAAATTTTGGAACTCATGTTTTGTTTAGTATTTTGACTTGCATATTTGGGAGCAAATGCTAGATAATAATAATTGAATATTTTGGATATATTTTGGTGTGCTGTACCACGAAAACGGAAAATTTGGCAGAAATACCAGGTAATGTGCAATATCCTTTTTCGCAGTTTTAAATATGTTAAAGGAACTTCTTGAATCAATATTTGGTGAGCATCTAAGCATGGTAATATTTATATGATCAAAAAGTGTTAGATCGATAAGACAGACAATATAAATAAATAAAATAAATTACAAAATAAATAGATCAAATCTATAACAATTTATTGATCTTACAAAAGCATTCGATGTAGTAAATCGTAGTAAATTAGTTAATTTTCTAGACAAGCTGGGTATAAGAGGTAATTGTAATCTTTTGTTAAAAAGTTACTTAACAAATCAAACTCAGTGTATCGAACTCAGTGTAAGTGAACGAAGTTTTAAGTAAGTTCTCTCCTAGAACCTTTGTTATATCTCTTATATATTATGACAATACCGAAGAGTAATATTATTTCAAACTATAATGTACATATATTCAGATAATACTAATATCATAGCAAAAGCTAAATCGGTAAAAGGCCTAGAAAACATACTAAATCGGGATCTTAATACAATATGCAATTGGCTTGATTGTAATGAACTCATAAACGCTAAAAAAAACTAATTGTTTATAATTTAAAACGAGTAAAAAATTATATGAAAATATTACTCTTAAGATGAGAGATACAATAATTGAAAGAGTAGATAACGTAAAATATCTTGGAATAACAATTGGTGATAATTTGAAATGGGACAATCATATAAAAAACATGAAGAAAAAAGTGATATCTATTATATTGGGTATAAAAAGATCTGGCGGCATTCCCAAATATGCAGCTAAACTTATCTATAATGGGCACATTCTTTCAAGAATAAGGTATAATATATGTAGTTGGAGCAATTGCTCAAATTTTCATATTAACCAAATTGGTATTTTAATGAACAAAGGGCTTAAAATTCTTTTCAAATTTAATCCCAGAACTAGTACTAATTATCTATATAAAACTATTAATGAATAATTAGATATAAACCAATTAATCTACTTTGAAAAATGCAAATATATTTATAAAATTATAAATACGGATCTTAAATCAAACTTAATTTTAAACAAGAAAGAATACAATTGCCTTTTTCAACTCTTAGATACCCGCACGAACTGTTAGTATGTTCACAGCCTGTCACTCTGCTTACAATATTATTTTTTTAATATTTTGGTATTTTAAAATAATTTGGATGAATTTTATAATTTCTAGAACTATGGGTTGTACAGATATTCAAACTATATGTTTATACATTCTTCAAAGGCAGATTCTAATCTTCGACATAACGATTATCTATCCAAAACTTTTTCAAATATTCTATAGTACCATTAATACTAAGCGGTAAATGTATATTAAATTACAAAATAGTAAATATAATTTTAAATATTATATTATATTAATGTTATAAGTATATCGCCATACTTCTTTAAAAATATTTCCATTCATAGAATAATTTCTTATAAGTACAATAAAATACATATATGTATGTAAATACGGCGCTATATAATATACATCTTTACTCTTATCATTCATTCATCAGTGACATATACGATATGTAAATAAACATGATATAAGCAGAGATATAAGTATGTATGTATATCAATATCATATAAATAAAAATTCTTCAAGCAACCGTTATGTCGTTTATTTATTTACATTTTTTTGTACTACGCATTATATTCTCAACAATTTCAAATTATCGAGTAAAACAAAATGCAAAAAATTCGTTAAAGAAATTTGTTAGAAAATTTGCAAAAATCAAGTAACATTTTCGTCAATTATAAAGTAACCCTATATTATTAAAAAAAGTTGTTAACAGAAATAAGAGTATAATGTTGAAGCTTTAATTTTTATGTATTACTTCAAAAAAATTTTAACAGGTGTACAAAAATAGGAAATTTTCAGTTTTTGATCCCTTACAGCTCCTAAACAGGTGGTGATACAAGAAAAAATTCTGAAATGAGTCATACTTATTTTCAGAGATCTAACTTTTAGAAGATACGATTTAGAAGATTTAGATAAGATATTTATACTAGATAAAGATTTAGAATCTAACCGTTTAGAAGATAGAAGGGTTAAAGGATTTTGCAATAATTCAGTTTTGCATAACGGTAAATTAAGACACTGTATAGCACAAGTATATATTTATTATATACATGTTTGTAAAGCTCATAATAGCACCTATCGTTTGAAATTTTCAGATTGAAGATATACCTTATAGAGCTTGTGTTATAACAATTTAAATATAGATATTTTTCGAATTTTGGGGGGCTGTAGTTCTGTAATGGGTGGGGCAATTTGATTCTGATCCGATCCCTATCTTTGAAGGTATATCTAGCTCGCTTATTTCGAGGTGTTACAAACGGAGGAGTAATTTTATTATACCCGATACTTATCATACGGGTATAAAGATAGAGAAAATATTCATAAATACAATATGTACTAGAAATAAAAAAAATATTGAAATTCCTAAGGCTAGAACAGCAAGGAAACAAAAAAGTTTAAGATGCAGTGATATTAAAATATTTAATTCATTACCCATAGAAATTAGAAATTGTCAGAAATTGCAAATATTCAATAGAAAATTTAAAGAACATGTAAAAAATTTTAGAAAGTTAAGGTTGAAATAAGTAAAAAGTTAGTTAAATTTGCCCCCTAAAAAGTAGAAAATAAAATTGATTGCAAAACTTTAGCTTTTTGGACTGTTATAATATAAAAGTGAATTGCTAGTGCAAGCATTTTGGACTGTTATAATATAAAAGTAAATTGCTGGAATAAGGTTAAAAAAAAATCTGGGAAATTTGAGGTTCGTGTTTCTTTCTTTTTTATTCCAGCAATTTACTTATTTACTTATTTTACCTACCTAGTACCTACCTAATCGCTTAATAAGATCATGCAGTAAAAATTTTTGATAAATATCTTGATTTAAATTATAAACAAATGGAGCGGAACAAAATAATTTAGGAAATTAGTTTAACATAATATTATGTGTATCCAGCCATTGGTGCAGTGGTTGACGCACCGCTTCTCATTCATAAAGGAATGAGAGGTCTCGGGTTCGATTCCCAGCTGGGTACAATAATTACAATATAAAAAAAAAATATTCATATATCGCAATATGTAAATACTTTATATATCATTATATCACGTACACCCCCATTCCTACCAGAAAACAGGGGTTATATATACTACCGACTATCGTAGGTACCATACTATACTACTGTAATAATGTAATTTAAATATGAAATGTGTTGTAAAAAATATGTAGATACTGATGTTCAAAGCTTGAAACGGAATTCATAATACGTAGTGTGTGGCTGAAAACTACTAAATTATAATTATAGATTGCCGATTCTTTGTTTGTGTGTTTCATGAAAAAAAAAATCTATAAACTAAATGTATAAAATTATATATGTATTATATTATATTAACTAATTAAAAGGCAAATAGATAATGTGCAGGAAAATATTATATTTTTATTTTACTCTGTAATAATTCTGTTAAAAAATCTGTAATATCTTTATATGAAAATTTTATTTTGCTAATTTAGTTAACTTATCTACTGTTTTTGGTATTATTATTTTAGAATCACGTATTGAATCATGTATTATTTTTTAGAATCATGTATTGTCAGCGAAATCTAAACTGTGTCCAAATTTCAAGTCTCTAGCTCAACGGGGAGTGTGTCTAAAATAACTTGCAAGATTCCACGATTCGTTTAACCACGAGTAAGTTCAATAAAAGCTGTTAATAATAAAACGACTCAGTTTAGACAGTTTTCTAAATTATAGAAGTTAATACTTGATGAGTAAGTATTATGCAGTACTGAATCCAATACGAAGTTATGGGCAACTTTTTATTTTATAATGTTTTTTTTAGAATATGTACATACATACACACATATGTATATTATTAAATATTATTATAGATGCTAAAATAAAAACAATTTTCTTTATATAGGTACTTTTATATACATACATAGGTTTATATTGTCTTAAAAAAAAGTAAGACATTTGTACCTACTTCTAATAAAAATTATTTACATTTTAATTCCATAAATAAAAAACTTTTTTTAACTTTCTTAAAATTGAATATAATAATTGAATGAGAAAGCAAAATAATTTTTTTTTTTTCTATATACATCCATACATACGTCATTATGATGTACTTACATACATATTTTGAATATACTTTGCTTTGTCTATGCCTTAAAATATATCACAAGTTCTCTATATTCTCTGTATTCAAGTTCAATTTCATTGTTCCTACAAATATGTTGGTTCTTTGTATGCTTGTTTTGCCACAATTGATAATGGGAACATTTCAAATGTTATTAATAGATTAATGATAGCTATAAAAAAAAATAAATAATTTTGAATTGTTATGAATTAACAATAATTATTAAATTTTTAAAACACTTATATTCATCATATCTTCACCATATATTCACCATACATACAAATATATACATATGTATATGTATGTACCTATATAATAATATATATATACATATATCTACATTTTATATATTATATATACATACAATTATAATTATTGAATTAATACCTTGTTTATAAACCGTATTTGTTATTGGATAACCATCAGAACCAAGATTAACACCATCAAGACTCAAATTTAATACAATATATTGTAATTTACAACAAATTAAAATCATTTGTAATACAAAGAATTTTTTCTAAAATTAAAAATTTCAAATTATATAATAACATAATATTAATACATTCCTATGTATGTATAATACCTATAATAACATTTTAAAAGTAAACATTATACTTAAATATAAACTTACCATCATATTATGATGTTTAACATGATTGTCAACCATTCTTGTCATAATATTAAGACCCCAAACGCCAACAAATATTGATGTAAACATAAATGGTGTAAAATACAAATTACACGTTTTGAAGATTGACTTAAAAAATACAAAAGTGCATGTGAATTATTTAAATTAAAAAATAAATAAAGATACTTTAATAGTATATGTATATTGTGTGTAGATAGTATAGTACTATAGTCCATAGTACACAATTATTTTACAATAAATAATATACTTAGGTATTTATTATTATTATTAACTTCAAAATTGCCTTAAAGTATCTAATAATCCAATATGAAACCAGATGAAACATTTATTTAAAAAAATACCTTAATTTATCTGACAATAAATATAAAACATACCTCGTCAAAAAAATAAATAAAATTCATTGTAAACATTATTAAAAATTGTATGCACGGTAATTGGGCTATCATGTAAAATAAAATATTCATACGATTTTTTGTTAATGCAATTGGTTGTAAAAACATACAACAACAACATACTGGTGGTGTACGTATATTCATTATTTCAGCATCAGCTTCTTTTATAAAATTATCTAAACCATTTACATATAATATACATAATCTATAATAAACTATTGCACCAACAGTAAATAATAAGTGCATTATTGTATGACATATAAATATTAATTTTGGTATTAAAATTGTCATTAATGCGGTTAATGATATAATCGGATATATTCCTAATAAAAATAATGTTGATATTAAATATTGTTTTCGTACACGTTTTAATGATTGTGATACGGATGCACAAAATACTGCAACATTTACAAAAAAAAATATAATTGCTAATACAATTGTTAAAGTTGCATAAATATTAAGATCTATAAATTAGAAAAATAAAATTAATTATATTTCAGTTTTATTTAGAATATTTTCAGAATTTAAAGAATATTTTTTTAAACTTACCAGCATAATAATCATATAAGTTTGGAACAGCAAATAATAAAGAGTCATCGAAAGTTTCTATTTTAATAGTATCATTAATCAAATCTTCCATTTTGATTTTAAGATAATATGAGATGTAAGTTACTATGTAATAACCAATGGCGTGTGCAATTTATTTCGATTGAAACTCTACAAAATTGGTTTAAAACACCAATCGATAAATTATTAATGATTTATAATCAAAAAATAATATTATAAAAATATAAAGGGATTTCTTTTTCCAATTCTTTTTTAATTGTCTGTGGTTTTTTAAACATCAATTGGCAATATTTTATTAAAAAATCTGTAAAAAAAAAACACAAAATTAATATTACAGCATATTAAATTTTTTTAATATATAAAAATAATAAAACTTTAAATAAAATTATTAGTAGTTGCTTGTCCACATGCCTAACGTTGGGTTCATAAAACGACTATAGTTTTGGTAGATCGGTACAAAATAATTTCCTCTGTTTCGATTCCTGTTTTCCAAAATTTTTAAGAGTAATTGTTTTATTTCACGTTAATTAAAATCCAGTAATTTTTAATAAAAATATTAATTTCCTTACAAAATGGCTTAAATATTTAAAATGTAGTATAGGTATATATGGTAGTATAATGCCTAAGTGTACATATTTTATATACAGCGGTATGTATGTATGTATGTACATATTATATGAATAGACTTAGGGTTTTCTTCTAATTAGAAAACAAATATTTATTATAATGCAGTAAAACTTGTTTAATTAATATAAT
Source organism: Poecilobothrus nobilitatus (assembly GCA_947095535.1). Taxonomy (NCBI): domain Eukaryota; kingdom Metazoa; phylum Arthropoda; class Insecta; order Diptera; family Dolichopodidae; genus Poecilobothrus; species Poecilobothrus nobilitatus. The sequence continues at coordinate 97,710,269 of OX352773.1, forward strand.
TCAATAAATAAAATTAAAAAAAAAAAGAGTTTTATTCCATTGATTGGAATATTCTACCTATATCTTTATTGCATTTCATGAGCACACATGGTTTTTAAATGCTACAAAACTTTTAGGTACCTCATCTTTTAATTCAAATAAAATTGATGATATTGCTTTTTCTATGCACACATACATAGTTTGTTTTTATAGTACCTACCTAATACAGAAACTTAAACAATATATTATCAATTGTCTAGGAATGAACTTAAATGAAATTTGCTCATTACAGCAATGAGCAAATAGAATAACATCGCATAATAAATTTCGTAAACTTATCTCTGAATGTAAGCAAAGAAAAATATATGAACAATATTAAATTTAACGGTCAGAGAATGTAAATTTTAATAATTATTACCTCTTATTAAATTTCATAAAGTTAAACTTCTATTTACATTTCATCCACATTTTTCTAAATTATCGTGTACTAAAAACTGTATTACATACATACATATGCTTATGAACTTCTGATGTACATACATATGTATGTATATTATCATAAATTAAAAATAAAGTATTAGCGTAAAGTAACTACATATATACATAGAGAACTCACGTAAAAGAAAAAATCGTAGTCAATTTCATTGATTTGAAATCACCCCAAGATCGTATTTGGGGTTATTTCGTAAAAAGATGACCGTATTGTTGGTATCCCATCAAAGAACATAAAAAAAACACCATTCATTCAGTTTATTTCATAACTAAAAATAAATAAAAAATTTTAAACTTTTAACTAAATATGAATATAAATTAGTTTAATTACATATATTAAGGCTGGTTTTCATTAGACAGATATATCCACGAAAATGTTAGAGCATAGGCAGAACATACAAAAATGCTGTGTGTTTGAAAGAGATTAAGCTAAAAAAATATCCATGAAACATTTGAAAATATTCAAGAAAGTAACCATAAATATCCACGAATTAGATATGTATGCAAAAATTGTAGGTATATCTTACAAAAAAATTTCACTACCATGGCATTTAAATTTTGAAGTGTCAAAAAATAAACAAATGTTCAAATTTTATTTTTTAGTGAGAAACTATATTAAAATGATTACTAGAAAATCCCCTGTGCAATTTCACAATTTCTATAGAACATTTACGGAACATTTACTATAGAACATCAAAAACATTTACGGTAGCATACTGACTCCCTTAATAAACTACCTAAAAATTTCATTTTTACATCAGCACCATTAAAAAAATGTTGAAATCACTTACTTACTTGTAATAGAAAAAAAACATAAAACAAATCTAAACACATAAAATTAAAAATGTTAGGTACAGTTTATTAATTTTTTCTCGCCGTTTTTCCGTGGCGGTAATTTTTGACAGTTTTTTAATCATTGAGAAAAAATGGTCCAAGCTAAAAACACATTCAAAAAAAAAGGGTAAAAGTTCGTGCCGATATCTCAAAAATTGTTTGAAACACATGTATAAAAGTGCACAATAAAAACCGGCGAAAAACCAACCAACACCAACCGCTACGACATTTTTTTTTTTTTGTTACATTTAAAACAATACCAATAATCGGAATAATTTTAATATTTGTTAAAATTTTACCAGACTCTCTATTTTTCTTTAGTTTTAAAAAAAAATTTTTATGTCGATGAAAAACAGTTATTTCGCCGCGAATTACTTTAATTACCAAACTACTTTCAAGTCTTTTGCGTTTATTTTTTTTTGCTTGAAAAAAATTTGCTGAATTTATTTTATTTAAATGTACTTTAGAAGAGGTCTTTGGTATATTTAATAAAAGATTCATGTCTATGATAATGTAATTTCATAAATTTTCGGGGCCTTTTTTTGTGACGGTCGTTTTCAACAGCTTTTTAATTTAATGGTCTAATAATAAATTAGTACAAAATTATGAATCTTTTGTGAGAGAAGGCTTCTAAAATGATATTTTCTATGTTTTTTTTTGTTAAGAAAAATATCCGTTTCTATAATATTTAGTAATTTTCTGACTTCTGTTATGAAATATAATTATTTAAGTCTGCCGAATTTTATATTAATAAAAAAATTCCGAATATTTTATGTTATACCAGAAAATTTAGCTTAAAAATCCAAATTTCAACCTAAATAAACAAAACTATTTTAAAGTATGTTACGAAGCTTTTACCAGCTTTTATACTAATGAAAACAAAATCAAGAATAAAATCGGACTATTATTTTTTTCTTATAAATATGAGGTTTACTATAAACTTTGTTCACTCTCACTTTTTCACTTTCAGACGTTTTAATTTTATTAAGAGTACCAATTTTTATTTTTTTCAAAACAATAGATAGAACGCCAACAGAAGATTAATAATTTATTTTTAATTTACCGCTGCTACCAGTTCATAATGGACGTGGCGGTCAAATTTAAAAATTAAAAATTTGCTGAATTTATTTTTATTGAAAATATGTTTTTTAAGTATGTACTTCTCCTTTTTTGACTGTACTCACTTTTAATGGACGGTGTGGGTCTCTGGTAATACTTCTAGTGGAAAATTTGGTCTCCGGTAATAATATTTACTAAATTTATTTATATTTTTAATGAACTGTTTGTGTCTCTTGATATTACTTTGAGTCAAAGATTTGTGTCTCTGGTAATAAAATTTTAATTTATTAAATAACTATACAGTAATATCATCATTGCCAGTTTAGTTTACATTCAGTGTGAGTGTTTTATTATAGATATAAAATATATTTTTTTACATGTTGGCAAGGTCTCGCCAACATCTTGTGTATTATATTATAGATTATAGATAGGTATTATCGGTATAAAAATATTATTAATAAGCTATGTATATTATTTTTAACAACTTTATAAATAAAAAATTTTAAACTTTTAACTAAATATGAATATAAATTAGTTTATATACAATTTTAACTGTCAAAGTGTTGCTGTAATATTTTTTAATTACATAATTTTTTTTCTCCCTCTTTCCCATTGGTAGTGCGATTGCGATCGATTCTAAAGTTATATCCATGATAATAAGATAATATCCATGAAATTTTTCAAGAAAACCATTCTTTATGACTATAGATAGATATGTAATTCTTTCTAGATAGCATAATTCTTAAAAGTATTTTTTGATATTGAATAAGGTAGCTACATATAGTTAGTCATATTAAAAAACAAAATTTTTAAAAATTTTAAAAATTAAGAAGGTATTTTTGAAAAGAAAAAACATTCGGCAAAAGGGGTTAAACAACTTACCATATCTTTTCAAAAAAAAATTAAATTAAAAAGAAACAACTACATGAACAACAAAAAAGTTATTTTAATGCACGATATTTATAACAACGCCTTTACACTTACAAGCTGGAACATTTAACGAAAACTTTGAAAAAAAAGGCTATTTGTGTACAAAATAAATTGAGTGTTCCGATCCGGCTTGTAAGATAGGCGTTGTTTATAAAATATTTTGAAATTTTTTATGAATATTTGTTTTGTAACTGATGTTATATATATATATGATGATACATACATATGTATACAGGTATTCCTCACGTAACACTTTTAAATTTTATTTTTAGAATATAAAATATAGAATACAGATATTCGTCTTGTAGCACTTTTAGATATTATTAAAAAAATTTGAGAAGTTTGTTCGATATTTTTATTATAATACGGGCAATTACTTGTCATGTGACCAAGCTTTAGACAAAGTTTTTTCGTTGCTAGAAATAACACTTCACCACAATATTTACACTTAACACTTCATAACACAACCATTTTGTAGTTATAATAATAAAACATTTTTAGCTTATTAGATTTTCCCCATCTAATTACATCTCTTAAAATACATTAATGGATTCCGATTTAAAAACCTCAGATGATATTATAAGCTTTAAACATAAAGAAATCATATACGAAATTTCTACTATATATATTTAGTTTTGAATTATTTTGGACTATTTTTTTGTCTTTCCCTCTTGGATTCCTTAACTTTTTGTTCTTCCTCAATTATTAATTTTTCGTTTAACCATTTGGTTTCTTTTTTTAATAACAAATCAATTAGTAATTCTAATTAGTAATTAGTAATTCTAAAAACTTAAACTAATTCTAAGTAATTCGATTAGTAATTCTAAAAACTTAATTTTATGCGTAAAGCATTTTTCATTTTCGTTGTCCCACGTAGAATATATTTATCCGATTTTTTAGTAGCTTCCAAACAACAATATAAAATGTTTTTTTTTAAGTTCTTTTGATGAAAGTTTTGAGAAAAAAAGTGATCAAATAGGTATATTGATTTGAAATTGGGTCAATTCAAAAAAAATTTTCTGTTGGCGCTTTTAAATGGACAATATCTGAGTCATTTTTGTAGTTTTTTTGAAAAATAAATTGTTCCGACTCAAGTAATAAAGGGTTTTCAGAAGTCTTAAAAAATAAATCGTTACATGACACACAAGAAATTTTTTTCATCATTTTAAAAATGATATAACCACATATATATCTTTGTGCGTTATTCGAAGCAACATTCCTTTCTGTTTTTTCTAAATTTTCTCCCAAATAATTGATGACAACGTTACTAATATTATCATCAATTTGTTCAATTTCAACTTCTTCATTTGTACCTGAGCTATACTCTTCTAATTATTAATTTACTAAATCTTCTGAAAGAAATTCATCATTATCTTCCTCACAATTCGAGTGTTCAATTTTAAAGTTAATTAATTTGACATGATTTTCGCTAAGATATTACTGAATTCAGAGACAGATGGGTTATTATTACAACCGTTTCTATAACAAAATAATGAAAACAAATTTTCTAAAGCATCTTGATAACTCGTTTGTATTATAAACGTAAATAAATAAGAACACTCGTTTGTATTATAAATTGAAAATATATTTGAACTTAACTCTATAATGCCTGTTAAAGTTTGAACCATACCTTCAATACAATAAATTTTTGGAGAAGAGATTGGTTTTATATTTTTAAAATACTCTATCATTTCTATTATGTACTGAAATATTTGATTGTTTGATTGTAAAGCTACACGGTATGGGTTTTTATCATATATTTTTTTGCTATTAAGACAATCGAATAACCTATTAATTTTAAAAACGAAATCAGCGGCTGCTAAAGCACAATTTTTTTGAGTAACGAATTTATTTGTTGAAACTAGTGTCCTAATAGCAGCAGCAACTGAGCGACTAAGAACCTGACTGACTAATTTAACATTCATTCTTTCAAATATGCTTTTTTGAAAGCTTTGGGCACATTTTTTGGCTGTTGTCTCTTTCGTGAAAGTAAAGCGATCGAATAATTTTAAAAGAAACTTCGCCGTCATCAGTATTTAAATCATATTTGAGTAATGTATTACGAATAGGTTTAATTAAGTGAACAGGATCGAAAAGTGTGAAAACTTTTTTGTACTAATAAAAAGGGTTTTTATGCCATTTGGAAAATTAATACTATCAGACTATATTTTACAATTTTCCATTGGGTTTTTTCCCTTCTAAGGTTTTCCTTTTATTCTTTAATTTTAAGCAATAAAACATTTTTTTTAATTAATTTTATGTGCTTTTGTTATTTTTTGATCCCTATTTAGGTACTGTACTAATAATCCTATTCTAATATTAGCTATTCTAACATTTAGGTACTAATATTAAAAAGAAAATTGTTAAATAAAATTTGATTTTTTTATTAATTTTTGCAAAAGTTTTAAAAATTATTTACTTTTACTAGTACTAGGTATATCATGACTATATATTTACTCTAAGTAGGAAAAGAAACTTTTATTTCAGTGAATCTATAATTTAACATTGATTTGTTCCCTTATTACCTTAAGTTTATTTATTAAAACAAAATATTTAATAAAAGTCACTTATTATCACTTATTTAATTTTTTAGTTATTTACCTACTTCAATACGTTATGTTCTTATCCATGCATAATAAAATCATTTTTAATTTTACTAAACTATCTGATATTAAACTAAATAGCTTGTAGTTTGAATTTTTAAAATATTGAAAAATTGACTAAAAAGAAATAATATATTTTAGAGGAAAAGAAAATAACTTTAAATTTATATTAATAGGTAACATATATACACATTTTTTCATATTTTATACTTTTACAATAATAATTCTTTTACCTATAGTTTGTTTATTAAAAAAACTAAAATGATTGATAAAAAATCGAAGTCGAATCGAGGTTTTTTCTTTTTTTAAGAAGTCGAAAAAGTTATATGAAGAAATACATACATATATACAAATGTACATACATCAATTGACATACAAACAAAACAAAAAGAAAAACTAAAATAAAAATAAACTAAAATACGATCAAGTTGATTTTACGAAATTAAAAAAACTATCTAACTTTTTTCTTCCATGTGAATACTCTAATGGTATTAGACCAATTATTGTCTAAAAAGAATGTGCCCAACAACCGATGTAGGTATTGAAAATTTATTTGTAATTTTTAATAAATAAGTAATAAAATAGTATTTTTTTGTATAAATTAACTTAAAAAAGAAATATTGAACTATTACATCATGGTTTACTGTATAATAAGTAATTAATTAATAAGTAATTTAAGTAAATACCAAATAATGACATTGCTTATAGGTGGCCAAAAGTGATGCATTACCATATAAAAAACCGATTTTTTTCAGATTTATTTTTCTGTTAAAAAAAAAAATTGTCTAAAGATGTAAAAATAACAATAATAAGTATGTACCTACAAAACATACATACTTTATTCTTTTTATACTCTTTTTTAAAAAGAATACTCTTTTAAAATTCACAAATACATTCAAATATACAATATACATATTGTATTATGTATGGAAATGTATGTATGTATGCAAATAAAAAGAACAAATAACAAAATATCTCTTAAGAACAATTTAGAAATTAGGATTATAAATATTTAAATAATTTTATTTATTTAAAAAACAAATATATATTTCTTTATTAATCATTGTGTTTATTAGTAGTTTTTACTTAATTTTTTTTATTTTCATTTTTAACGAAATTGACATCATCTTAAGAGTTGCATTTCTGCTTTTTTTGCCCAACTAGAAATTTTCATTCAAAAAAACTTTTATTTGCTTAGATTTGATTTTAAATTTACCAACTAACATAACTCTATTTACTGTATTAATGAACCAACATAACTATGTACATATATATGTATGGATATGTATAAAGAAATTTTTATAGTGTTTATAAAAATTAAATTGGAGATTTTGTAAAATCCTTAAGTTAAGGTGGGGTGACATAAAGCCATATGTCAAAAAGCCATATTTTAAAAATTATGCCCATTCAAATGAGTCATCATTTTCTTTTAAGCCCTCATTCCTTCTTTTTTTTTTTTTGTTTTTCATAAAAATGTCTAAATTTTCAAAAATTTTTGTTGTCAGAATTTAATATTTTTTGTATGAAAATCTGAAACCTTTTTTTTAACCCCACCCCACTTCAATTTCTTTGTTCTGTAAAAATGAAATACAAAAATTATTACAAAATAAAGGTTGCCCTTTTCCGGGTTCTGCCTATATATGTATCAATTTGGAGGAATTTTATAGTCGGTTATGAACACAGGGTTGTTCCTTTTTCCAGAATCTTTACAGGAAAAAGCGAATATCCCGATTTTGTAACCAACTTCAAAAACTTTCCTAAGTATTTTCTTTCATATATATTTCAGCACCAAAGCTTTTGCATACATTTTCCAACATTAATCAAAAAACAATTATACAAAATAAATTAAATTTGAATCAGATAATAATTTAATTATGGCTTTATGACACAAAATGTTTTATAAAAATATGGCTTTATGACTCATTTTAACTGATCATAAAGCTATATTAGTGAAATATGGCTTTATGACACCACAACTAAATTTATGCCTTTTATTACATACTATTTTATTATTAATTATCTATTGTTGATAAAAAAACAACTAAGTAGTTTTAAAGTTGTTACAATTTCAAAAATAACTCTTTAAATTACAGCAGCAGAAATAACATGCAGTGCAATATAATTTAAAAGAGCGCTTTGTAAAATGCATGTATCCCAAAATTTTCTTATCTTGCATCATAACATTAATCAATAATCAATAATAATTTTGATAAATATGTATGTAAACGTAATGTAAAAATTTTTAAATTAGGAATTCAGTATTAGTTCTTGTATTGCTGCACTAGTTCTTGTATTGTAACTCTTTCGCACCTGCCCCGCTTTTTATTTCGAGCAAACAAAAAATGCTAAAATGTATGTATGTATACACATACATACATAAAAAAAAACAACGAGCAATATACTTTGGAATTACTTTCACTTTCATTGCTATACAAAACGTCTATCTTAATTCATTTTTATTTTGTATTTTATAATTATTAACTTTTTCTGCGATTGTGTTATAAATACGACAAAGGAAGAGGAAAAAGAAGCTATGAGAAAACTTGTTTAAAGTTTTTGTTTTTTATGTACTTATGTAGATGTGTACCCGAATTTGTATAGTCTAATAATCATCTATTTGATATGTATGTGATAAACAAAAAATATTTTTAGCGCAAAACATCATGAAGAAGTATGCAATATAAAACGCTGTTTGGAAATTAAACCCCACCTTATTTTTTTTTATATTCATGTACATATTGTAATGATGATGATGTTATTTAGACTGAACAAAGTAACATCGAAGGGAAATTTATATAGTATTTTGAAATATTTTCTTGTTACATCAAGTTTTTTTGGAGAAAAATATCAGAAAAGTCAGCCCTTATAGCAATACAGAAATAGTTTAAAATATTTATATTACTTTTATAGTCGATAGCAGTTCATTTATCCAACAAAAATTTAAAATACATCATGAGTATTACCACAGACTAAATAAACTATACAGACGTTCAGTTTCATATAAAAAATTTTAGTTTTTTTTTTGGAATCAGACTAAGCAGTTTATGGAGCTAGACTAAGTATTTTAGAATATTTAAATTACAAAAATAGGAAATACAAAAGAATATTCTATACATTTTTGTTTTTGCTATTTAAATATCTAAAATAGGTACTTAGTCTGGCTCCAAAAAAATGTTCATGCTGGCTGTTCATTACCTACTCTACCTAAATGTTCATTACCTATACTCTACGTAGTAAATAATTGACAAGAATGTAAATATTTTAGAAAAAAAAAACAAACAGCTCAACTGTGAACACTTTAACATAATTACAAAAAAATTAAGTTCAAAATTTTGTATTAAATAGAGAAATTGCAAATTATGATTTGGCAACTAAAAAATTATGTAATATTGGTAATACTTAGATAGTTTTAAATATTAGTTATTTTTTTTGCAGTTTTGTTTGTATAAAATTATGTTGATTTAGTTGTGTTTTTTTTTTTAATTGTTTTGATTGAAAGAAAAATATTTAGAAACAAAAGTTGAGTTTTTATTTTTATGCCATTCTGCATTCATATATATATATATGTATGTTCCTTAACATCTAACGTGCGCACTAGTCGGATTGTATGATATCTTAAACAATATTATTATTTTTCCTATCCTGATTTTAGTTCAAGTTCAAACAAATAATAAAAGAATCATGAGAGAAGTCAAAAAATCTCATATAAATCATGACCATATATACATACATATGTGCCAATTAAAATAACAGGAAGCAGCAAAATATTTTTAAATTTTTAAGTAAGAACTACAATGTGCTCATAAATTTGCTACAGTTCATACTGTTAAATAAAATCACTTCAAATACAGTTAAATTTATCTCTTAGATTATTAATTATTATTTTTACAATACAAGCACCAACCAGTTTCTTTTTAATTTATAGGTAGTTTATCACTGTACATTTATGTATAACTTAAAAGTAGGTCAAAAGTTTAAAAATTATTGTTTGAACGTAAAAAAAAGTTTTAATTTTTGGTGACCATAAACTTTAAGTAAATTCAAAATAAAAAAAAAACAAAATCAAACAAAAACTATTGAAAAAATCAAATCGAAAAAATTGTTAAATTAATTATAAATGCCCTTGAGGAAAAATATATAATTATGTTTTTCTTATTTGCACGGAGATTTAACTATTACAGCATAAGACATAATATGTAATGTATTTGACTTATGTAAACTTATGTTTCCATTGCAACATAATAATTGTACCTACAGAGATTTAACTATTACAACATAAGACATAATATGTAATGTATTTGACTTATGTAAACTTATGTTTCCATTGCAACATAATAATTGTACCTACAGAGAATTTTAAAATAAATTTATTTAAAATCATTTATATTAACTTTTTTAAAGCAAAAATTCATTGCTATTTCATTATGAATTATTTATTGGTTGAATTATTTTTTGCCATTTATGGTCATAGATCTTTTTAGCATATCTTATTTACTTATTTACACTTTTATTAAAGGTTTCTTTTTTCCGCTGCGACGAAAACTTTTTAATGAACAATAAAAAATTAGCATTAGACTAAACATTTAGTCATCAAATTTTGTTTTTAAAAGAGAAACTCAAAGCATTAAAAAAGCTAAAATAAGTCTAGAATTTTATCAGAAATATCAAATATACATAATAGTATTTATTGAGGCTTGCACATAAAAATTGAAAAAAGTTGCTAATAACAATTTTTAAAAAATTTTGCGAATGGATTTCAACCTTCATTCAATCCAATATTTTTATTCAACAAAAAAGCGTTAAGAAAAACTTAAATTATTCACTTTCATTTAAGTTTGACAATTTTTTTTTTATCAAATTTGTCTAAATTTAATTTCAATTAAAACAAAATTAAAAATCAAAGATAAAAATAAAAAAAATTAAACACAAAATAATTAAAAACAATTTTAATAATCTTCATAGCACTTTAGTTTTGAACCCTTCTTTATTTAATTGTAAATTACTTTTTAATCTAATACATATTTATAATTAAAAAATGTTATCTATTATTTTTTATTAATCAATTAGATAATGCATAACGGAATATCCACGATTTATTATACAATAACTTTACCATTTAAAAACCGCAATTTTACTTTTATAAAAGTTTTCAAATGTTCAATTATTTTTTAATTTATTTTACAACCACAAAACCAAAATAATTTTAAATTTTGCTAATTTTATTGTGTTTTATTATTCATACAAATTTTACACATAAAATAAAAAAAAATATATATACATACATACAATATCGAGCCGATCACGACAACTGATTACAACGGTATGAGCACAATGAAAAATATAAAGGAAAAATTATATTTTTCTTATAATTTTTTAATCAATTTTAAAAATATGTTTTTTGTCTTGAGAGACATGTAATGAGATGGAGTTGGTCTTGCCAATACTTTATACTTAGTTAATAAAATGAATAAAATGTAAACATATTATATCGTTTAACTGGCTTCTCAAACAAGTAAGTATTGCATGCAAGAGATCGTTTAGATTTATATCCAAAGACGGAAAACTTGTTCAAACTACGACATACCTAAACAGAAATAGGTACATAATATTCTTTTATTATTTAAATTTCTAACACAATCCAAAGTAAATGTTGCTTTATTAAAATAATTATTTTAAGCAACATGAGTTTCATGAGCTCCTGTTTATATTAATTATTTAATAAATTTTCTTAATTTTATAAACGTAAAATCAATGTTTTAATATGGTACAAAAAAAAACAAGAATTTTTTCAGGTAAAAAAAAAGCCAAATAAATAATTTTTAACATGTTATAATGATTAGAAAATCTTTCTTATGATTTTAGAATTTCCTAGACCTAGAAAATTAATTATTTAACATTTCTTAGAAAAAATTGAGGTTTATACCTATTACAGGTAAATAAAATAAAATAATTCCAGGTTAATAAAATAAATAAAACCCATAAATTTTGTTATTTAAATAGATACATATCTACTTACTTGTAATTTAAGTCCGCTAATTAGTTTGCATTTTAAAGAAGATAAGCAATTTGGTATACAATTGAACCGTAGAATATGAAATATTTTCAATTGTTTTATTATTTAGAAAATCTTTAAAATTAAATCTTATAAAATATAATAATAACAAGCATGTATCATGTTAACTATCGCTTAAAAAAACAACAATCAAAAGCATGTGTTAAGCATAAAATTTCAAATTTTATCTCATTATTATAAAAATTATTTTATTAATAGTTGTCATTTATCATTCATTTATCATAAAAAGTCTGACTGTTTTCTTCTTAATTTTTACTTCAAATAATTATAATCTTATCAAAAACGAAATATCTACATAATATTTTGATTGGAAAGCAACAAAAAATCTTGAATTTTATAATATAATTTTAGAAAAAGTATAGGTAGGTACTTATGTATGTACTTATGTATGTATAATTATAAAATTTTTAATATTCTAACTAATATTATCTAAGTTAACCAAGTTAACTAAGTATTCTAAGTTATCATTTATCAATTATTAATCCAAAATTAATACATATTTTTTTATAAAATCAATAATTATAGGTAGGTACCTATTTATTTTATTGCAGATATTAATTATGTACATATATACATACATGTGCATAATTTGTAATAAATACATATGTATTTAAATCATGAATTTTGGTTGTGAATACATAAAATTTAAAAATTTTATTTAAAATAAAAATTCTATAAAAAAATTAATAAAATTGGTTAAAGAATCTATTCATTACCTAAAAAAGATTTTATTTTTATGTATTTTTTAGAATTTAATTACTTATTTTTGATATTAAATATAATTTAAGAATCAATAGCAAATTAGGTTTAGTTCCAAAACGTTTTAAAATAAATCAATTTATCAAATCAAATCAGTTTTAGGTACCTAATTGTTTTTTTAATTTGAAAGGAAATATTTTAAGTTTAAAATTCATCTCTACTTTAATGCAATTGTTGAAACTTGCTGTCATCTAAACATAACCATAGAAAATCATCTAACATAACCAAAGGAAATTTTTATAATAAACATGTTTAAACATAAAAAAGCAATAAAGGCCTACGGTTACATTGCATATTCAATTTCACTCTAATTAGTATACATATACCTACAATAGATTGAATTTTGTTGTTTGTTGTGTAATTCGTACATAATATGTATTACATACATACATAATATGTAAATAAAATTAAAGAATGAATTAGTAAAACTAGGTAAAACTTTAAAGAATTGAAGACAAATAATTAAATTCTATTTTTGTATTATTTTATTGATTTAAATTTATGATTAAAAAAATAAATATATTTGAGCATAAGCTACATTAATTTTTATAAGGCCTGGACATTGAGAGAGGAAAGCTTAATCTGGAAATAACACAAAAACTACAGATTTTTTTCAATTTCGTCCTAAGGGAGAATTAAAATTCCATGTTTTTTACCTCTTTTAAAAATTTGAAAAATGAAAATTTTGGAAAATTGTAAATTTTCATTCATAAATATGCTAACCGAGACTCACATCAATTATCAGGCCATGAAGTGCAGAGACTAAAAGCTTAATAAGGGGCCAGCTTTTAACAAATTTACACGCAGTCTTATAGAAAAAAATAGGGGGCCTACTATAAATCTTGAAATAACACAAAAACCATTTACTTTATTCAATTTGGTCCAAAGAGAAAATTAAAGTCGCAACTTTTTTACATAATTTATTAAAGAAAAATATTTTAAAATATAATGTTTTCATTCATAAAATATGCATTTAAAAAATTGTCTTTCTTTAAGTTTTTCTTTTAAAAGATTCTTAAGATAAATTGCCTCAAAATCTCAATAGTATACGTCGATTCTACTTTCATACTTTAAAATTTTGTACACGCTTATATGGCTATAATCGAGACTCACATGAATTATGAAATTGTTCGTACGCGCGATACGTGAGAATCGATTGCAATTCTCTGACAACTACATTCATGGATTTTCAGTTCTTGGTCTGTTTATTTAGGTATTGTGTTCATTATTAATTCAAAAGCTTTAATTGTGCACAAAAATGGTTAGTATATTTGAATTAAAATCAAGTTTTTATAATTTTAATTTCAATAAAAATAGGTAAAAAAAAATAACTTTCTACTCATATTTTTTAATGCTAATTGATAAGTTGAAGATCTTGATTCTTGATTACTTACCAAATTCTGGGTAAGCAATTTTCGTTTTTTTGGATACAGTTAATCAAAAAATTCATTGTATAATAGTTATTAAAGTATAAACTGTATAAATAAAGACTATACATATAAGATATTTCAAGTAGAACAAATTTTTAAGTATAAAAAATAGAAATAAGACTGTTCCTCAAATAGTCGCGACATCTATGAATATGAAATTTATTCATCTTTTATACTAAATTCGTTCTTTTTTAATTTTAAATAAAAACGTTTTTTATTCTTTTCTTTGAAATACAATTCAACCTTGAAAAAAAAAAGTTTTCTAAATAAAATAAATTGGTATATGTATGTACACTTCATATTGCTATAGTAGGATCATTTGAATACTGGTAATTTAATGTAGATTTTGTAAGTAATTTAGATTAGATTTAAATAAAATTTATTCATTCTAGTTATTTATTCTGTATTACAATTCATTAACATAAAATTTAAAAATGTATTACAGTAAAACAGTTTTTAAAATACAAAGAAAATGTTAGTTATCTGTATGCTGTGCTGTATGTGTTATAAACCGAGTAAAGGAGACTGGATGTTAAATTTACAATAGCTACGTTGTCAGATTTATTGTATGGTTTCTATTTTTTAAACAAAAAGAATTTTTTTCTAGATATAAGAAAAAAATATACATGGGATTTCTTCAGTTGTGATAGACAATTTGTGTGCTTAAAAACATTTTTTTTTTTGTAAAATAAGCTAAAGAGTATATATAAATGTGTTATTTAGGGGCTTCGGTGGCCTAGTGGGTAAGAGCGTATAAGATACGCTGTAAACACCGAGGCAGTGTGAGTTCGAATCCCACACACGTTGTAAGAGTTATTCCCCCTTACGACATTTACAGCCACACCTGAACAGGAAAGGCTGTGTAATTTCCTGTCCACATTTATGTGGCAGAGAAATGCATTAAAAAAAAAATGTGTTATTTAGAATGATTAATTTAACAACAATTAATCGTTTGAATTGAAGTATATTGAATACATATGAAGAATGATTAAAATTTTTACTTTATAAATTTAAATATACCTATAAGATTATTAATTAAAATATTATTGGATTAATTTTAATTAGTTTAATCATAGAATAAGAATCGATTGTAGAAGTCCAAAGAATGATATATTTTGTATCAGCAATATTCAGCATTCAGTAATGATTTTAGTTTGCCTCGGCATTGACTCTCTCTCTTTCTTTTTGTTTTAGATTTTTTTTTTCTCTCAACATCGCAATTGGAAATTATCGTAAATAAAGTGATCTTACTATTTATAAATGATGCTACTTATTTATTTATGCTTTTTATTTTCTTTTGTTGTACTTTTTGTAAAAAATAAATGCACATACATACATATTATAATAAAATCATTATACCCTGATAAAAAAATTTTCAGCAGTTAGTTTACACCTTTTTACAAATACTATCACAGCAAATAAGTTTTTTACACTGTAAAACTTTGCGTTTGGTTTAGTAAATTTAGTAATTTGTGAAATAACTGCATTTTTCAGCTATGAAAGCCGTGTAGAATATTGGGCCTTTCCAGACGAGTAGTGTCCTCTTTCGTTTCGTGACTACTTTCCTCTTTTTTTTATTTCCACACTGTTCCTCTCGATAGTCGTTACTTTTATATGTGTGTGTAAATATTTCATTTTAAAACAAAATTTGTTGCGAGAGGTAGATAATAAATATAAAAAAAAAGCACGCATAAAACAAATAAATTTTTTTTTGTATTTAAGTAACATAAGATTTTTTTGCCTGTAATTTTTAAATAATATATATTATATATGTATGTACCTAGAAATAGAATAAAATCTGTACTGTGCACATAATTTCTTTTTGTCAATAGAATATATTTTAATAATTTCATCAAGCGAAAGATCAAAAATCACTTTACTTTTTTAAAAATTTGCTGCGACCGTTTCAAAAACTTTTTTCTTTAATTTTCCAAACGAGAATGAAACGTATGTACACATAAAAATTTTTTGACCCTCATAAAAATTTTTATTTTAGTTTTTGTTTGTGTTAGTGGACTAAATTTTTAAACTCTAAAATTTTGGTTTAAAAAATTACTCCTAAAAATCCCCACCACAAATTTAGTTTATAGGCAAGAGGGTATGAAACGAAGGTAAAAGTAAAAAATGACGAAAGAGAACACTACCCGTGTGGAAAGGCCCATTTTGTCGAGTATTATAGTATTTTTTTGACGTTGATTCTGCGCAGAGAAATATGAAGAGAAATTGTATGAATTTATACAGGGCTCGGGAAAATTCTCTGCACAATTTCCCTTTAAAGTTACTAATACATTATCACAAAATTGTGAGATAACGATTCAACAGTAGGCGCAACTTGAGGCGCATTTTCTCAGCACCCAAATTAGCGCGTATTTCACTGCTTTCTAAAAACTAATTTTCTGCGCCAATTTCAGCACTTTTTCGGATAATTATTTAGTAAATCTACAGTAAAATATAAAAATTTGTTATTTTAAATAACATGCAGGCTATATTTAAATTTGAAATTCGTACAATAATTCTAAAATAAAATTGTTGCTATAGTTAGAAATAATAATTATTCTAAATAATTGTGCTTACAAATTATCATGTGAATTTCAAATTTAAGAACAACATAGCATGTACATATTTAAAATACCAAAATTTTATATTTTTACAAATTTAATTTAATGGTATCTAAAGTATAATATAAAAAAATTTTACACTTAAACATCCTACCTTTATCACAGCACTCAAACAAATGATACAATGACAAAATGGCAGAAAATTTTCAACATTCTTTGTGCCAATTGCCATTTGGCGCATTTTGCCTTTTGATTAAATTATAAATTCTAAAAAAATTACTATTTAATTTTAAGAAAATACAAAAAACCAAATTATTTTTGCAATAATTTTTTCTTTATTTTAAAAGTGTCGATATACCGTTCCTATCACATTATTTTGAGTTAACATTTTTAAAATGATAATTGACAAACATTAATTTTGAATTTTATATTATCAAGTATTCATATATCTAGATCTACATCACACATATTTATGTTTTCGATTTTATTCGTATTTGTAACAAGTACTAAATTTAAATTTTAAACGCTACGGTTTGTTTTTCAAAATATTAAAAAAATTTAAAGTGGACAAAATATGAAATTTCTGAGTATAAAATGTTTTTTAAATAAATATTATGATAACTCGAAATTAAATGAAATTAATTTTCTAACATGTCGTTTAATTGTTTGACATTTTACATTTTTTAGTAATTTTTTTATCCTATTTCAATTTAGTACTATATTTCAAATACCTATGTACATTAAAACTATTTCTAAATATTGACTTAAACTTCGGTCTAACAGTTTAAGCCTAAACAGCCTAAAATCTGGACAAAGCTTAAATTTTCTCTATATATTTTGTGTGCTTTGTATTGTAATTTCTACTAAAGTATGTAATCTAATTTATTCTTACAAATTAAGTATTTTATTAATTAATATAATTAACAATAAAATTGACGTTTTTGACTTATATTTTTT
This sequence comes from Poecilobothrus nobilitatus, assembly GCA_947095535.1. Lineage (NCBI taxonomy): Eukaryota > Metazoa > Arthropoda > Insecta > Diptera > Dolichopodidae > Poecilobothrus > Poecilobothrus nobilitatus. The sequence goes on from OX352773.1 coordinate 97,727,943, forward strand.
ATTATGAATTTTTTAAATATCTATTTAATGATATGTGGGTTACAGCACTTGGCGCTTTTTTACATGGACTTTGGCGATTATGTTAAAATCGTAACTGGCAACCCTGATCAGAGCCAACAATAATGGAAGTCCGTGACATCGAAACCTTTGAATGTATTAGTGCAAATTTTCAATGTATTTTGAGAGAAAACTGCGAAAAATGATATTTCTTAAAATATTTTTTTTTCTTTTAGGAAAAATACCAAATGGGCATGAATTTCATATAAAGTTTTTTTTTTTAAATATGCATAGAAATGTTCCAATTTTTCATTTCAGATAGTTTATTATTTCCCAATACAACAAATAGATTTTTAACTTTGAACTCAAAATTTTAACCCCTTTTTTAAGCAAATTTGTAACCCTCCATTTTTTTTAAATTTCTTATTGCATCCATCTTGCTACTGTCAAAAAAAAAAATGAGTAAATTTTTTTTATATATTCTGTGCACATAACCTCAAAATTTGAAAGCTTTTATCTCTGCTTTTATATTAAATATGTTAGAAAATTGGTAAGTAAAATTTTTTTTAATATGGAGTTTTTATTATATATTAAATTTCATTAAGAAAATATGAAATATAAATAAAAATGAAGCTTGGAATTAAGAAAATTGAATATCAAATTGGTTCCGATTTGTAATTTGTATGTAATTAAATATTTATATTTTTGTTACAGTAATAAAAAAAAAAAAGTAGTATTTAGTAGTAAAGTAGCTTTAGAATAACATAATAAAATATATTGAAGATAAATTTAATTAGTTTATTGAATTTAATTTGTAATTTTTAGTTTTATTTTAACTTTCAATAAAATTTTATTTAAATTTTGAAAGGTGAATCAATAGTTGGTACATATTTGAAATAAAATAAAATTTCCGTTTTTATTTAAAAGTTAAAGCTTTAGTTTTTATTTAGTTTTTATTTATTCTATTATTCTTTTTAAATATAATGGTTCGAAAATGTGCGCTTTCTGAATCTAAATCCAATTATAATTCTCACTTGAGTAACGTTCCAACTTTTAAAGTTCCAAAAGTTGAACGATTAAGAACATTATGGATAAGCGCTATATCAAAAGAAATTTGGCAACCTACGGAGGTATAGTTGCATATTTGTTCCTACAATTGCTTCCTTAAAAATATTCGCGTTAAATATTCAAATTTTACGGGATTTTGATTTAAAAAAAAATATTATTTGAGAGAAGTAATCAAAAAGGCATACTTATTCAACTAACATTTACTAATCTCATTTTGGGTATAAATGACATAAATTTAAAATCGACGTGTAAATGTGGTAACACAAGTCGCAATATGTTTTTCAAATATTCTATAATCTATAGTACCATTTAATACTAAGCGGTAAATGTATATTAAATTACAAAATAGTAAATATAATTTTAAATATTATATTATATTAATGCGCACATAGTATATTTATATTGTTATAAGTATATTCCCATACTTTGCAATATTTCTTTAAAAATATTTCCATTCATAGAATAATTTCTTATAAGTAGAATAAAATACATATATGTATGTAAATACGGCGCTATATAATATACGTCTATACTCTTATCATTCATTCATCAGTGACATATAGGATATGTCACACATACATACTTATATAATATAATCATGATATTATATAAGTATGTATGTATATCAATATCATATAAATAAAAATTCTTCAAGCAACCGTTATGTTGTTTATTTATTTACATTTTTTTGTACTACGCATTATATTCTCAACAATTTCAAATTATCGAGTAAAACAAAATGCAAAAAATTCGTTAAAGAAATTTGTTAGAAAATTTGAAAAAATGAAGTAACACTTTCGTCAATTATAAAGTAACCCTATATTATTAATAAAAAAAGTTTTTAACAGAAATAATGTTGAAGCTTTAATTTTTATGTATTACTTCAAAAAAATTGTAACAGGTGTTCAAGTTACAGGTGTTTAAAAATAGAAAATTTTCAGTTTTTGACCCCTTAGGGTTCCTAAACGGGGGGTGATACAAAAAAAATTTCTGAAATGACTCAACCTTATTTTCAAAGATCTAACTTGTCAAAATTTCAAGTTTCCAACTTAAACCGTTTAGAAGATAGAAGGGTTAAAGGATTTTGCAATAATTCAGTTTCGCATAATGGTAAATTAAGACACCGTATAGCACAAGTATATATTTATTATATACATGTTTGTAAAGCTCATAATAGAACCTATCGTTTGGAATTTTCAGATTGAAGATATATATACCTTATAGAGCTTGTGTTATAACAATTTAAATATGGAGATTTTTGGAAGTTTGGGCGGCTGTAGCTGCTTAACGGGTGGGGCTACAGAAAAACTAATATATTCATAAAATTAATATTTTTATAATATCTATCAGCAGTTAAAATATCATGGCCCTATTTCAAAAAAATTGTGGAGATCTAAAAGTTAGTTGTTCGGGAGCTACCCGAAGTTACCCTACAAATTGCTTCCAGAATATTTTGTGTAAATTTCAAGATTTTAGCTTTCTTAGTTTTTGAGTTAGCGTGCTAACGGAGGGACGGACATGGCTTAATCGACTCAGAATTTGATTCTGATCCGATCCATATCGGATCCGATCCGAGGTGTTACAAACGGAGGAGTAATTTTATTATACCCGATACTTATCGTACGGGTATAATAAAAACCATACAATAAATCTGAAAACGTAGCTAATTGTTAACTTAACATTATATTTAACATTCATTCTCATTTATTCGGTTTATAACACATACAACACAGCATGCAGATAACTAATCTTTTCTTTGTATTTTAAAAATTGTTTTATTGTAATGCATTTGTAAATTTTATGTTAATGAATTGTAATATTATATAACTAGAATAAATAAAATTTATTTAAAACTTACAATCGAATCTAAATTACTTATAAAAACCTACTTTAAATTACCAGTATTCAAATTATTATCTATCCTAGTATACCAATACGAAGTTACAATGTACTGTACCAATTTATTTGATTTCGAAAAGGGTTTTTTTTCAAGGTTAAATTGTATATCAAAGAAAAGAATGAAAACGTTTATGTTTAAAATTAAAAAAAAAACAAATTTAGTATAAAATAAAAGATGAATAGATTTCATATTCATAGATGTCTCGACTATTTGGGGCACAGCCTTATTTTTGTTTTTAATTTTTTTTTTTTTTTTATTATTTCAAAAAGATGCCATGCGAGATTACTTGTTATAAGTAATATATCTATAATATAAAAACCTTGAACTTAAGTAACCTTTTATGTGCACTTTTGGTACAATTTCCAAGAATTCTAGTTAGGAAACAATTCTTGGAAACAATAATATTTTTATTCATGTCTAATTGATTTCCGCTATAATTATGAATTACAGTTATAACTACACTTAACATATTTATAAATTAACATATTTCATTAACATATTTATAAATTCTAACTAAAACATTATAATGTATATAAGAATGTATATTAAGTATAATTAAGATATACATAAGTCAGCAATAATTCCAAGGTTAAATCATTATTAAACAATTATCGATATGACGAAATTAGTTCTAGGAATAAATATTATTATTAGGAGTTTGTATATTAATTGCTGACCTATGTAAAATCAACTGGTAAAATCTTAGTATAAATATAAAATAAGAATCATTGTAAAATCAGTTCCAGCCTGGCTATAGCCCTAATTATAATAATAATAAGTTTTAAATTAATTAGTGGAATTTAAATAAAATAACTGTTTAAAAATAAAACAAGTGTTTTTTTTTATATAAATCAAAAAATCAGTTATAAAATTGGCGCAGTCGGAAGAATACACTAAGTGAATATATTCGATACTGCACAAGACACCTATTGCATAAAGTTTACTTAAGTCTGGGTAAACGGTATCAAATCACTTGTATATCAATACCTTATAGTGTATCTTTGCATTACATAGTACCAGCTAAGAAGCTGTATTGTACAATAAAATGTTCAACTTACGAAGCAGAAGTTTGTAAGCTTTGGACTAAAAATTATATACTGTGAAACAAGACTTGTTTCTTCGTTATGCTTAAGTGAGTCTGCTTAAGGCAATAATAAAAAGTGTTAGTTTGAACTACTTAGTATCTTCACATAGTGCAAAAAGTAGACTTTCATTCTGCACCACATAAAAGTGTATCAAACAAAAATTGTACGTACGTTTAGAATAGCTATACTTAACTGCAAAACTAAGTGACCGAGCCGCAAATAAAAACTTGTTTGACCAACAATTTAATTAGTACAAGTAAATAAGTGTAACAGGCCGTAAATAATAAAATTGTTAGGCCAACCACTCAACGAATTGTACACCAAGGAAGACAAGAAGTTCTTCATATTATCTTTCCTGTCCTATTATCTTTCCTATCAATTCCTTATTATTATCTTTCCTTCATATTATCTTTTCTATCCCTGTTCTTCGCACAGGGGCCCAGTGCGCGTTTTAATTTACAATATTAAAAGTAATTCAACAGAAGTTAGAACCCAACTGAATTATATAGTAATATTATCAATATAACAACAGTAATACCAACATCAAAGACAATCATAACAACGATATCAACACCAACTATAAAAGCAACAATATTAATCGTAAGTTCTAAATTTTTTTATTAGTGATATAAAAGCGGTATAAAATAAATAGAAACATTTGTAAGCAAATTCGTGTTTAAAAATGGCTAATAATAATAACAACCGCGTCAACAACTTAACATTAGATCCGTTAAAAATTAAAATATTTGGATAGGTGATGGCGACAGTAGAGAATTACAGACTTTTGCTAACTTAATTGATAGAATACATCCAATGTTAGCGACTTATGAAGCATTATCACAAGCAATATTTGCAGACGTTATTAAAAGTAAATTGTTAGGTAGAGCTAGAGAAATAATAGAAATTAACTGTCAAGCTGTATCATGGACAGATATAAAAACCATACTGCAAAACAACTTTGGAGAAAAGAAAAGTATTAACGAACTTAGGGCTATAACATTTAAAAGTAGTAGTATAGAATTTTATATTAAAAATAAACTTAGAATACTAAATAATAAAAAAGAAATTGTATTAAGCCAAGGTGCGGCATCAAACGAATGTGCGCGAAATAATATGTGGAACGTTTTAAATATATTTAATTCCAAAATACCAGACCGAATGAAAACTATTTTAGCTTGTCGAAACTATTGATACCTTGGGAAACGCGATGGACATTCTCTTTAGAAGTGGTCACGCTTCGTCAAAAAACCGAAGCAATAACACCAACCGCAAAAACAATTATAATAATTACAATCGCACTGATACCAACAACTACTATTGCGGTAACTCAAATAATTACAACCGAAATAACAGTAATAATAAGAATCGCAAACAATTAGAATAACAATAATTATAATATTATTATGTACGTACGTTTAGAATAGCTATACTTAACTGCAAAACTAAGTGACCGAGCCGCAAATAAAAACTTGTTTGACCAACAATTTAATTAGTACAAGTAAATAAGTGTAACAGGCCGCAAATAATAAAATTGTTAGGCCAACCACTCAACGAATTGTACACCAAGGAAGACAAGAAGTTCTTCATATTATCTTTCCTGTCCTATTATCTTTCCTATCCCTTCCTTATTATTATCTTTCCTTCATATTATCTTTTTTATCCCTGTTCCTCGCACAGGGGCCCAGTGCGCGTTTTAATTTACAATATTAAAAGTAATTCAACAGAAGTTAGAACCCAACTGAATTATATAGTAATATTATCAATATAACAACAGTAATACCAACATCAACGACAATCATAACAACGATATCAACACCAACTATAAAAGCAACAATATTAATCGTAAGTTCTAAATTTTTTTATTAGTGATATAAAAGCGGTATAAAATAAATAGAAACATTTGTAAGCAAATTCGTGTTTAAAAATGGCTAATAATAATAAAAACCGCGTCAACAACTTAACATTAGATCCGTTAAAAATTAAAATATTTGGATAGGTGATGGCGACAGTAGAGAATTACAGACTTTTGCTAACTTAATTGATAGAATACATCCAATGTTAGCGACTTATGAAGCATTATCACAAGCAATATTTGCAGACGTTATTAAAAGTAAATTGTTAGGTAGAGCTAGAGAAATAATAGAAATTAACTGTCAAGCTGTATCATGGACAGATATAAAAACCATACTGCAAAACAACTTTGGAGAAAAGAAAAGTATTAACGAACTTAGGGCTATAACATTTAAAAGTAGTAGTATAGAATTTTATATTAAAAATAAACTTAGAATACTAAATAATAAAAAAGAAATTGTATTAGGCCAAGGTGCGGCATCAAACGAATGTGCGCGAAATAATATGCGGAACGTTTTAAATATATTTAATTCCAAAATACCAGACCGAATGAAAACTATTTTAGCTTGTCGAAACTCTTGATACCTTGGGAAACGCGATGGACATTCTCTTTAGAAGTGGTAACGCTTCGTCAAATAACCGAAGCAATAACACCAACCGCAAAAACAATTATAATAATTACAATCGCGCTGATACCAACAAGTAACAACTACTATTGCGGTAACTCAAATAATTACAACCGAAATAACCGTAATAATAAGAATCGCAAACAATTACAATAACAATAATTATAACCCTGACAATCCAAATAATTACAACCGTGGTAAGTAGATAGGTAGCAGTAGGTCAAAGTCACCCAGAAGTAGGTCAAGGCCACCCGGAAGGCCAGACAGGAAGTATGTCAAGGTCATTTTAAAAGTAGATCAGACTGGCAGCGATCGTCAGTTGTTTATAAAGATTGTATACTTGGTTTAAGTAATAGGTAATAGGAAAATAGTAGGAAAAAAAAAATGCTTTTTCATACAATTTAAAGAGAAAAAAAAATGTACCTATACGTTTCTTTAAAATTAAAAAAAAGTGCAAACTGGTTTTTTAAATCTTAGATAAAGAATCAACAAAATTAATGCAATTTTGAGATGCATTTTTTTCTTTTTTTTTATGAAGTATTTAAAGAAGAGGAAATAAAAACCATTAATTAATTGCGAGTATCACCGTATAAGATTTTATTGTTATGTAAGAATGTTGACAAAAATATGAATAAAAACAAAACAAACAGGAAATCAAAAATATCTAACATGTGGTTTAAGTAATAGGCGCGAATGAAAATAGTAAGAAAAAATGCGTTTTTATAAAATATAAAGAGAAAAATTTAAACAAATTAAGTGTACCTATGCGAATTTTTAAAATTAAAAGAAAAAAGTCCAAAGCTGGTTTTTAAATCTGAATCAACCTTGACAAAATTGATATTTTGAGATGAATTGATCTTTTTTGTTCTGATGAAATATTTAAAGAAGAGGAAAGAAAAAAATATTAGTATTTTTAGATTTTATTGATATGTAGAACAAAAAAAGATGTATTCTTATGTTGTGTTAAAAAAAAAAAATAAAACAAATTTATTTATATGTTTGAAATAATTTTTTATTTGAAAATATTTTACAATTTTATAGAAATCTGTGCTGTCTTAATCTAAGATTTTTTCTTTTAAAAGATACATATATACATTATAACAATTTTTAACAGCACATCTGAAATTGTTGTTTAATAAGTGTATAGGACAATTTGATTTAAAGTTATCAATCTTTTGTAATGACGGCAAGTTTCTGCTTAAATCTTCTATTTTATCACTCTCAATGTACTTTTGAAAGAATAGTTTTTTTTGTTCTCCTTTAACATACATTTTTTCAGCTGACTCTAAATAGTGTTTTAATATACATTTTACATCTAAATATTCAACTAGACCGTTATTCCATTTAAGTCCATTTATTTTATTTTCGCAATACTGGTTATTATATTTCATATCCGGACTAAGTTCCTCTGAGGGGTACGGTGCTTTGAAGTGATAGACAGTTGGAATTAAACTTCCTTTTTCAAGTATGGCTAATTCTTTTAGGGAATATTGCTTTTCATTTCCTTGTAAAAATTGTAGGTCAACTATGAGAACTCGTTTAACCATGTCGAGGGTTTGTGTAAAAATACTCATTAGAATAAATAAATTTACATTTATATTCACTTCGGGAAAAGAGCTTTTCATATAAATATAGCTTAACAGTGCTATTTTTAACTAATACAACTATGCTATTTCATCCATTTACAATGATGGTAGCGGGGCCATCATGCTGTGGTAAAACCACTTTTATTCATAATTTAATAAAGTATAAAAAAGAAAATATACAACCACATATTAATAGAATTATTTGGTGTAATCCAGACAAAAATGCCGTTCCAAAATATTTAAAAGATGTGGAATATAGTAACACTATTCCGGATTTTAATGACAATCAAGAACCTTTCTTAATTATTATCGATGATATGATGTTAAATTCCCATGATAAGTATGTATGTGATTTATTTACTAGAGGATCACACCATAGAAATTTATCTGTAATATTTGTAACACAAAATGTTTTTCACCAGAGTAAATTTTCAAGAGATATTTCGCTTAACTGTACATATCTAGTACTTTTCAAAAATCCAAGAGATAAATCGCAGATATTACCTCTACCTCGCCAAATATATCCCAATCAAATCAAAGAATTTGAAAAAGTATATGGTGAAGTGTCGTCAGAACCATACGAGTATATATTAATAGATCTTACTCAAGACGTTAATGATATATTTCGATTAAGAAGTGATATATTTGGAAAAGTTTTGTGTTTTTGTACAAGAGATCAATTAGAACAATTTGGCAAAGAATACGAAATGTTTGAAGGTCAACCGTCATATATTGCACCAATTAAAAAGCTCTAAACCGAAATTTTAGAAAGTAATTATAAAACATTGTGACCCTGAAGTAATCAAAACATTTTGTGAAATTGCTTTAAATATTTTAAAAGGTAATTGTAATCTAAGTAAAAAATCAACAACCCAATTACGAAAGTATAAAAAGGAATTGAGATCCCTCATTTGCCGCCAAAAATCTATAAATAGTAAAAGAAAAATCATTATTCAACGTGGTGCATTTTTACCTACACTTCTTGGTGCAGTACTATCAGGGATAATCGGAAATTTTATAAAATGAATAATACAACATTTAACAAAATGATTATACTAAAACCCGAGATTTATGAGAAAATTAAACCAAATGCAGACTTTGAATTAAATGAGTTGGATAAAAATATGAAAAAAATATTGTTAAATAAATATCTAACAGACACTCGAAAATGTTATTTATACAGACAAAATCTATTTAAAATAAGAAACAAAAATAGAGTACTTCCTAGAAATAAAGAGGAGAAAGTAAAAATTACGGAAACAAAAGGTACTCAAACTCGTGCAAAACCAATGTATATAGATGCGGAAGCTCAATCGCATTTTCCTGAATATAAGAATGTTGGAATACAAGTTGTTCCTGAAGAAGAAGAAGTATATGAAAAAGAAGCTGATGACGAAGTATTTGATGAAAAAATTCAGGAAAATGTTTTAACAAAAGCATTGTCAGCTGCTTCAGTTGGAGAACGTCTTAGAAAAAGAAAATCAATTAGAAATCAAAATGTACAAATTTTTGAAACTGATATAGGGGACATTATAACTGTTCCTTTAGATAGCCCAAGCCCACCAACCAAAAAAGAAAAAAACTATAAATAGCAAAGAGTTGAATAATTCATCAAGACGTGTTTTGAGGTCAGCAGTAGGTAATACTCAAACAGAACTTAATTTTCCAATTCGTAAGAATAAATCCGCAAGCTCATGGACAACATACAAGTAAATGATGAATTTTATGTCACTTTACTCAGTGATTCATCTATGAACTATTATCCAGAAAATTCATCATCATCTTTTACAAATAAAATGAATAAATACATGTGTGATTCAAAGTGGAAAGTAGGTATTTCAGAAATGTATGTTAATGATTTCGTTCCAAATGTGTATGGTGAAGAATGGGAAAAAAGTACTCAAATATTTATTAAAGGTATGCAGAAAGATATGATAGGAGTTGGAACATCATATATTCCATACATAGAAAAACAAATGATATGCGACTGGAAAGTTTTTCTACTACCAACACTAATTCAAAATATACGCCCACTTAATAGGTTTACAAGAAAAGAAGTTGAACGACAGTTGATTTGGGGAATTTTTAATTTTATAAACGATGAAGTTCATTATACACAACCAACAAAAGCTGAGGAGATGCCTAAAAATTTAAGTTACACCACAATATGTGTTACTAAGCCTAAAATAGATATAAAAATAAGAGCAAATTACGCTTATACCCTCGAAGGACTTTTGACAACATGTTTCAATCAAGTATCTTTTAAAGTTACGTATCTTTTAAGGTGTTTAAGATCTGTTAACATACAAAATTCTTTCACTGATACTGTAAAAGAATTCAGTAATATTCAATATTGCAATGTGGAGAAATCATTTAATAACATTTCATTACTTTTATGTGGTAAATATAGATACAAAATAAACTTTTCCAATAGTTCAATTCCAACAAAAATTATATTACATTTTAAAAAAGTATAAATAAAAGCGATTTTACAAAACTATATATTATTTTATTTTATTCATTATGGAGAGAGCGTACTACAAATATTATTTAGTTCAATCAGGAAAAGGTCTTGAGGATATTAGTCCTTTGTTACACTCAATTGTACCTCACCAAAGGGGACGAGGGTTAGGGAGCTTTTCCGGTGGTGTTTTTAGATATTTAAAACCAATATTTACGTCTGGAGCTAATATATTAAAAAATGGGGTTATAAACTCTGGTATTAATGCATTCTCTGATATTGCCACAGGTGCAAATGTAAAAGAAGTGGTTCAAGATCGAAGTAAAGAGATAATGAAAAATGTAAGACGAGGTGCAGTTCGGAAACTCAATGAAATGTATGGATAAGGCAAAAAAAACGAATAAAACCTATAAAAAGACCTCTCATTAATAATTTAAATTATTTTACGTCGAAGCGACGCAAAGTTAATAACAAAAATAAACAAAAAGATATTTTTGAATAATTATGATTGAATGTATGAAATCAGAGCTTATTATTTTTAAAACACAGCCTATTCAGTCAAGTATTTTACGATCTGAAGAAGTTTCCTATAACCCTATTGTTTCTTTAGATAATCCATCTGTCATAGAATTTGTTTCACTAGGGCACGGTGATACATATAGAGACTTGTTTTCGACATATCTAAAATTAAAAGTACAAATTTTAAAAAAAAATGGAACTCAATGGAATAAACATAAAAAAACTGATGGAACACCTATACAACAACCATGTGTGGTTAATAATATGTTACTTTCATTAATAAAACAATGCAATGTTCAACTAAATGGAAAGAATATATCTCCATCAGATGGCAATTATCAATACAGAGCTTATATTGAATCATTGTTAAATTATGGTACGGATGCCGCTACAACGCATTTGGAGTGTGGTGGATGGATGTTAGATAAGCCAAATATAGCAAAAACAGATAATAGTGGTTCAAAAGAACGTCAAAAATTATACCAAAATAGCAATGTAGTGGAACTTGTGGGGAAACTATATTTAGATATGTTTAACCAACCTACACTTCTCATAAACAATGTCGATGTTCGAGTTATCCTAACATTAGAAAAAACAGATTTTTACCTCTTTGCAGATGATACTGATGAATCGCAACTGAAAATTTTAGAAGCCACTTTATTTATGAGACATGTAACAATTAATCCTAGTGTGCTATTAGCACATAATGCTGTATTGGAAAAAACTAATGCCAAATACAATTACGGGTAGAGGTAAAAACTTTTACCATTCCACAGAATAGTTCATCAAGTGATATGATAATGTTTTTATTGGACAGTTGCCAAACACAATCATTTTTTGCATGACAGAAAATACAGGTTACTCTGGAAAAAGGTCAAAAAACCCATACAATTTTAAACATTTTGATATTTCACAATTTGTGTTGAACGTAAACGGTGTTCAAATACCTAATTCAGCAATTGAAACCAGTTTTTCAGATGAAAATAATTGCTGTACAAGAGCATACAGTACACTTTTTTCAGGAACTGGAATTTACCATAATGATAAAGGTCATCAGATAACAAAAACCATGTTTAGTAATGGGTTTTTCATTCTAGCTTTTGATTTAATTCCAGATGCATCAGGAAATGAAGTGTGTCAAGGTCTACTAAATCAAAGTACAGTTAGAATTGAGGCAAGGCTATCAAAACCACTTACATCTACACTGACTGCTATTGTTTATGGAGAATTTGATGCAAGTTTATAAATTGATAAAAACTGAAATATATTCTCAAACCTATAAATAGCATACATAAAAGTAAATTTGAATATTTGACAAAATGTCACTGTCTTGTGCACTTCTGGATGTAACATTTTGTAGTGATGATAATAATACCTTGTTTGCGAAAGATATTTGTATAGTTGGTTTTAAAGAACCTTGTAAAAAGTTTGTAAAAGAGCTCAAGTATAAATTTCCAACTAGGGATTTTATAAATGATAATTTTGATAATTACTCTTTTGGAACTGTGTACAACGATAAAATAAATAAAGAGCTCTGTCAAATACTAGAAAAATTTGATGTTATTATAACAAATAAAAAAATCAAAAAAGAGTGACGTATTAAGATGTAACAAACACACACGTAAATTTTTTAAAGGAGTTTTTGCTCTGGATCAACTCCCCAGAATAACTGAAAAACAAACTTTTTAATTGTAAACACTGATAAATCAAAAGATCCGGGAACACATTGGTTAGCTATTTTTAAGCCAAAGAATGGCTGTGTTGAATATTTTGATTCGTTTGGTAGAAAACCAGATAAATTAGAAATTTTAAGTTACTTAAAAAATCAATGTATAATTTTTAATAAGAAACAGTTACAAAGTAACTATTCAGATGTTTGTGGGCAATATTGTTGTGTTTATATGTGGTATAGATGTTGCGGTTATAGTATGAACGCTTTTTTAAAACAATTTAATAAAGAAAATCATATAGAAAATGACAAAAATATAATAAATACTTTTCACCATATATTTGAAAATTATAATATTTCTCAATCATGTCTTCCTAAGAGATATAACATTTAATAATAAACTTTAGTGTAATTAAAATAATGGAAGAGCAAGGTCCTAGCATTAATTTGTTGCTGAGTTATACATATTTTCTCAACAAAAGTCACACATTAAAAATAGTTGTCGGATTTGACACAGATTTTTTTGAAGTTGCAAGTGTTTTTCATTGGATTGGAATGAAACCAATTATTTTAAAATATCATGAATGGTGTAAATTTTATGACCTATTTCATAAAAAATTTTCCAAGCAGTCAATTAAAAATTCAAAATTATGTTTACAAAGTGGATTAAAATCTACAGTAGGACAGAATCTTAGCATTAACAAAGAGGAAGCTGACGAGTTTTACAGTTTGATTGATTTCCTACATGCAGTAATTGCATATAATAAAACTGCAGAGCCAAATGTAAAGGAATATGTTAAAAAATACATAAAGACCTGTGAAGAAAAGAATGTTGCAAAGTTGAAAGAGGAGATTTATATTCCGGTTCAAAAATTTAATATACGATGTAATTTTTCTCGACTCTTTTATGAAATACCTGTATTTTTACAAAAAAAGATATTAAATAAAACAATTTTGTAACTATATAATTTGTTTTTTATTTCATTATTTATAAATTAGGTATAATTTGTTATTTATAAATTTGGTATAATTTCTAAATAATCTGGATCTCCTTCTTCATCACTGATATCCCAAATTGCTGGAATACCTTCTTGGTTATTTATTTCCCAAACTTGTTCTAAATAATCTGGATCTTCTTCTTCATCACTGGTATCCCAAATTCCTGGAATACCTTCTTGGTTATTTATTTCCCAAACTTGTTGCTCCTCTGCATCTTCTTCTAAGATTTGAAACGGTGGTATGAATTCTTCAGTTTCAATTAATTCCTCATCATCTATAGTCTCATCATCTATACTGATTATTGCAGTTCCCTCAGAAAATGGAAATGTTGTTAAATCAGCGTCCATTTTTTCTTTTAAATTCTTTCTGTCGAGTTTTGTTAAGAATGAATGAAAAACAAATTAAAACCCAATATTTATACGAAGTTGTTGAGATATGGAGAACTTTTTAATGTAATGCAGAATAGGACAGTCAAAGAAACAATTCAAACTAATTTTCATTAATAATTTCATTAATTTTATTTTTTTTAAACCTGAATCTGAAAAATAAATAAAAAGAAAATTTATTTGAATCTCAAAAAATAAAGAAACTAAATAAATAAAAAAGAAAATTTTTTTTTTTAAATTTTATGTTTATTTATATTATTTTAAACCTGAATCTGAAAAATTAAGAAACTGTATAAATAAAAAGAAAAATTTATTTAATTTGATATAGAGCATCTTGCTCCATCTCTTTTATTTTAAACCTGAATCTGAAAAATTAAGAAACTGTATAAATAAAAAGAAAAATTTATTTTTTAAATTTTATGTTTATTTGTTAATTTTATTAGTCTTATAACTTAAGTTCTAGCTTAGATGATGAAACAAATTACATAATTTGTTGATAATTTGCATATATTTTTCCAAAAGACTCAGATAAGTCTATTATATTTAAATTTTGGTTTTTATCTTTAGTTAAAAAATGTTCTTTTTCTTTTATTTGTAATAAAAAATTTTCATCATCAAAAATATCTGAATATTTTTGTGGTATAAAAATTATTAAATTTCGAGTCTCAAAGACCCACTTAAGACCATAAATGGTCTTAATTTGTTTAATGTTTAAAATTTGATACAGAGCATCTTGCTCCATCTCTTTAATTTAAAAAAAATTTTTTTTGCTTTCAATATTTTTTTTATTGAAAGCTTCCTTGAAGGACCTTTTTGTTGGTATTTCTTCTTCTTCCTGAAGACAAATAATTTTCTGTTCCTGTTCTTGTTGTTGTTCTTGTTGTTGTTGCTGTTGCTGTTGGTGATGAGGATGATGTTGTTGTGGATGGAGCGGCTGCTCTAATTGACTTCTTCCTCTTTTTCGCTTATTTTGATTAAAAGACAACTCTTGTGTTGGTCCCATCCCATACGAATATATTTCTGATTTGGTGTTTTCCATCTGAACTATTTCTTTGAATTGATATATCTTAAGAAAGATCGTACTTTATTTATACTAATTTTTTCTTCTAAATAATTGTGTAAAAATCAAAAGATTTAAGAAAATTTTTAAAAACAAAAAGTTGTAAAGTAAATTATTTATTAATGTAATAAATTCTAAGTGATAATAATGAAACTTTAATTTTTTAAATAGCATTTTTTGTAGCATTGTTGCATTTAACAGGGCTGAGTGTTAAAAAAAATCTGTTACATAAATTTTAATTATAATTTTTATGAAAGAATATTATTTTTTATTTTTTTTACCTATTCCTAAATTATTTATTTTTATTAGGGAATATTTTTCTATTAGCATTTTTGCAACATTGTTGCTTTTAACAGTGCTCTAAAGTTAAGAAAAATCTTTTACATAAATTCTAATTATACTTTTTATCAAAAAATATTATTTTTTATTTTTTACCTATTGCTAAATTATTAATTTTCATTAGTAAATATTAGCATTTTTACAACATTGTTGCATTTAATAAAAAAAATGTTTTACATAAATTCAATTATTATACTTTTTTATAGAAGAATATCATATTTACTTATCCATTGATTATGACTATTATCAAAGCCTAAATATTTCACATATACTTTATTACCTTTTCGTTTTAAAATTTTTTCAATTAAATAAGCATTGGGGTCTTTGACACTAGTTAATTCCTGTTCATAGAAGCCGCCACGAACTAAATTATTTTTATAATCTTTTAAACTATATGTAATCGGATCTGTCTTGTTTTTGAAATGTATTTTAAAAACCTCAGTTGAATAGTTAGGTTCATAACCTTTTTGAAAAGTACCTTTAGATCTTGCAATTCTAACAAAATCACCAACATTAAATTTTCCCTTATTAAATATTTTAGGGTAATTGTAAATTGAACGAAGAATTTGTTTTTCATTTTGTGATGTTACTTGATTTGGTTTTAACTTAATTGTACTATGTTTTGTGTTATTATATTTTTCAATTAGTTTTGGTAAAAGTTCGATCCATTTAAAATTTCCTTGTAAACTAAATTGTTTCCACATAATTGATTTTAATGTTCTGTTAAATCTTTCACAAACACTACCCTTCATTTCTGAATAAGTATGATAGTGATTTATTTTATAGATTTTCATTAAATTTTGAAATTTTTTGTTGAAAAATTCTTTTCTTTTTGAAAATTTCTTTTCATTATGATCAGAATGAATATTTTTTGGAGACTTCGCTTCTCTTTTAAAAATCCATTCCATACTTCTTACTACGTCATCTGCTGCCTTTGATTTAACTTTTTCCGCATATGCATATTTTGAAAATATATCGATAACAGTTAAGAGGAACTTGTATCCATTATTTACTTTTTGATAGGCCGACATATCTACAAGATCAATTTCCCATGTATCATTTAACCCTTTTTGAGATATTTTTCGTCTTCGAAATGTACGTCTAACTGGACGATGAATTTCAGAGACTATTTGTGCTTTTGACATTATTATTGAAAAGTTAAACTGCAATTGTGAATTTGAATAAAATCAGTATATGTATATATATACAAATATGTATAAATTTTGGATTACATACTGAAAATTAAAAACTGTAAAATTAAAAAGATCTTTTTTTTTTTAAAAATACTATAATTTAATAGTTTAATACAAAATTTTTACAATATATTAACAATAATTATTAAATTTTTTTCTTTTTGAAGCCATAAGGAACTGAAGTATAATCATCTGCAAAAACTCGTTTTCTGGAATTTATTCGATATGTCTTTAATTCAGGAACAGTGATGACTCTGTGATCGTATGTTCGACGAATACTAGGAAATGTTATATTTATTTCCTGAAGATTGTTTAATTTTTTAACTAATTGTTTCATAGAGCCGAAATATATTTCTTGTAAAGCGTTATAATTTAAACGAATACCTTTGACTTTGCAAACAGTTTTTTCGCATTTGGATTTGGTACTATAAATTTTGTATGCATAGTTCTTTGCGCCCCCACTGACAAATTCTGTAATGTAACTTCCAATTCCATATTCTACAAGCTCATCTGTCATATCTCCTATGAAAACTCCTGTTGGAGGATTATATTCTCCTTCACGTGCTACATATATTATTGAATCAGTGTCGTAATATAAAACTCGTTCTTTTAAATTGTTTAGGTAATAATACAATTTTAAACGAGCTTGTGTGGTAGTGTAAGCAGCTATACAAACGTTAACTGTTAATAATGATTTTGGGTCTCCAATTTTGAGAAAAATGCTATATATTCTTTTGATCTCGTTTCTTTTTGAAATTCACACTCCCACTTTTCAATTACTTCATAACCTAAAGATCGTAATTTATTGACTTTGGATAGTGTAGCCTCATAACGTGTTTCATATTTTTTATCATTGTTATTTTTGCAACATTTTGGATGACCATGGTAATAATCTTTTCCATTACCACTATGCTGAATACTTATTTTTCTTTGTTTTTCTTCCCACATTAACCATTTTATGGCAATAATTGATTGATTTTCTGATAAGCGATAACCTTATTTAGGTATAAGTCCAATTGTATACGGGTTTAAAAAATTCCTTCTAAAAACCAAATTACACGCTGAAGCAATTGTAGTGGCTTCCAAAAATGGCTCAACCTTACATTCTTTTAAAAATAAATTTCTGAATTTAATACAGGCTGCTGTTAAAATTTTTACGTCATTCAAACAATATTCTACAAGTTCATTTTGAAGGTTAAAGGACTTGTTTTTATTTTCTTCATACCATTCAAGAAATATTTTTCTTTCCGACGCACTCATCGAATTATAACAGTAATATTTACGAGTCGTACATACGGGATTTTGATTTAAAAAAAAATATTCTTTGAGAGAAGTAATCAAAAAGGCATACTTATTCAACTAACATTTACTAATCTCAGTTTGGGTATAAATGACATAAATCGACGTGTAAATGTGGTAACACAAGTCGCAATATGTTTTTCAAATATTCTATAATCTATAGTACCATTTAATACTAAGCGGTAAATGTATATTAAATTACAAAATAGTAAATATAATTTTAAATATTATATTATATTAATGCGCACATAGTATATTTATATTGTTATAAGTATATTCCCATACTTTGCAATATTTCTTTAAAAATATTTCCATTCATAGAATAATTTCTTATAAGTAGAATAAAATACATATATGTATGTAAATACGGCGCTATATAATATACGTCTATACTCTTATCATTCATTCATCAGTGACATATAGGATATGTCACACATACATACTTATATAATATAATCATGATATTATGATATTATGATTATACACATACATACTTATATAATATAATGATGATATTATATAAGTATGTATGTATATCAATATCATATAAATAAAAATTCTTCAAGCAACCGTTATGTTGTTTATTTATTTACATTTTTTTGTACTACGCATTATATTCTCAACAATTTCAAATTATCGAGTAAAACAAAATGCAAAAAATTCGTTAAAGAAATTTGTTAGAAAATTTGAAGAAATGAAGTAACACTTTCGTCAATTATAAAGTAACCCTATATTATTAATAAAAAAAGTTTTTAACAGAAATAATGTTGAAGCTTTAATTTTTATGTATTACTTCAAAAAAATTGTAACAGGTGTTCAAGTTACAGGTGTTTAAAAATAGAAAATTTTCAGTTTTTGACCCCTTAGGGTTCCTAAACGGGGGGTGATACAAAAAAAATTTCTGAAATGACTCAACCTTATTTTCAAAGATCTAACTTGTCAAAATTTCAAGTTTCCAACTTAAACCGTTTAGAAGATAGAAGGGTTAAAGGATTTTGCAATAATTCAGTTTCGCATAATGGTAAATTAAGACACCGTATAGCACAAGTATATATTTATTATATACATGTTTGTAAAGCTCATAATAGAACCTATCGTTTGGAATTTTCAGATTGAAGATATACCTTATAGAGCTTGTGTTATAACAATTTAAATATGGAGATTTTTGGAAGTTTGGGCGGCTGTAGCTGCTTAACGGGTGGGGCTACAGAAAAACTAATATATTCATAAAATTAATATTTTTATGATATCTATCAGCAGTTAAAATATCATGGCCCTATTTCAAAAAAATTGTGGAGATCTAAAAGTTAGTTATTCGGGAGCTACCCGAAGTTACCCTACAAATTGCTTCCAGAATATTTTGTGTAAATTTCAAGATTTTAGCTTTCTTAGTTTTTGAGTTAGCGTGCTAACGGAGGGACGGACATGGCTTAATCGACTCAGAATTTGATTCTGATCCGATCCATATCGGATCCGATCCGAGGTGTTACAAACGCAGGAGTAATTTTATTATACCCGATACTTATCGTACGGGTATAATAAAAACCATACAATAAATCTGAAAACGTAGCTAATTGTTAACTTAACATTATATTTAACATTCATTCTCATTTATTCGGTTTATAACACATACAACACAGAATGCAGATAACTAATCTTTTCTTTGTATTTTAAAAATTGTTTTATTGTAATGCATTTGTAAATTTTATGTTAATGAATTGTAATATTATATAACTAGAATAAATAAAATTTATTTAAAACTTACAATCGAATCTAAATTACTTATAAAAACCTACTTTAAATTGCCAGTATTCAAATTATTATCTATCCTAGTATACCAATACGAAGTTACAATGTACTGTACCAATTTATTTGATTTCGAAAAGGGTTTTTTTTCAAGGTTAAATTGTATATCAAAGAAAAGAATGAAAACGTTTATGTTTAAAATTAAAAAAAAAACAAATTTAGTATAAAATAAAAGATGAATAGATTTCATATTCATAGATGTCGCGACTATTTGGGGCACAGCCTTATTTTTGTTTTTAATTTTTTTTTTTTTTTTATTATTTCAAAAAGATGCCATGCGAGATTACTTGTTATAAGTAATATATCTATAATATAAAAACCTTGAACTTAAGTAACCTTTTATGTGCACTTTTGGTACAATTTCCAAGAATTCTAGTTAGGAAACAATTCTTGGAAACAATAATATTTTTATTCATGTCTAATTGATTTCCGCTATAATTATGAATTACAGTTATAACTACACTTATAAGGTCATTAACATATTTATAAACTCTAACTAAAACATTATAATGTATATAAGAATGTATATTAAGTATAATTAAGATATACATAAGTCAGCAATAATTCCAAGGTTAAATCATTATTAAACAATTATCGATATGACGAAATTAGTTCTAGGAATAAATATTATTATTAGGAGTTTGTATATTAATTGCTGACCTATGTAAAATCACTGGTAAAATGACTGGTAAAATCTTAGTATAAATATAAAATAAGAATCATTGTAAAATCAGTTCCAGCCTGGCTATAGCCCTAATTATAATAATAATAAGTTTTAAATTAATTAGTGGAATTTAAATAAAATAACTGTTTAAAAATAAAACAAGTGTTTTTTTTTATATAAATCAAAAAATCAGTTATCAAATTGGCGCAGTCGGAAGAATACACTAAGTGAATATATTCGATACTGCACAAGACACCTATTGCATAAAGTTTACTTAAGTCTGGGTAAACGGTATCAAATCACTTGTATATCAATACCTTATAGTGTATCTTTGCATTACATAGTACCAGCTAAGAAGCTGTATTGTACAATAAAATGTTCAACTTACGAAGCAGAAGTTTGTAAGCTTTGGACTAAAAATTATATACTGTGAAACAAGACTTGTTTCTTCGTTATGCTTAAGTGAGTCTGCTTAAGGCAATAATAAAAAGTGTTAGTTTGAACTACTTAGTATCTTCACATAGTGCAAAAAGTAGACTTTCATTCTGCACCACATAAAAGTGTATCAAACAAAAATTGTACGTACGTTTAGAATAGCTATACTTAACTGCAAAACTAAGTGACCGAGCCGCAAATAAAAACTTGTTTGACCAACAATTTAATTAGTACAAGTAAATAAGTGTAACAGGCCGTAAATAATAAAATTGTTAGGCCAACCACTCAACGAATTGTACACCAAGGAAGACAAGAAGTTCTTCATATTATCTTTCCTGTCCTATTATCTTTCCTATCCCTTCCTTATTATTATCTTTCCTTCATATTATCTTTTCTATCCCTGTTCTTCGCACAGGGGCCCAGTGCGCGTTTTAATTTACAATATTAAAAGTAATTCAACAGAAGTTAGAACCCAACTGAATTATATAGTAATATTATCAATATAACAACAGTAATACCAACATCAACGACAATCATAACAACGATATCAACACCAACTATAAAAGCAACAATATTAATCGTAAGTTCTAATTTTTTTTATTAGTGATATAAAAGCGGTATAAAATAAATAGAAACATTTGTAAGCAAATTCGTGTTTAAAAATGGCTAATAATAATAAAAACCGCGTCAACAACTTAACATTAGATCCGTTAAAAATTAAAATATTTGGATAGGTGATGGCGACAGTAGAGAATTACAGACTTTTGCTAACTTAATTGATAGAATACATCCAATGTTAGCGACTTATGAAGCATTATCACAAGCAATATTTGCAGACGTTATTAAAAGTAAATTGTTAGGTAGTGCTAGAGAAATAATAGAAATTAACTGTCAAGCTGTATCATGGACAGATATAAAAACCATACTGCAAAACAACTTTGGAGAAAAGAAAAGTATTAACGAACTTAGGGCTATAACATTTAAAAGTAGTAGTATAGAATTTTATATTAAAAATAAACTTAGAATACTAAATAATAAAAAAGAAATTGTATTAGGCCAAGGTGCGGCATCAAACGAATGTGCGCGAAATAATATGCGGAACATTTTAAATATATTTAATTCCAAAATACCAGACCGAATGAAAACTATTTTAGCTTGTCGAAACTCTTGATACCTTGGGAAACGCGATGGACATTCTCTTTAGAAGTGGTCACGCTTCGTCAAATAACCGAAGCAATAACACCAACCGCAAAAACAATTATAATAATTACAATCGCGCTGATACCAACAAGTAACAACTACTATTGCGGTAACTCAAATAATTACAACCGAAATAACCGTAATAATAAGAATCGCAAACAATTACAATAACAATAATTATAACCCTGACAATCCAAATAATTACAACCGTGGTAAGTAGATAGGTAGCAGTAGGTCAAAGTCACCCAGAAGTAGGTCAAGGCCACCCGGAAGACCAGACAGGAAGTATGTCAAGGTCATTTTAAAAGTAGATCAGACTGGCAGCGATCGTCAGTTGTTTATAAAGATTGTATACTTGGTTTAAGTAATAGGTAATAGGAAAATAGTAGGAAAAAAAAATGCTTTTTCATACAATTTAAAGAGAAAAAAAAATGTACCTATACGTTTCTTTAAAATTAAAAAAAAGTGCAAACTGGTTTTTTAAATCTTAGATAAAGAATCAACAAAATTAATGCAATTTTGAGATGCATTTTTTTCTTTTTTTTTATGAAGTATTTAAAGAAGAGGAAATAAAAACCATTAATTAATTGCGAGTATCACCATATAAGATTTTATTGTTATGTAAGAATGTTGACAAAAATATGAATAAAAAGAAAACAAACAGGAAATCAAAAATATCTAACATGTGGTTTAAGTAATAGGCGCGAATGAAAATAGTAAGAAAAAATGCGTTTTTATAAAATATAAAGAGAAAAATTTAAACAAATTAAGTGTACCTATGCGAATTTTTAAAATTAAAAGAAAAAAGTCCAAAGCTGGTTTTTAAATCTGAATCAACCTTGACAAAATTGATATTTTGAGATGAATTGATCTTTTTTGTTCTGATGAAATATTTAAAGAAGAGGAAAGAAAAAAATATTAGTATTTTTAGATTTTATTGATATGTAGAACAAAAAAAGATGTATTCTTATGTTGTGTTAAAAAAAAAAAATAAAACAAATTTATTTATATGTTTGAAATAATTTTTTATTTGAAAATATTTTACAATTTTATAGAAATCTGTGCTGTCTTAATCTAAGATTTTTTCTTTTAAAAGATACATATATACATTATAACAATTTTTAACAGCACATCTGAAATTTTTGTTTAATAAGTGTATAGGACAATTTGATTTAAAGTTATCAATCTTTTGTAATGACGGCAAGATTCTGCTTAAATCTTCTATTTTATCACTCTCAATGTACTTTTGAAAGAATAGTTTTTTTTTGTTCTCCTTTAACATACATTTTTTCAGCTGACTCTAAATAGTGTTTTAATATACATTTTACATCTAAATATTCAACTAGACCGTTATTCCATTTAAGTCCATTTATTTTATTTTCGCAATACTGGTTATTTTATTTCATATCCGGACTAAGTTCCTCTGAGGGGTACGGTGCTTTGAAGTGATAGACAGTTGGAATTAAACTTCCTTTTTCAAGTATGGCTAATTCTTTTAGGGAATATTGCTTTTCATTTCCTTGTAAAAATTGTAGGTCAACTATGAGAACTCGTTTAACCATGTCGACGGTTTGTGTAAAAATACTCATTAGAATAAATAAATTTACATTTATATTCACTTCGGGAAAAGAGCTTTTCATATAAATATAGCTTAACAGTGCTATTTTTAACTAATACAACTATGCTATTTCATCCATTTACAATGATGGTAGCGGGGCCATCATGCTGTGGTAAAACCACTTTTATTCATAATTTAATAAAGTATAAAAAAGAAAATATACAACCACATATTAATAGAATTATTTGGTGTAATCCAGACAAAAATGCCGTTCCAAAATATTTAAAAGATGTGGAATATAGTAACACTATTCCGGATTTTAATGACAATCAAGAACCTTTCTTAATTATTATCGATGATATGATGTTAAATTCCCATGATAAGTATGTATGTGATTTATTTACTAGAGGATCACACCATAGAAATTTATCTGTAATATTTGTAACATAAAATGTTTTTCACCAGAGTAAATTTTCAAGAGATATTTCGCTTAACTGTACATATCTAGTACTTTTCAAAAATCCAAGAGATAAATCGCAGATATTACCTCTACCTCGCCAAATATATCCCAATCAAATCAAAGAATTTGAAAAAGTATATGGTGAAGTGTCGTCAGAACCATACGAGTATATATTAATAGATCTTACTCAAGACGTTAATGATATATTTCGATTAAGAAGTGATATATTTGGAAAAGTTTTGTGTTTTTGTACAAGAGATCAATTAGAACAATTTGGCAAAGAATACGAAATGTTTGAAGGTCAACCGTCATATATTGCACCTATTAAAAAGCTCTAAACCGAAATTTTAGAAAGTAATTATAAAACATTGTGACCCTGAAGTAATCAAAACATTTTGTGAAATTGCTTTAAATATTTTAAAAGGTAATTGTAATCTAAGTAAAAAATCAACAACCCAATTACGAAAGTATAAAAAGGAATTGAGATCCCTCATTTGCCGCCAAAAATCTATAAATAGTAAAAGAAAAATCATTATTCAACGTGGCGCATTTTTACCTACACTTCTTGGTGCAGTACTATCAGGGATAATCGGAAATTTTATAAAATGAATAATACAACATTTAACAAAATGATTATACTAAAACCCGAGATTTATGAGAAAATTAAACCAAATGCAGACTTTGAATTAAATGAGTTGGATAAAAATATGAAAAAAATATTGTTAAATAAATATCTAACAGACACTCGAAAATGTTATTTATACAGACAAAATCTATTTAAAATAAGAAACAAAAATAGAGTACTTCCTAGAAATAAAGAGGAGAAAGTAAAAATTACGGAAACAAAAGGTACTCAAACTCGTGCAAAACCAATGTATATAGATGCGGAAGCTCAATCGCATTTTCCTGAATATAAGAATGTTGGAATACAAGTTGTTCCTGAAGAAGAAGAAGTATATGAAAAAGAAGCTGATGACGAAGTATTTGATGATGAAATTCAGGAAAATGTTTTAACAAAAGCATTGTCAGCTGCTTCAGTTGGAGAACGTCTTAGAAAAAGAAAATCAATTAGAAATCAAAATGTACAAATTTTTGAAACTGATATAGGGGACATTATAACTGTTCCTTTAGATAGCCCAAGCCCACCAACCAAAAAAGAAAAAAACTATAAATAGCAAAGAGTTGAATAATTCATCAAGACGTGTTTTGAGGTCAGCAGTAGGTAATACTCAAACAGAACTTAATTTTCCAATTCGTAAGAATAAATCCGCAAGCTCATGGACAACATACAAGTAAATGATGAATTTTATGTCACTTTACTCAGTGATTCATCTATGAACTATTATCCAGAAAATTCATCATCATCTTTTACAAATAAAATGAATAAATACATGTGTGATTCAAAGTGGAAAGTAGGTATTTCAGAAATGTATGTTAATGATTTCGTTCCAAATGTGTATGGTGAAGAATGGGAAAAAAGTACTCAAATATTTATTAAAGGTATGCAGAAAGATATGATAGGAGTTGGAACATCATATATTCCATACATAGAAAAACAAATGATATGCGACTGGAAAGTTTTTCTACTACCAACACTAATTCAAAATATACGCCCACTTAATAGGTTTACAAGAAAAGAAGTTGAACGACAGTTGATTTGGGGAATTTTTAATTTTATAAACGATGAAGTTCATTATACACAACCAACAGAAGCTGAGGAGATGCCTAAAAATTTAAGTTACACCACAATATGTGTTACTAAGCCTAAAATAGATATAAAAATAAGAGCAAATTACGCTTATACCCTCGAAGGACTTTTGACAACATGTTTCAATCAAGTATCTTTTAAAGTTACGTATCTTTTAAGGTGTTTAAGATCTGTTAACATACAAAATTCTTTCACTGATACTGTAAAAGAATTCAGTAATATTCAATATTGCAATGTGGAGAAATCATTTAATAACATTTCATTACTTTTATGTGGTAAATATAGATACAAAAT
Organism: Poecilobothrus nobilitatus; assembly: GCA_947095535.1. NCBI lineage: Eukaryota > Metazoa > Arthropoda > Insecta > Diptera > Dolichopodidae > Poecilobothrus > Poecilobothrus nobilitatus. The sequence goes on from OX352773.1 coordinate 97,754,106, forward strand.
AAACTTTTCCAATAGTTCAATTCCAACAAAAATTATATTACATTTTAAAAAAGTATAAATAAAAGCGATTTTACAAAACTATATATTATTTTATTTTATTCATTATGGAGAGAGCGTACTACAAATATTATTTAGTTCAATCAGGAAAAGGTCTTGAGGATATTAGTCCTTTGTTACACTCAATTGTACCTCACCAAAGGGGACGAGGGTTAGGGAGCTTTTCCGGTGGTGTTTTTAGATATTTAAAACCAATATTTACGTCTGGAGCTAATATATTAAAAAATGAGGTTATAAACTCTGGTATTAATGCATTCTCTGATATTGCCACAGGTGCAAATGTAAAAGAAGTGGTTCAAGATCGAAGTAAAGAGATAATGAAAAATGTAAGACGAGGTGCAGTTCGGAAACTCAATGAAATGTATGGATAAGGCAAAAAAAACGAAGAAAACCTATAAAAAGACCTCTCATTAATAATTTAAATTATTTTACGTCGAAGCGACGCAAAGTTAATAACAAAAATAAACAAAAAGATATTTTTGAATAATTATGATTGAATGTATGAAATCAGAGCTTATTATTTTTAAAACACAGCCTATTCAGTCAAGTATTTTACGATCTGAAGAAGTTTCCTATAACCCTATTGTTTCTTTAGATAATCCATCTGTCATAGAATTTGTTTCACTAGGGCACGGTGATACATATAGAGACTTGTTTTCGACATATCTAAAATTAAAAGTACAAATTTTAAAAAAAAATGGAACTCAATGGAATAAACATAAAAAAACTGATGGAACACCTATACAACAACCATGTGTGGTTAATAATATGTTACTTTCATTAATAAAACAATGCAATGTTCAACTAAATGGAAAGAATATATCTCCATCAGATGGCAATTATCATTACAGAGCTTATATTGAATCATTGTTAAATTATGGTACGGATGCCGCTACAACGCATTTGGAGTGTGGTGGATGGATGTTAGATAAGCCAAATATAGCAAAAACAGATAATAGTGGTTCAAAAGAACGTCAAAAATTATACCAAAATAGCAATGTAGTGGAACTTGTGGGGAAACTATATTTAGATATGTTTAACCAACCTACACTTCTCATAAACAATGTCGATGTTCGAGTTATCCTAACATTAGAAAAACCAGATTTTTACCTCTTTGCAGATGATACTGATGAATCTCAACTGAAAATTTTAGAAGCCACTTTATTTATGAGACATGTAACAATTAATCCTAGTGTGCTATTAGCACATAATGCTGTATTGGAAAAAACTAATGCCAAATACAATTACAAACGGGTAGAGGTAAAAACTTTTACCATTCCACAGAATAGTTCATCAAGTGATATGATAATGTTTTTATTGGACAGTTGCCAAACACAATCATTTTTTGCATGACAGAAAATACAGGTTACTCTGGAAAAAGGTCAAAAAACCCATACAATTTTAAACATTTTGATATTTCACAATTTGTGTTAAACGTAAACGGTGTTCAAATACCTAATTCAGCAATTGAAACCAGTTTTTCAGATGAAAATAATTGCTGTACAAGAGCATACAGTACACTTTTTTCAGGAACTGGAATTTACCATAATGATAAAGGTCATCAGATAACAAAAACCATGTTTAGTAATGGGTTTTTCATTCTAGCTTTTGATTTAACTCCAGATGCATCAGGAAATGAAGTGTGTCAAGGTCTACTAAATCAAAGTACAGTTAGAATTGAGGCAAGGCTATCAAAACCACTTACATCTACACTGACTGCTATTGTTTATGGAGAATTTGATGCAAGTTTATAAATTGATAAAAACCGAAATATATTCTCAAACCTATAAATAGCATACATAAAAGTAAATTTGAATATTTGACAAAATGTCACTGTCTTGTGCACTTCTGGATGTAACATTTTGTAGTGATGATAATAATACCTTGTTTGCGAAAGATATTTGTATAGTTGGTTTTAAAGAACCTTGTAAAAAGTTTGTAAAAGAGCTCAAGTATAAATTTCCAACTAGGGATTTTATAAATGATAATTTTGATAATTACTCTTTTGGAACTGTGTACAACGATAAAATAAATAAAGAGCTCTGTCAAATACTAGAAAAATTTGATGTTATTATAACAAATAAAAAAATCAAAAAAGAGTTTTTATCAAATTATATTAAAGAAACAACTAAAGTATATGACTTGAGCCAATTTGATTTATAAATACCCTAGAGATAAGTGACGTATTAAGATGTAACAAACACACACGTAAATTTTTTAAAGGAGTTTTTGCTCTGGATCAACTCCCCAGAATAATTGAAAAACAAACTTTTTAATTGTAAACACTGATAAATCAAAAGATCCGGGAACACATTGGTTAGCTATTTTTAAGCCAAAGAATGGCTGTGTTGAATATTTTGATTCGTTTGGTAGAAAACCAGATAAATTAGAAATTTTAAGTTACTTAAAAAATCAATGTATAATTTTTAATAAGAAACAGTTACAAAGGAACTATTCAGATGTTTGTGGACAATATTGTTGTGTTTATATGTGGTATAGATGTTGCGGTTATAGTATGAACGCTTTTTTAAAACAATTTAATAAAGAAAATCATATAGAAAATGACAAAAATATAATAAATACTTTTCACCATATATTTGAAAATTATAATATTTCTCAATCATGTCTTCCTAAGAGATATAACATTTAATAATAAACTTTAGTGTAATTAAAATAATGGAAGAGCAAGGTCCTAGCATTAATTTGTTGCTGAGTTATACATATTTTCTCAACAAAAGTCACACATTAAAAATAGTTGTCGGATTTGACACAGATTTTTTTGAAGTTGCAAGTGTTTTTCATTGGATTGGAATGAAACCAATTATTTTAAAATATCATGAATGGTGTAAATTTTATGACCTATTTCATAAAAAATTTTCCAAGCAGTCAATTAAAAATTCAAAATTATGTTTACAAAGTGGATTAAAATCTACAGTAGGACAGAATCTTAGCATTAACAAAGAGGAAGCTGACGAGTTTTACAGTTTGATTGATTTCCTACATGCAGTAATTGCATATAATAAAACTGCAGAGCCAAATGTAAAGGAATATGTTAAAAAATACATAAAGACCTGTGAAGAAAAGAATGTTGCAAAGTTGAAAGAGGAGATTTATATTCCGGTTCAAAAATTTAATATACGATGTAATTTTTCTCGACTCTTTTATGAAATACCTGTATTTTTACAAAAAAAGATATTAAATAAAACAATTTTGTAACTATATAATTTGTTTTTTATTTCATTATTTATAAATTAGGTATAATTTGGTATAATTTCTAAATAATCTGGATCTCCTTCTTCATCACTGATATCCCAAATTGCTGGAATACCTTCTTGGTTATTTATTTCCAAAACTTGTTCTAAATAATCTGGATCTCCTTCTTCATCACTGGTATCCCAAATTCCTGGAATACCTTCTTGGTTATTTATTTCCCAAACTTGTTGCTCCTCTGCATCTTCTTCTAAGATTTGAAACGGTCGTATGAATTCTTCAGTTTCAATTAATTCCTCATCATCTATAGTCTCATCATCTATAGTGATTATTGCAGTTCCCTCAGAAAATGGAAATGTTGTTAAATCAGCGTCCATTTTTTCTTTTAAATTCTTTCTGTCGAGTTTTGTTAAGAATGAATGAAAAACAAATTAAAACCCAATATTTATACGAAGTTGTTGAGATATGGAGAACTTTTTAATGTAATGCAGAATAGGACAGTCAAAGAAACAATTCAAACTAATTTTCATTAATAATTTCATTAATTTTAATTTTTATAAACCTGAATCTGAAAAAATAAATAAAAAGAAAATTTATTTGAATCTGAAAAAATAAAGAAAATTTTTTTTAAACCTGAATCTGAAAAATAAATAAAAAGAAAATTTATTTGTATCTGAAAAAATAAAGAAACTAAATAAATAAAAAAGAAAATTTTTTTTTTTAAATTTTATGTTTATTTATATTATTTTAAACCTGAATCTGAAAAATTAAGAAACTGTATAAATAAAAAGAAAAATTTATTTTTTAAATTTTATGTTTATTTGTTAATTTTATTAGTCTTATAACTTAAGTTCTAGCTTAGATGATGAAACAAATTACATAATTTGTTGATAATTTGCATATATTTTTCCAAAAGACTCAGATAAGTCTATTATATTTAAATTTTGGTTTTTATCTTTAGTTAAAAAATGTTCTTTTTCTTTTATTTGTAATAAAAAATTTTCATCATCAAAAATATCTGAATATTTTTGTGGTATAAAAATTATTAAATTTCGAGTCTCAAAGACCCACTTAAGACCATAAATGGTCTTAATTTGTTTAATGTTTAAAATTTGATACAGAGCATCTTGCTCCATCTCTTTAATTTAAAAAAAATTTTTTTTGCTTTCAATATTTTTTTTATTGAAAGCTTCCTTGAAGGACCTTTTTGTTGGTATTTCTTCTTCTTCCTGAAGACAAATAATTTTCTGTTCCTGTTCTTGTTGTTGTTCTTGTTGTTGTTGCTGTTGCTGTTGGTGATGAGGATGATGTTGTTGTGGATGGAGCGGCTGCTCTAACTGACTTCTTCCTCTTTTTCGCTTATTTTGATTAAAAGACAACTCTTGTGTTGGTCCCATCCCATACGAATATATTTCTGATTTGGTGTTTTCCATCTGAACTATTTCTTTGAATTGATATATCTTAAGAAAGATCGTACTTTATTTATACTAATTTTTTCTTCTAAATAATTGTGTAAAAATCAAAAGACTTAAGAAAATTTTTAAAAACAAAAAGTTGTAAAGTAAATTATTTATTAATGTAATAAATTCTAAGTGATAATAATGAAACTTTAATTTTTTAAATAGCATTTTTTGTAACATTGTTGCATTTAACAGGGCTGAGTGTTAAAAAAAATCTGTTACATAAATTTTAATTATAATTTTTATGAAAGAATATTATTTATTTTTTTTTTTACTTATTCCTAAATTATTTATTTTTATTAGGGAATATTTTTCTATTAGCATTTTTGCAACATTGTTGCTTTTAACAGTGCTCTAAAGTTAAGAAAAATCTTTTACATAAATTCTAATTATACTTTTTATCAAAAAATATTATTTTTTATTTTTTACCTATTGCTAAATTATTAATTTTCATTAGTAAATATTAGCATTTTTACAACATTGTTGCATTTAATAAAAAAAATGTTTTACATAAATTCAATTATTATACTTTTTTATGGAAGAATATCATATTTACTTATCCATTGATTATGACTATTATCAAAGCCTAAATATTTCACATATACTTTATTACCTTTTCGTTTTAAAATTTTTTCAATTAAATAAGCATTGGGGTCTTTGACACTAGTTAATTCCTGTTCATAGAAGCCGCCACGAACTAAATTATTTTTATAATCTTTTAAACTATATGTAATCGGATCTGTCTTGTTTTTGAAATGTATTTTAAAAACCTCAGTTGAATAGTTAGGTTCATAACCTTTTTGAAAAGTACCTTTAGATCTTGCAATTCTAACAAAATCACCAACATTAAATTTTCCCTTATTAAATATTTTAGGGTAATTGTAAATTGAACGAAGAATTTGTTTTTCATTTTGTGATGTTACTTGATTTGGTTTTAACTTAATTGTACTATGTTTTGTGTTATTATATTTTTCAATTAGTTTTGGTAAAAGTTCAATCCATTTAAAATTTCCTTGTAAACTAAATTGTTTCCACATAATTGATTTTAATGTTCTGTTAAATCTTTCACAAACACTACCCTTCATTTCTGAATAAGTATGATAGTGATTTATTTTATAGATTTTCATTAAATTTTGAAATTTTTTGTTGAAAAATTCTTTTCTTTTTGAAAATTTCTTTTCATTATGATCAGAATGAATATTTTTTGGAGACTTCGCTTCTCTTTTAAAAATCCTTTCCATACTTCTTACTACGTCATCTGCTGCCTTTGATTTAACTTTTTCCGCATATGCATATTTTGAAAATATATCGATAACAGTTAAGAGGAACTTGTATCCATTATTTACTTTTTGATAGGCCGACATATCTACAAGATCAATTTCCCATGTATCTTTAACCCTCTTTGAGATATTATTCGTCTTCGAAATGTACGTCTAACTGGACGATGAATTTCAGAGACTATTTGTGCTTTTGACATTATTATTGAAAAGTTAAACTGCAATTGTGAATTTGAATAAAATCAGTATATGTATATATATACAAATATGTATAAATTTTGGATTACATTCTGAAAATTAAAAACTGTAAAATTAAAAAGATCTTTTTTTTTTTAAAAATACTATAATTTAATAGTTTAATACAAAATTTTTACAATATATTAACAATAATTATTAAATTTTTTTCTTTTTGAAGCCATAAGGAACTGAAGTATAATCATCTGCAAAAACTCGTTTTCTGGAATTTATTCGATATGTCTTTAATTCAGGAACAGTGATGACTCTGTGATCGTATGTTCGACGAATACTAGGAAATGTTATATTTATTTCCTGAAGATTGTTTAATTTTTTAACTAATTGTTTCATAGAGCCGAAATATATTTCTTGTAAAGCGTTATAATTTAAACGAATACCTTTGACTTTGCAAACAGTTTTTCGCATTTGGATTTGGTACTATAAATTTTGTATGCATAGTTCTTTGCGCCCCCACTGACAAATTCTGTAATGTAACTTCCAATTCCATATTCTACAAGCTCATCTGTCATATCTCCTATGAAAACTCCTGTTGGAGGATTATATTCTCCTTCACGTGCTACATATATTATTGAATCAGTGTCGTAATATAAAACTCGTTCTTTTAAATTGTTTAGGTAAGAATACAATTTTAAACGAGCTTGTGTGGTAGTGTAAGCAGCTATACAAACGTTAACTGTTAATAATGATTTTGGGTCTCCAATTTTGAGAAAAATGCTATATATTCTTTTGATCTCGTTTCTTTTTGAAATTCACACTCCCACTTTTCAATTACTTCATAACCTAAAGATCGTAATTTATTGACTTTGGATAGTGTAGCCTCATAACGTGTTTCATATTTTTTATCATTGTTATTTTTGCAACATTTTGGATGACCATGGTAATAACAACCATAAAACTCAAATATTTGTTTTGTGTCTGTACAATATCCGTCAACACGGAGACCAAAAATAACTTTTTCTTTTCCATTACCACTATGCTGAATACTTATTTTTCTTTGTTTTTCTTCCCACATTAACCATTTTATGGCAATAATTGATTGATTTTCTGATAAGCGATAACCTTATTTAGGTATAAGTCCAATTGTATACGGGTTTAAAAAATTCCTTCTAAAAACCAAATTACACGCTGAAGCAATTGTAGTGGCTTCTAAAAATGGCTCAACCTTACATTCTTTTAAAAATAAATTTCTGAATTTAATACAGGCTGCTGTTAAAATTTTTACGTCATTCAAACAATATTCTACAAGTTCATTTTGAAGGTTAAAGGACTTGTTTTTATTTTCTTCATACCATTCAAGAAATATTTTTCTTTCCGACGCACTCATTGAATTATAACAGTAATATTTACGATCGGGCAGCTTTCCATTATAATTTATATTGTTTTTACGATTAAACATATGAGGAAAATATCCTTTTTTCAAATTTATGTCTAAATCAAACGCTTTCGGTAAACATTGGATTGGAAAATAGTTTAATGAATTAATAAATTTCACGTTATCTAGCAGCATTAAAATTATCTTTGTTCCTCTTATAATTAATTTTGGTTTTATGATTGTTTTCTCTAAGATATAGTTTAATAAAAACTGGTTATCAAATGCTTGCCCATTATGTGCAATAACTATAACTTTATCAAATATTTTTCTTTGGTTGAGTATATATTCTAAAAATATTTGTATTGGATTCTGTTTTAACACATGTTGACGAAGTCCGCAAAAATTGCATCTTTCAACAATAGATAATATACAATGGGTGCAACGTTGTTCAAAAATACATAAATCAGGCTGATGTTCAATTATATCTCCTATTGCAACACCTTCATGAAGTTTCTCCCCGATAATATCATCTTGAGTTGTTTCGAGATCGTAGAAAATATATAATATATTCTTCAGTTCAGCTAATTCTTTACATGGTGTAATAAAGCATTGGTGATCTGAAGCTACATTTGTATTACAATTTTTACACAAATGTCCATAGCATATATGATTTACATCAGCTCTGTATACTTTAAAGCATTTTTTACAGGAATTTATAAGAATACAAATAGATTTTTTATTTGTAGATGATGTTGCTTTATGATTATCAAAACAAGTTTGACCTTTAAAAATTCGATTACATACATACATTTAATGTTTGGAAAATTTACGTCACACGCCGGAGATGATTTACAGAAGAAACATGACTGTGCACATCGGTGAGACAATCTATTGTTATATGGAACATTGCATGTTTGGCAAAAGTAATCACAACTAAATGCTGCTGTTAGTGATGTAATTACATTGAAGTGACCTTCATTGTATATCAAATTTAATCTTTTTTCCTTAGGTTCTTCACCTTGAAAAATAATCGTTTTTCCTTTTCCTCTGAAATCAAAAACTACAATTTGATATTTTGAGAGGTAAAGTTGAAATTTTTTGAGCTCATTGATACTTGCTCCTTTTGCTGGAATACATACATTTGAATTTCTTATTAGTTGTAACGCCCCTTTCAATTGAAGTTGACCTATATCTTTTTGAATTTTACAGTAGTCAATTTCTTTTTCTTTGAAAGAGATAGCAACAACTAACGCACGTCGTAAGCATAAATTATCATTGTTTTTAATTGTAATTATGCCTCTTCTTTTATTACATTCCTCTTCAAAATTGTTGTATCTTTTTCCTCTATCTCTTCCTGCTGAAGTCGTACATACGTTACATTTATACAGAATGTATCTGTAGATAATCTTTCGGAGTTACTTTGAAAAATTTTTGAAATGACGTCCCAAATTTCCGAAATGTCAAGATCTTTTGCATCTTTAAAATTGATCCAGGCTGGACCACGTTCATGAAAACTTTTGGCATCCAAAAGTAACTCCAATTTTATCACTAGGATCAACATTTTCAAGTAAATTGTTAAATAATTCTTCAATACCAGTTTTAATCCAATCTATTGGATCTTTGTTGTCTGGTACTGATTTATTGCAAACTCCAATTTTTTTCCAAAAATGTTGAATCTTTTTACATTCACTGATTTAATTGATATAATATTGAATTTTTCTGTATTCATTTTTGTATTTTTAATTAAATTTTTATTAATTATTATTATAATTTTATATTTTTCAATTTTTATTTTGAAAGAACCGACTGCGAACGTTTCTAATCTTCGAATTTTTCTCTATTAACAATTTTTTTTACATTTTACAATTATTTATACTATATAATCCTTAATCAATGCTTATACATAATAAGAAAAAAATATTTCAAATATATAAATAAATTTGTTTTATTTTTTTTTTAACACAACATAAGAATACATCTTTTTTATTCTACGTTCTTACATATCAATAAAATCTAAAAAATATTAATAATTTTTTCTTTCCTTTTCTTTAAATATTTCATCAGAACAAAAAAGAAAAGAAAAAAATTCAGATTTAAAAACCAGCTTTGCACTTTTTTCTTTTAATTTTAAAAATTCGCATAGGTACACTTAATTTGTTTAAATTTTTCTCTTTACATTTTTTAAAAACGCATTTTTTCTTACTATTTCCTTTCACGCCAGTGCTATACGTACGAGATGCTAGACAATAAAGTTATACGTCATAGCAACTCACCTTATCCTGCCCCAGTCTGGATCGTATCTAAGAAGGTAGACGCCAGCGGCAAACAAAAATGGAGATTGGTAATTGATTATCGGAAACTGAATGAGATTACAGTAGACGATAAATTCCCATTCCCCAACATTGACGAAATTTTGGATAAACTTGGTAAATGTCACAACTTTACCACATTAAACTTAGCAAAAGGATTTTGTGAGATTGAAATCGAAGAAAGCTACATTCATAAAACAGCTTTTAGTGTTGAAGATCGACACTATGAGTTCTTAGGAATTCCTGTCGGCTTGAACACGGCACCAGCAACTTTCCAACGACTAATAAATAACGTTTTAAAAGATTACATAAATAAAATTTGCCTAGTGTATCTTGATGATATAATAATCTATTCAAAATCTCTACAAGGGATGAAAACTTGGACTCTTTAACAAAAATTTTACAAGGATTTAGAGAAGTAAACCTCCAAATTCAAAGGGAGAAATCCGAGTTTTTAAAAAAGGAAACATAATTCATTGGGCACATAGTTAGCGAAGAAGGTATAAAATCAAATCCGAAAAAAGATAGAATGCGTTACTAAATTCCCTAAAACCCCCAAATTAATCTAACAATTTCTTAATTACGGGATATTACAGGAAACTTATTGAAGACTATTCGACAATAACAAAGCCAATGGCAAAATATTTAAAAAAGAACTCCATAATAAACGTTTCAGACCCAGAATATCTAAAAAGTTTTAATACCCTAAAACAAGTAGTGACTTCCGCCCCAATACTGGTATACCCTGATTTTATAAAAGAATTCACTTTGACAACGTACGCTAGTAACTTCGCTCTAGGAGCAATATTATCCTAAAACAATCATCCTATTTGATCCGCAAGCCGTACACTTAACAACCACGAAATAAATTACAGCACAATAAAAAAAGAATTGCTCGCAATCGTATGGGCAACCAAGTATTTTAGACCATGCCTATTCGGGAGGAAATTTTCGATCGAAACAGATTGCAAACCACTAACCTGGTTATTTTCAATCAAGGAACCAAATTCTAAACCAGTTCTATGGAGAATAAGACTATCAGAGTTTGATTACACTATAAAATATAAAAGAGGGGTAAAGAACGGAAATGCCGATGCATTATCTTGAATACATCATATAAAAATTCAAAGTCACCTATAAATATATTTAAAAACCAAATTATTATAAAAAATTATTATCGGGAGCCATGAGAAAAAAAAACACAAAAATATTTAGGAATTATAGGAAAATAATATGCTTAAAAAAATTAGATACGGAAACTGCAATAACTATACTTAAGATTCATTTAAACCCAAAACAATTAAACGCAATTTTAATAGGCGAAGAATTATTCTATATAAGAATATCCTATTTTTGTTAAAGTCTATAATAATAATTTTACAAACAATAAAGATTTTAAAATATTAAGATGTCACAAAGAATTACAAAATGTTGAAGACGAAAATAAATTAGTAGAATTAATCGAAAAACATCATAAAAACAATAACCATAGGGGAATTGACGTAGTTTATAAAGAACTAAAAAGTATTATATATCATCCAAATTTAAAATTAAGAATTACGCAATATATTTATAACTGTGAATATGTATGTTAGAAAAATACGATAGAAATCCACCAAAACCATTTAAAATCACCGAAACACCAGTAAGGCGAAATAATACATATTGACGTATTTTATACATTAGAGAGAATTTATTCATGACAACCATTGGCAAATTTGCTAAATATGCACAAGCTTATAAGATACACACGGAAAAATGAAAAAAATTATAGTCGACAACGAACTTGGATTTAATGCATTATCAATCCAAGAATTTCTTAGACAACAAACTTCAAACGGGGATGTAGAAAGACTATACAATACAAGGTATAGGTATAAATTCCTGCCATTTGATCGTGACCCTTAAGGGAATAAAATATAAAAAGAAGGTAGAAAATTTGTATAGAGTTTTAATTACGAGAAGGTAATAAATAACAAGGTTGTTGTAATTTTATTTTGTTTTATTTTTTTGTTACAAAATTTATACAAGAATAACCTTATACATATTAGATTTTTGGTTCATTCCTTTTCCTTCTTTCAGTTGACCCAATTGTAAACCCCTTTTCTCGCTCATTCCCTTATATTATATTTCAGAAAAAAAAAGAAAACCAAAAGAACATATTTAATATAAGTACAATCAAACGTTAATAAATAATTTTTTTCTCTTGTTAAACAATTAGAAAAAATTCTAAAACCCCACAAAAAAAAAAGACGAGTCAAAGAAATTTGACACCAAAAAAAAAGTTCCCGAATACGAACTTGAATTACGGGAAAATTATGTCACACGACTTATTATACAAACTTACAAAAAAATTAAATCTTAACAATTATAACAATTAAAGTCACTAAATAAAAAAAAAAATATATCAACTTACAAAAAAAAAAAAAAATTTTAAACATTATCATAATTATATTATTATCATTAACATATCGCTAAATAAAAAAAAATCTCAACTTACAAAAAAAACGAAATCTTAAACATTATAATAATTAAAGTCGCTAAAATAATTTTTACAGAAAATGCTTACATTAATAATCATACTAACCTACATACTCACTACACACACACAAACTATAGAAATTCAAGATCTCACTTCAAGACCTGTAGTGTATCTTGACTTACTCACAAAATCATTTCCATAACTGTAGATTTAACATTACCAAAATAATTTTAAATTAAAATTAAAATTAAATAACATAAAATTGCTGACCTAACATTTTTTGTGGTCACACTTTCAATTACAAACATCTGTTTACCTTTGTATCGTACAATAATCAAGTACATTTATTTATATACAATATATTCAATAAAGAAGAAGATCAAATTACATCTTTCGTTTAGATTTTTAAAGGTTATGATTTGTGAATGATTCAGTTTTGTATGCAATTATATTTTTGATAATATTTTGGTTAATTATTACATATGGAAATTGTATTGTAGAAAGGTACTATATTATATTATATAATATTGCAATATATTATATTGCATTTTTGTCCCAAATAATTTCTGTGTAACAAAGCAATAAATTGTTATAATATATTGACTTTGATAATTTTAGTATTAAGATAATGTAAATTAAAATAGTATAAATAGTAAGACTTTTGAAAATAAAAATCAGAATTATTTTGGATTCAAACCCGAATAGTTTTCCTGAGCAATTAACTTTGCTTGCTTTATTTTATTATTTTATATTTATTTTATCTGAGCTTTGCTTGTTTTATTTCATTTTTATTAATTTAAATTAAAAGATTTGCCTTAGCCTTAAAATAAGGAAACAGCAATTTAGTTTACCATATTGATCAGCGGTTACTGCGCTGGATAAATATACGGTAAATTGTATGTGTGCCATTAGGAAAGACTAATAACAGCACGTTAGCCGCATATATACAATTTGTTATAGGGAAAGACTATTATTAAAAATCAATATAACATTAAATTTATTACATGGCGACCCTGCACTTATCTGGAATATAGTGCAGTGAACATTATATCAACTGAGTTCACACCAGGTGCTGAAGTATGGAGATAATAATAAAAACAACGTTAGAAAACAACATATTAGCAGAAATTAAAAAGTTAAAAGGGCAACAAAAATAGTATGGGACTATTTTCAGGCGAAGCATCAGCCACCGTAGTACAACAGGCAAATTTAAACACGCATGAAATACTAAAAGAAGTTGCGTTAATAGCAATTTTTGACATCATTTATGACATAGCGAAACACTGCACAGATAAAAGGGCAAAAAGAAGAGCAAAACAAGCACTACTAGCAGCTATATAAAATATTAAAAATATTACATTATAAGAATATTACAATTATATAAAATTTAAAAACATTATGCAACAAAAAAATTGTTTAATTTTAACAATATCAAATGAGCGCTAATTTCACTTACTTAGAATATAATTTACTATAATTTTATTTTAAATTACTTTTAATTGTTATTATTATTTTTCCTATGCAATCAAATTTTTGTTAAGTAATAATTTTATATATGAGTGTAGGTCAAGAATTAGTATTGTATCAATGTAACTTAAATTTTAGTTATTTTATTAATGCAACGTTAACAATTTTTATAACTGTTTTCTTGGTATATAAACGAACAACTTTTTATGCAAAATTCATTCAAATAAAAGATATTAAACTTTTCTTTACAACTCAACAAATGTAAAATTTGTTTTACTTATTCTTTAGCAGAATAAACATTGGTCCTTTGAGCCTAAAAAAAAAAAAAAGTGCCCTACAGAACAAGTGTCTTTAAAACTCAATAATTTATTGTAAAACTAGTGTTTACAATAATATCTATAAAACTAGTGAATAAATAAAAAGGTTGCGCTATAGAATAAGTGTCTATAGTCTAATTTCAGGTTTACTAGCTGTATTATAAAGCTGCAAATTAACTACTTAAATAGAAATCTACTGAGGTTTTTTCTAAATCTACGGTATCTGTTGTTGTGTGCTGCCACTATTACAACTACAAATCAATTATCTAAAGCGTTATAGAGGGAGTTTCAGCTCTCATTTAAAAGAAAAATTTTTTTAAACATGGCACAACTTATCAAGGATCAGAAGCTATTATATATAGATGTTGAGAAGATGCTAACTAATTTCAAAAAAGATTCTTTAAGTAGAAAAATAAGGAAATATGCGTCAGCGAGACTTAAAAAACGAGATGAACTATGGCAAAGAGCTGTAGAAAATGACACGAACATTCAAGCATTTAATGATGATGAACATGCATATTTTAAAACGGAAAGTTTCGCTAAGATGAAAATCCTTGTGGAACAGATAAAAAATGAATTTGAGAAAATTCTTTTCAATGCAATAAAGCAAGAAGAAACGGCAGAATCACTTAAGGAAATAAATGATCTTGTGAGTAGGCAAATCATTTTGATTACAATATTAAAAGGAAAAATTGTGCGAATTCAGGATAAAATTAAAACAGAGTTATCTACTACATATATTCATGAAAATTTAAGAACATTGAGAGAAGCTTGGAATAAAATCAACGAAAACCACATTGCAGTTGCAACAAGGATGAACAGGCACATGAATACTTTACTGAAAGAATATTCGAAGAAATTCAAATAAGCTACGAAGAGATAATAATAAATCTGCAAGAAAAACTGTAAGAAAAGAAGATCACAGAAGAGAATCCACCGAAATTAAATAGAAATAATAAAGAAACAAATTTGCAACTTCCGGAAATTGAGTTATCAAAATTTTCAGGAAGTTACTTTAACTGGAAGACTTTTAGAGACCTGTTTATGGAATTAATAGAACAAAATAAAGATTTAGGAAAAGCTCAAAAATTTCACTATTTAAAAGCAAACTTAAACAACGAACCATTTGAATTGATCAAGCATTTACCAGTTACTGCTGAAAATTATGACACAGCATGGCAAATTTTGGACAAACGTTACAATAATATAAGATTACTAGCTGCACATCAATTAAAAAATCTGCTGAATCAACCCAACATATTGAAAGAGTCGGCAAAGGCAATAAGGAAATTACACGACGTTACAATTGAGAGTCTTCTAGCTATTGAAAACTTACAAATTTCAGTAGAAAATTGGGATCCACTATTAATACATTTACTTGTGCAGAAATTAGATAAAGAGTTACATAGACTATATGAGCAATCATTAAATTCACCTCGAGAATTGCAGACATTAAACCATTTTTTCGCGTTTTTGGAAAACCGATTCCAAACATTGGAATCATTAGAAGGAAAAGCTTCAACGGAGCAAAAATTAAGAACATATTATGGAAGTTCTATTAATCATAAATGTGCTTTGTGTCATCAAAACCACAAAATTTATCAATGCGAAAAGTTCAAGGGTTATAATGAACAACAAAAATTCGAATACGTTACAAAACATAAGCTATGCAAAAACTGTTTAATGCCAGGACATTTTACAATAAACTGTAAATCTTCATTTACGTGCAAGATATGCAACAAGCGTTATAATACACTCTTACATAGAGATATAACTGCCAGTAACAAGCCAAGGATAGCAAAGGAACAATCTAGAGACGTTCAAATATCAGCACATTACTCTTCTAATTCGTCATTTAGCAAAAAACAACAGCACTCGCTAGCAACAGCACTCGTTGAAATACACAGAAAAGAGGGCTCTTATATTAAACTCAGAGCACTAATTGATCCGTGTTCTGAGGCAACTTTAATAACAGAAAATAAGGCACAACAGTTGCAGCTGAAAAAACATAAAACTTCTGCATCTATATCAGGCGTAGGTACATTAAAATGTGGTATATCTCAATACATGATACGTTCAAATAATAATCAATATACGTTCAAAATTTAAACCAAATACTTACATATACAAAAATGCATTTGTATTACCTAATTTAGCTAGTTATCTTCCATAGGAAAATATTACATTTTATCAGTCCTGGGAACACATTAACGGCCTAAAATTGGCAGATCCTTACTTTTACCAATCTAAACCGATAAATATTATACTCGGAGCAAGTGCTTATGGGCAGATTATCTTAAACCATGTAATTAAAGGAAAAAGAGGTACGCCAATCGTATCCTGACAGGATGTATCCGAACTCTGTTTTTCGAGCGATTGGCGTACCTAATCGTTCTAAATCATGCAAGAACAATCAACAAATTCAATAAAGTGTCATTTTATTGAGATTGATATCTCAAAAGAACTGTCAAAATTTTGGGAAACAGCTTAGCCCAGAAAAGGTGTCGTCAACTGAAGAAATTGAATGTGAGAAATTCTATCAGACAACACATCGTCGTGCGGAAGATGGAAGTTATACGGTTCCATTACCACTCAAGAAACAACCAAATAGATTAGATTTTAATGGTTCCAAAGAATTGGCCATGGCAAGATTGTATCAAGTAGAACGCAAATTTAAATATGATTCATTACTCGAAAAAATGTATAAACATTTCATGAATGAATATAGCAAGTTCGGTCATATGGTACTAGCAGAAAATGACGATCAGATTAAATACTACTTACCACATCATTCAGTATTAAAACACGACAGCTCAACCACCAAATTAAGAGTAGTTTTCGACGCCTTCGTTAAACGAAGCACTACAAAAAGCTTAAATGATTGTATGATGACCGGACCTAATTTACAACAAAACTTAGTAGAAATCTTATTAAGATGGCGAAAATATAAAATTGTTTTCACAGCTGATATTGAGAAAATGTACCGCCAAATAAAGGTAGATAGCAGAGATCAAGATTACCAAAGAATTCTTTGGCGAAATTCAACAAGAGGGCCAATTAAGGAGTATAAATTAAAAACTGTTACATACGGAACTGCTGCAGCACCTTATCTAGCAATTAAAACATTACGTAAACTGGCTGCAGATGACAGTCACTTATTTCCGTTGGCAGCTAAAGCAATTTTAAATGATACTTATATGGACGATGTTGTGTTAGGAGCAGACGATTATGAAACCGCTGTGAAAACATCTATTCAACTTATACAACTTCTTAAAGGTGGGAAGCTGAATCAAAGAAAATTGAGCATTAACCATCCTAATGAGTTAAAACAAATACCAGGAGAACTAAGAGAATCTGCAAACAGTATCAATTTTGATGATGGTGAATCAATAAAAGCATTAGGACTTTGCTGGGTACTGACTTCCGACAAATTAAAATTCAATATTAACATTAAACCAGACCCAGAAATTATTACTAAACGATGGATATTGTCTGATGCTGCGCGAATCTTTGATCCAATAGGATTACTTTCTCCTATAACCATTAAAATAAAATTATTGTTTCAAGAAATATGGTTAGAACAATCGGATTGGGATGATGCAGTTTCTAAGAAAGTATTAAAGGAATGGCAAAAGTTTAAAACTGAATTGAAACTGCTACAAAGAATTTTGGCTTATTGCAAACATTTTATATCTAATCTAAAACTTAACAAGGAAGATCGTAATAAGGAAAATTTAACAACTATCGAAATAAAGACGGCAACAATACATTTAGTGCAAACCACACAAAACAATACTTTAAAGATGAAATCGAATGTCTTTTAAATCATCGTCTAATGAAAAAAAAATAGCAACTTATTAAACCTTAATCCATTTTTAGATGAAAACAAGCTTCTTCGTGTCGGAGGAAGAATTACAGAATTTGAAACTAGCTACAACCGAAAAGATCCATTTATCTTACTATAAAAATCCATCTTAACCGATCTTATAATAAATTGGGCTCGTAAACACACTTTACATGGGGAAAACTCAAAGACTCTGGAATATATAAGACAAAATTATTAGATTTTAAACGGCTTAAAGGCAGTCAAAGGTCAAATTCATCGCTGTACAGTTTATCATCGATTTAAAACATCAACGATAACTCAACTAATGGGAAATTTACCGAAAAGCAGATTAACAATAGCAAGACCCTTCACTAATTGCGGTGTTGATTATGCTGGACCATTTACCTTAAGATCATCAGTAGGGCGTGGTACAACAAATTTTAAAGGTTATATTGCACTATTTATTTGCTTCAGAACAAAGGCTATTCATATAGAAGTGGTGAGCAGTCTAACTTCCACTGCATTTCTAGCAGCTTTTAAACGCTTCATTAGTCGAAGAGGCCCTGTTTCAAATCTTTATAGCGACAACGAAACTAATTTCACAGGAGCTAATAAAATACTAACTAACATCTTTAACAAAAACCTATATCAAAATGAAATATCTGACACCATATGTAATGAAGGAACTCAATGCCACTTCATACCGCCAAACTCACCGCATTTCGGAGGACTTTGGAAAGCAGGAGTAAAATCAACCAAATATAATTTAAAACGAATTCTAAAAGATCACGTGTTAACATACGAAAAGTTAAATACATTGATGAGAAAAATAAAAGCGTGCCTAAATTCTCGTCCACTCTGTCTGTTAAATAATGATCCAAAGAGCTTAGAAGTACTAACTCCTGGCCATTTTTTAATTGGCGGACCACTCCTTTCATTTCCAGAAGAATACGTCTTAGATAACAAATTAAACTCTTTGAAAAGATGGCAGCTACTTGATCATATGCACCAAAACTTCTGGAGAAGGTGGTCTAAAGAATACATTTCCAGGTTACAATTCAGACCAAAGTGGACGCAACAGCAACCTAATCTCCAAAAGAGAATCATTGTTGTCGTAAAAGAAGACAATCTTCCACCAATAAGATGGACCCTGGGCAGAGTTATTGAAACAACGGAGGATGATAATGGATTGGTACAGGTTGTTACCTTAAAAACAAAGAACTCAGTGATTAAGCAAGCAAATACCAATCTATTACCAATCGTTGATAAAGGGGGAGGGAGGGGGCGGTACGCGCAATATAGCTACCAGGTTGCAGATATGTTAGCCTAGCCTCTGTTACCCAACGCCAAGTTTTACCTTCACGTGGTCCTTCCTGTTACGCTGAGTACCTCAATCGAAAGATTAGGTATCCAATCCTGGTGGAGTACTTGGGTCAGCAAACAAACAAAACTGGCGGTTTCCTTGGGTTACTTCGACATTTAGACTTAAAGCCCAAGGAAATAAACTTCTGAGAGCTATTTTAACATTTTGATTTAAAGGTCCAGTGGTAATCATCGTAGAGTCTTTCCCACAGTAGGCGGCTACAAACAGCGTTTGTTTCCCTTAATAGGCGGCTGAACCGAAAAGAAGGAAAACTACCAAAAACCCTTCAGAAGGCAACGGGAAACCACTGGAGTAATATTCCTAGAAACAAATCACATGAATTACACACAAAACATACCGCCCTCAGTTTCCGGCAATACGAGGGTGCTAAGAATCCCCGGAAGTAAAACAAATCAACACCTTCAAATAGGAACGTGGAATGTGAGGAGTTTATATGAAGCAGGAAAACTAGCAAACACCATAGTTGGAATGAAAAAACTTAAGATCGACATAATGCCTAGTAGTGAAACTTGGTGGAAAGGATCAGGCGAAGAGCTCGAAAACCAAATCGAAAGAAAACTATAGATCTTGATAAACTGAAAAACGAGTCTATTAAAGCCAGCATTGCATTAGAAATTATTAATAAACTTCGTACTGTGAACTGTAATAGGAGTTTGGAAGGCGTTGAGTTATGGCAAAAAGCAAAAGATATTTTAAACAGCGTCACTAATAATAAAATTGTTCCCAAACGTTTTATTGCTAAGCGAAAGTGGAATTAACGAGCGAGAGGCGGAAATTTAAAAACATAGATATCTTAAGATACAAAGAACTTCATAAAGTAATTAAGGCAAAAATTAAGAACGCAAAAAACGAACGGCTTACTATAGAGTGCGAAGAATTGGAAAGATTGCATAGGATACACGATGACTTTAATTTACATAAGAGGATTAAAGACTTATCAGGTGTCCATCGCAAAGTCAATCATCTTCAGTTATTGCTGCAAAAAGTCAATCACCATAGTAAATTATTTGGCCTTAATATGAATACAAGTAAAACCAATTTCATGATAGTAAGCAGAAGAAATACCTATAGTAATACTACTAAATTAACGCTAAATGGTTTAGACGTTGAGCGAGTCACCCGTTTCAAATATCTAGGATATTGCTTAGATAAAAAATGGAGAACCTCATCTGAGATTAAATCTAGAATAGAAATGGCACGTCAGACCTTCTGCAGATATCAGCTTGCCATATAAAAAAGTTAGGGATATGAAGAAAAAAAAACTTATAAAATATGCGTGGATTAAAGAGGGTAAAATATCAATTAGGAAAACATAAAATAGCAAAATTATCCGAGTTTTATCAACATCCAATTTAAATGTTGAATAAACACTATGAAGATTTTATTTTACCACTCAAAATCCATGTAAAAGAAGTTTGTGATTATGTATCTCAAGTTAATTTTCAAAAAAATTATTCACTCAAAATATTATATTTAAATGTTAGAAGCCTAAAGAATAAAATAGAAGACATATCACTTATAATAGAAAGTTTAAAAACAATTGTTCACTTAATTGTATTCACTGAAACTTGGTTGTTTGATTATGAAACTAGTCAGGTTAATTTAATGAATTATAGTAATGTATTTTCATATAAAAAAACACGTAAAGGAGGTGGCACTGCAATGTATATACACAAAACACTTAATTATAAACTTCAATATATTTATTCTGATGAATATCATAACATTATAAATATCAGTTTTAACTTCAATAAAAACCATATCTTTGTCTCAGCTATATACAGACCACCTGAAAGAAATTGTGAAAATATAAATAAATTTAATGAAATATTAGAGTATAATTTAGCAAATCTTTCTAAGTATGAAACTTACATATTTGGTGATTTTAATTTTAACATAAACAATGCCTCTTCAGATATTGAAATGTATAAAACTGTTGTGGAAAGTAATGGCTTCTTCTTTTGTGACTATACTAACACTAGACTAATAAGTAAAACCTGTTTAGATCATTTTATTTCTAATAATGTAAAAATAAATACTAATATTACTCACCTAAATACTGAAATTTTTGTGATCATCAAATTATAATAGCTGAAATAAATAATTATACTTTAAAAAAAAATTGTTGATGTTCCAATTAATGTCAAAACAACAGATGTTAGAAAAGTAAAACAAAAATTGAAAGAGTGTCCAATAATATTTATGTCAGATAATGTAAATGACAAATATAAACAATTAAAACAAAATTTAATATTACATACCAGAGATGCCACATGCAATAAAATTATAAAGATAAAGCAAAAAGAAGTACCACCCTGGTTTGGTCTTGAATGCAGAAGAATAAATAATATAAAAAATTATTGGCATAGAAAACATATAAAAAATTATGAAAATGAACATGTAAAGAATGAATATAAATTTTGGCGTAATAAATATACTTCAATCAAACGAAAAAAACAAATTAGTTATGATAATAATATATTTCAGAAAACTAAAGGAAACCCAAGCAAAACGTGGAAACATATTAAAAATATTATAAATCCTTGTCCAAAGAATCAAAATGGATTATTTCATGATCAAAATGCAGATAATAAAAAAAAAGTAATGAAACTAAATGAATTTAATCGATACTATGCCAATGTTGGAAAGACTTTAGCAAGAAAATTTAATAAGGTATATGTACCAAAAATAAAGACAACATCAAGATTTAAATTTAAGTTAATATCTCTAAATGAAACAAAAAATTTAATAAATAACTTAAACAATACTACGGCAACGGGTTATGATGAAATTCAAACGAAAACAATAAAGTATTGCCAGGATGAATTGTTATTAAATATAAGAAATCTGATTAACACATCCTTAATTTGCGGTGAAGTACCAGAGAGTCTAAAAATAAGTAAAGTAATCCCAATTTATAAAGGTGATGGAGATAAAAATGAAGAAGTAAAAAGCAGAGAGTGGCTGTAGTATTTCTCGATTTAGCTAAAGCATTTGACTCAGTTGACAGGAAGATTCTTCTACGTATACTATTTGAATGTGGAGTTTTTGAAAAGGAACTTAAGTGGTTTAAGAACTACTTATCTGGAAGAAAACAGTATACAGAATGTGAGCAGTATAAAAGCAAAATAGAAGATGTTGAATTTGGAGTTATTCAAGGCAGTTCGCTCGGCCCTACACTATTTGCGTGCTATATAAGTGGTTTTTCTAAATTAAAATTTAAAGCTAAGGCCTTTTTATATGCAGATGATATAGCGATTGTTTTTAGAGAAAATAATTATACTGAATTAGAAAAATAAATAAATCTAGATTTAAAAGAAGTCAGTGAATGGATGAAGATTCATAAGCTGACGGTAAATATAAAAAAAAAACAAAATACATGTTAATAAAAAAATAGCCGACAGCAAAAGTAAAAATTATGTATAGTGGTACTGAAATAGAGGAAGTGGATATATTCAAATATTTAGGAATATATATTGACGCCAAATTAAAATGGAACCAACAGTCAAATGAAATTGCCAAAAAAACTAGACGTATCGCAGGTGTTTTCAAATTAGCAGAAAAAAGAGTACCATATGAACAAAAAAGTTCGATATTCTATTGCTTATTTCATTCCACCATATCATATGGCATAATTGTGTGGGGCAATACTTACCTAAAGAATATCGCTAAGCTACAAAGAATACAAAATAAAGCGATTAAAAATTTTTATGGGCTGAATCATCGTTCTTCAACCACAGAAATACATCAGCGCTTTGGAATACTAACATTAGAATTACATAAAAAAATGATGCAAGCTATTACATAATATGAAAACAAAATAAATAAAAACTAATGTAGACATAATCCAGAATAATGAAATACATAGCTATAGTACCAGGACAGCGAATAATATACACTCACACAACTCGGAAACTTTCAATATAGCAACTAAGATGTACAATGAATTACCATTAGAAATTAAAATTATGGAAGATAAGAAAATTAAAACTAAAATGAAACAATACTTTTTAAACTTTTTATTATAGCTTTTAAATGTAAATAATACAGGCTTAATAATATGATAAATTTTTCCTAATGTTTTTGTGAATTAAAAATTAATGAATTGCTATATCTATTTATTTGGACTAGTTTTTGTATTTTTGTATTCTTAATGTTTCTATTATTATTATTATTTTGTTTTTTCTTTTTGTAGTTACATCTTAAATTTTTTACCGCTTTGATCAAATTTTTGTTTTAATATACATATTATATTGATATGTTATAAAAAATTGTATATACTCTGTATGAGCTGTAAGCTCTTTTAGAGGGATAAATAAATAAATAAATAAAAATATTTAAAAAAAATTTGTGCAATAGAGAATTTGATCTCAGTCTAAGATTAAGACTCGTAAAATGTTACGTCTGGTCAGTTCTTTTGTATGGCATGGAGACTTGGACGTTGAAGATAGAAGTTATGAATAAGATCGAGGCGTTTTAAATGTGGACCTTTAGACGAATTTTAAAAATATCGTGGGTCGATAGAGTGAGTAATACCGAAGTTCTGCACAGATTACACACTGAACGCGTCGTAAATCTACATACCTTGGACACATCATGCGCTACAATAAATATGAAATCCAACAACTTATAATCCAAGGCAAAATTGAAGGCAGACGTGGTGTAGGTAGAAAAGAAATATCTTGGCTTCGTAATATCAGAAACTGGACGGAGTTGAGAACAATCGCCGAACTATTACAAACAGCATCCAACAGAGTACAACAACATTATCATAAATTTGCATGTCTAAATGTGATTCGCCAACATTCAAGAGGATTGGCAGCTAAAGAAGAAGATAACGAAGCAGAAGCTATTAATACATAAAAAAAGGAAGAAAATTTAACGGTTCAAACTTCATCAGAATCATTAATGGATGCCAGATCTCTTCAAGATCAGATAGTTCCAGATCTCTTCAAGATCAGTAAGCAACAAAAAGAAAAGGAAAGGAATAACATTCAAGAAATCTTCATAATAAACATACTCCAGCCACAAAGAAACATATGAGCCATAATAAAACTAATTATTTCAGTTCCATATCCTTAACAATAGTACTTAGTTTTTTATTTGTATTAGCATTAGGAGACAATAAAAATACTGTTAAATCTTATACTGATATATCCTTTAATAATAAACAAGGAATTTATTTTGAAAAGGTTGCAGATACAGATATATATAGCAGTGAGTGGATTTTGTTGGTTCATTTTAATTTAGCTCCATATTATCATCAAATAGAAGGCATTAAAACCTCAATAAATTACCTGAAATATGCTAGCGATGTGGAATTCGAAGAATATTGTATTACGATTATATGTCAATTACGTCATCAATATGTAGAAGTAGAAAACGCTAACCAATTAATATATTATCAAAATAAGCTTACTGGAAAACGAAAAAGAACTGCACTTGGGATAGTTGGAAGTATAGCTCACAGTTTATTTGGAGTTCTAGATGAAGAATGTGTTGAAAAATATGAAGCTCAAATAACTGAATTGAAAGAAAACGACAATAAGATTGCAAACCTTTTGCAAAATTAAACTTCCATTATTGATTCTACACTCAATTTAATGAAAAGAGAACAGAAGCAGAATTCTCAACAATTTTTAGACATTAAAAAGCAATTGTCAGTGTTATCAGACGAAATAAATAGACCTAAACAGCATCAAAATATTTTTGGAAAATTCAATTCAGCAGTTTTGTTAATAACATTAGATTTAAATAGTATCAGGTATATTCAACAAGCTATTATATGAGCTATTTCAGATATTCATCATGGTAAAATTAGCCATTTGTTATTAACACCCACACATCTTTCTTCTCAACTTAAAATCATTCGAGATCATATCGCTAGAAATTTGAGGATTCCTGGAGATCCAGATGAAAATCAGATTCTTACATTATATTCATTAATGCAGGTAAAAACACGAGTAACTACTAATAATATACTCTTCGAAATTAAAATACCGCTATTTGATGTAGAATATTATAAAATGTATCGATTAATACCAATTCTTATGAATAACTCTAAACAGTTTGTGTAGCTTGAACTTTCAAGTAAATACTTACTTGTAAATACATATCATGATCGGTATACACCTATGGAGACTGCTGATCTTACATTTTGCCGACATTGGAAATCGGATAATCTTTTATGAAAATTAAAAATACCGCTATATGGAGTGCGATCTAATGTAAGTAAATGTGAAATTGAACTACTTAATATGGAAATCAATTTATCACCGTTTTGTAAAATAAAAAGTTATGCAATGGTTACAAAATGGATCAGAATGCATACTGCAAATAACTGGATATAGCTTTTACCTAAAAGGACTGCATTCGACCTTTCATGTGGCAATAATTTGCACAACTAACACTTGAGGGGAATGATATAATTCAGCTTCAACCAATTTGTTTTTTGAAGGACTCAAACATGTTTCTATCAGCCGACAGCATATTCACAGGCAATATAAGTTCATCATTTTTATTAGAAACAAATATTCCAAAAAATATTTCGCATTCTATGTTTAATAAACCTTTTAATAATTAAAATAAATATTAATAATAATTTTTTTTTTATTCTGTTACCAATTTGAATGCACTTGAACCAACTAAAGAGATTAAAAAAATTGTTAAAGAATCCAAAGAAAAATCCAAGTAGAACCTATTCTCAACAATATATTGAAGAATAAAATAAAGAGATCGAAGCAGTTTGGAGATACTACAATAAAAACACAAGTGGAGAATTACAACTTGAATTGAGTTTAAAATTAAGAGAAATAACTGCACAGAATAACAGTTAAAGAAAAAAAAGACGACACAATGGCAAATTTTGGGCTCACAACAGCAATCAAAGAGATCCCACAATTCGAAGGAAACGTTAAAGATGTATCGAATTTCTTAGGACTAATCGATTTTTATGCTGAAATTTTAAAGGACGCAGCTGAAAAAACGAAACTAATTAAATTTACGCGCAATATAGCTACCAGGTTCCAGATATGTTAGCCTAGCCTCTGTTACCCAATGCCAAGTTTTACCTTCACGTGGTCCTTCCTGTTACGCTGAGTACCTCAATCGAAAGATTAGGTATCCATTCCTGGTGGAGTACATGGGTCAGCAAACAAACAAAACTGGCGGTTTCCTTGGGTTACTTCGACATTTAGACTTAAAGCCCAAGGAAATAAACTTCTGAGAGCTATTTTAACATTTTGATTTAAAGGTCCAGTGGTAATCATCGTAGAGTCTTTCCCACAGTAGGCGGCTACAAACAGCGTTTGTTTCCCTTAATAGGCGGCTGAACCGAAAAGAAGGAAAACTAGCAAAAACCCTTCAGAAGGCAACGGGAAACTACTGGAGTAATATCCCTAGAAACAAATCACACGAATCACACACAAAACATACCGCCCTCAGTTTCCGGCAATACGAGGGTGCTAAGAATCCCCGGAAGTAAAACAAATCAATACCTTAAAATAGGAACGTGAAATGTGAGGAGTTTATATAAAGCAGGAAAACTAGCAAAGACCATAGTCGAAATAAAAAAACTTAAGATCGACATACTAGGCATTAGTGGAACTTGGTGGAAAGGATCAGGCGAATTTTACAATGGTAATGTAAAAGTATACTTCTCAGGTAACCAAGACCCAAACCATAGAAAAAGAGTAGGGGTTATTATATCTCAACCATTCTCAACCAGGTATGGGTTGCCAAATGGTGTTTGGCTTCAGAAATGGTAAATAGAAGCTCTTCTTTCCATTCAAGTTCTGGTACAAAATTGCAGAGTCGTACAGAAAGATATTTTTCTAAGTTTCATCGATTACGAAAAAGCTATTGACAAAGTGCAACTTAACAAATTGATCGATATTCTAAAACTTTCAAACATAGATGAAAAGGATATTAAGTGTATACAGAATCTATATTGGCACCAAACTTCTGAAATTCGCATGGGTAATATTATAACAAACGAAATTGAAATCCAGCGAGAAGTTCGGCACGGCTGGCATCGGCATATTGTCACCATTGCTCTTCAATTGCTATTCAGAATTTATTTTTCGGGAAGCAATCAGTAATAGGGAAGAAGGTATAAAAGTTAATGGCATCCCTATCAACAACATAAGGTACGCCAACGATACAACTCTTCTATCGGATAATATACAAGCTCTTCAGTTATTGCTGCAAAAAGTCAATCACCATAGTAAATTATTTGACCTTAATATGAATACAAGTAAAACCAATTTCATGATAGTAAGCAGAAGAAATACCTATAGTAATACTTTTAAATTAACGCTAAATGGTTTAGACGTTGAGCGAGTCACCCGTATCAAATATCTAGGATATTGGTTAGATGAAAAATGGAGAACCTCATCTGAGATCAAATGTAGAATAGAAATCTGGTCAGTTCTTTTGTATGGCATGGAGACTTGGACATTGAAGATAGAAGTTATGAATAAGATCGAGGCGTTTGAAATGTGAGCCTTTAGACGAATTTTAAAAATATCGTGGGTCGATAGAGTGAGTAATACCGAAGTTCTGCACAGATTACAAACTGAACGCGTCGTAAATCTACATACCTTGGACATATCATGCGCAACAATAAATATTAAATCCAACAACTTATAATCCAAGGCAAAATTGAAGGCAGACGTGGTGTAGGTAGAAAAGAAATATCTTGGCTTCGTAATGTCAGAAACTGGACGGAGTTGAGAACAATCGCCGAACTATTACAAACAGCATCCAACAGAGTACAACAACATTATCATAAATTTGCATGTCTAAATGTGATTCGCCAACATCCAAGAGGATTGGCAGCTAAAGAAGAAGATAACGAAGCAGAAGCTATTAATACATAGAAAAAGGCAGAAAATTTAACGGTTTAAACTTCATCAGAATCATTAATGGATGCCAGATCTCTTCAAGATCAGATAGTTCCAGATCTCTTTAAGATCAGCAAGCAACAAAAAGAAAAGGAAAGAAAGAACATTCAAGAAATCTTCATAATAAACATACTCCAGCCACAAAGAAACATATGAGCTATAATAAAACTAATTATTTCAGTTCCATATCCTTAACAATAGTACTTAGTTTTTTATTTGTATTAGCATTAGTAGACAATAAAAATACTGTTAAATCTTATACTGATATATCCTTTAATAATAAACAAGGAATTTATTTTGAAAAGGTTGCAGATACAGATATATATAGCAGTGAGTGGATTTTGTTGGTTCATTTTAATTTAGCTCCATATTATCATCAAATAAAAGGCATTAAGACCTCAATAATTTACCTGAAATATGCTAGCGATGTGGAATTCGAAGAATATTGTATTCCCATTACATGTCAATTACGTCATAAATATGTAGAAGTAGAAAACGCTAACCAACCAATTAATATATTATCAAAATAAGCTTACTGGAAAACGAAAAAGAACTGCACTTGGGATAGTTGGAAGTATAGCTCACAGTTTAATTGGAGTTCTAGATGAAGAATGTGTTGAAAAATATGAAGCTCAAATAACTGAATTGGAAGAAAACGACAATAAGATTGCAAACCTTTTGCAAAATTAAACTTCTATTCCTGATTCTACACTCAATTTAATGAAAAGAGAACAGAAGCAGAATTCTCAACAATTTTTAGGCATTAAAAAGCAATTGTCAGTGTTATCAGACGAAATAAATAGACCTAAACAGCATCAAAATAT
The DNA here is from genome assembly GCA_947095535.1 of Poecilobothrus nobilitatus. Taxonomy (NCBI): domain Eukaryota; kingdom Metazoa; phylum Arthropoda; class Insecta; order Diptera; family Dolichopodidae; genus Poecilobothrus; species Poecilobothrus nobilitatus. Next base: position 97,783,189 of record OX352773.1, read on the forward strand.
TTTTGGAAAATTCAATTCAGCAGTTTTGTTAATAACATTAGATTTAAATAGTATCAGGTATATTCAACAAACTATTATATGAGCTATTTCAGATATTCATCATGGTAAAATTAGCCATTTGTTATTAACACCCACACATCTTTCTTCTCAACTTAAAATCATTCGAGATCATATCGCTAGAAATTTGAGGATTCCTGGAGATCCAGATGAAAATCAGATTCTTACATTATATTCATTAATGCAGGTAAAAACACGAGTAACTACTAATAATATACTCTTCGAAATTAAAATACCGCTATTTGATGTAGAATATTATAAAATGTATCGATTAATACCAATTCTTATGAATAACTCTAAACAGTTTGTGTAGCTTGAACTTTCAAGTAAATACTTACTTGTAAATACATATCATGATCGGTATACACCTATGGAGACTGCTGATCTTACATTTTGCCGACATTGGAAATCGGATAATCTTTTATGAAAATTAAAAATACCGCTATATGGAGTGCGATCTAATGTAAGTAAATGTGAAATTGAACTACTTAATATGGAAATCAATTTATCACCGTTTTGTAAAATAAAAAGTTATGCAATGGTTACAAAATGGATCAGAATGCATACTGCAAATAACTGGATATAGCTTTTACCTAAAAGGACTGCATTCGACCTTTCATGTGGCAATAATTTGCACAACTAACACTTGAGGGGAATGATATAATTCAGCTTCAACCAATTTGTTTTTTGAAGGACTCAAACATGTTTCTATCAGCCGACAGCATATTCACAGGCAATATAAGTTCATCATTTTTATTACAAACAAATATTCCAAAAAATATTTCGCATTCTATGTTTAATAAACCTTTTAATAATTAAAATAAATATTAATAATAATTTTTTTTTTATTCTGTTACCAATTTGAATGCACTTGAACCAACTAAAGAGATTAAAAAAATTGTTAAAGAATCCAAAGAAAAATCCAAGTAGAACCTATTCTCAACAATATATTGAAGAATAAAATAAAGAGATCGAAGCAGTTTGGAGATACTACAATAAAAACACAAGTGGAGAATTACAACTTGAATTGAGTTTAAAATTAAGAGAAATAACTGCACAGAATAACAGTTAAAGAAAAAAAAGACGACACAATGGCAAATTTTGGGCTCACAACAGCAATCAAAGAGATCCCACAATTCGAAGGAAACGTTAAAGATGTATCGAATTTCTTAGGACTAATCGATTTTTATGCTGAAATTTTAAAGGACGCAGCTGAAAAAACGAAACTAATTAAATTTACGCGCAATATAGCTACCAGGTTCCAGATATGTTAGCCTAGCCTCTGTTACCCAATGCCAAGTTTTACCTTCACGTGGTCCTTCCTGTTACGCTGAGTACCTCAATCGAAAGATTAGGTATCCATTCCTGGTGGAGTACATGGGTCAGCAAACAAACAAAACTGGCGGTTTCCTTGGGTTACTTCGACATTTAGACTTAAAGCCCAAGGAAATAAACTTCTGAGAGCTATTTTAACATTTTGATTTAAAGGTCCAGTGGTAATCATCGTAGAGTCTTTCCCACAGTAGGCGGCTACAAACAGCGTTTGTTTCCCTTAATAGGCGGCTGAACCGAAAAGAAGGAAAACTAGCAAAAACCCTTCAGAAGGCAACGGGAAACTACTGGAGTAATATCCCTAGAAACAAATCACACGAATCACACACAAAACATACCGCCCTCAGTTTCCGGCAATACGAGGGTGCTAAGAATCCCCGGAAGTAAAACAAATCAACACCTTACAATAGGAACGTGGAATGTGAGGAGTTTATATAAAGCAGGAAAACTAGCAAACACCATAGTCGAAATGAAAAAACTTAAGATCGACATACTAGGCATTAGTGGAACTTGGTGGAAAGGATCAGGCGAATTTTACAATGGTAATGTAAAAGTATACTTCTCAGGTAACCAAGACCCAAACCATAGAAAAAGAGTAGGGGTTATTATATCTCAACCATTCTCAACCAGGTATGGGTTGCCAAATGGTGTTTGGCTTCAGAAATGGTAAATAGAAGCTCTTCTTTCCATTCAAGTTCTGGTACAAAATTGCAGAGTCGTACAGAAAGATATTTTTCTAAGTTTCATCGATTACGAAAAAGCTATTGACAAAGTGCAACTTAACAAATTGATCGATATTCTAAAACTTTCAAACATAGATGAAAAGGATATTAAGTGTATACAGAATCTATATTGGCACCAAACTTCTGAAATTCGCATGGGTAATATTATAACAAACGAAATTGAAATCCAGCGAGAAGTTCGGCACGGCTGGCATCGGCATATTGTCACCATTGCTCTTCAATTGCTATTCAGAATTTATTTTTCGGGAAGCAATCAGTAATAGGGAAGAAGGTATAAAAGTTAATGGCATCCCTATCAACAACATAAGGTACGCCAACGATACAACTCTTCTATCGGATAATATACAAGCTCTTCAATTATTGCTGCAAAAAGTCAATCACCATAGTAAATTATTTGACCTTAATATGAATACAAGTAAAACCAATTTCATGATAGTAAGCAGAAGAAATACCTATAGTAATACTTTTAAATTAACGCTAAATGGTTTAGACGTTGAGCGAGTCACCCGTATCAAATATCTAGGATATTGGTTAGATGAAAAATGGAGAACCTCATCTGAGATCAAATGTAGAATAGAAATCTGGTCAGTTCTTTTGTATGGCATGGAGACTTGGACATTGAAGATAGAAGTTATGAATAAGATCGAGGCGTTTGAAATGTGAACCTTTAGACGAATTTTAAAAATATCGTGGGTCGATAGAGTGAGTAATACCGAAGTTCTGCACAGATTACAAACTGAACGCGTCGTAAATCTACATACCTTGGACATATCATGCGCAACAATAAATATTAAATCCAACAACTTATAATCCAAGGCAAAATTGAAGGCAGACGTGGTGTAGGTAGAAAAGAAATATCTTGGCTTCGTAATGTCAGAAACTGGACGGAGTTGAGAACAATCGCCGAACTATTACAAACAGCATCCAACAGAGTACAACAACATTATCATAAATTTGCATGTCTAAATGTGATTCGCCAACATCCAAGAGGATTGGCAGCTAAAGAAGAAGATAACGAAGCAGAAGCTATTAATACATAGAAAAAGGCAGAAAATTTAACGGTTTAAACTTCATCAGAATCATTAATGGATGCCAGATCTCTTCAAGATCAGATAGTTCCAGATCTCTTTAAGATCAGCAAGCAACAAAAAGAAAAGGAAAGAAAGAACATTCAAGAAATCTTCATAATAAACATACTCCAGCCACAAAGAAACATATGAGCTATAATAAAACTAATTATTTCAGTTCCATATCCTTAACAATAGTACTTAGTTTTTTATTTGTATTAGCATTAGTAGACAATAAAAATACTGTTAAATCTTATACTGATATATCCTTTAATAATAAACAAGGAATTTATTTTGAAAAGGTTGCAGATACAGATATATATAGCAGTGAGTGGATTTTGTTGGTTCATTTTAATTTAGCTCCATATTATCATCAAATAAAAGGCATTAAGACCTCAATAATTTACCTGAAATATGCTAGCGATGTGGAATTCGAAGAATATTGTATTCCCATTACATGTCAATTACGTCATAAATATGTAGAAGTAGAAAACGCTAACCAACCAATTAATATATTATCAAAATAAGCTTACTGGAAAACGAAAAAGAACTGCACTTGGGATAGTTGGAAGTATAGCTCACAGTTTAATTGGAGTTCTAGATGAAGAATGTGTTGAAAAATATGAAGCTCAAATAACTGAATTGGAAGAAAACGACAATAAGATTGCAAACCTTTTGCAAAATTAAACTTCTATTCCTGATTCTACACTCAATTTAATGAAAAGAGAACAGAAGCAGAATTCTCAACAATTTTTAGACATTAAAAAGCAATTGTCAGTGTTATCAGACGAAATAAATAGACCTAAACAGCATCAAAATATTTTTGGAAAATTCAATTCAGCAGTTTTGTTAATAACATTAGATTTAAATAGTATCAGGTATATTCAACAAACTATTATATGAGCTATTTCAGATATTCATCATGGTAAAATTAGCCATTTGTTATTAACACCCACACATCTTTCTTCTCAACTTAAAATCATTCGAGATCATATCGCTAGAAATTTGAGGATTCCTGGAGATCAAGATGAAAATCAAATTCTTACATTATATTCATTAATGCAGGTAAAAACACGAGTAACTACTAATAATATACTCTTCGAAATTAAAATACCGCTATTTGATGTAGAATATTATAAAATGTGTCGATTAATACCAATTCTTATGCATAACTCTAAACAGTTTGTGTAGCTTGAACCTTCAAGTAAATACTTACTTGTAAATACATATCATGATCGGTATACACCTATGGAGACTGCTGATCTTACATTTTGCCGACATTGGAAATCGGATAATCTTTTATGAAAATTAAAAATACCGCTATATGGAGTGCGATCTAATGTAAGTAAATGTGAAATTGAACTACTTAATATGGAAATCAATTTATCACCGTTTTGTAAAATAAAAAGTTATGCAATGGTTACAAAATGGATCAGAATGCATACTGCAAATAACTGGATATAGCTTTTACCTAAAAGGACTGCATTCGACCTTTCATGTGGCAATAATTTGCACAACTAACACTTGAGGGGAATGATATAATTCAGCTTCAACCAATTTGTTTTTTGAAGGACTCAAACATGTTTCTATCAGCCGACAGCATATTCACAGGCAATATAAGTTCATCATTTTTATTACAAACAAATATTCCAAAAAATATTTCGCATTCTATGTTTAATAAACCTTTTAATAATTAAAATAAATATTAATAATAATTTTTTTTTTATTCTGTTACCAATTTGAATGCACTTGAACCAACTAAAGAGATTAAAAAAATTGTTAAAGAATCCAAAGAAAAATCCAAGTAGAACCTATTCTCAACAATATATTGAAGAATAAAATAAAGAGATCGAAGCAGTTTGGAGATACTACAATAAAAACACAAGTGGAGAATTACAACTTGAATTGAGTTTAAAATTAAGAGAAATAACTGCACAGAATAACAGTTAAAGAAAAAAAAGACGACACAATGGCAAATTTTGGGCTCACAACAGCAATCAAAGAGATCCCACAATTCGAAGGAAACGTTAAAGATGTATCGAATTTCTTAGGACTAATCGATTTTTATGCTGAAATTTTAAAGGACGCAGCTGAAAAAACGAAACTAATTAAATTTACGCGCAATATAGCTACCAGGTTCCAGATATGTTAGCCTAGCCTCTGTTACCCAATGCCAAGTTTTACCTTCACGTGGTCCTTCCTGTTACGCTGAGTACCTCAATCGAAAGATTAGGTATCCATTCCTGGTGGAGTACATGGGTCAGCAAACAAACAAAACTGGCGGTTTCCTTGGGTTACTTCGACATTTAGACTTAAAGCCCAAGGAAATAAACTTCTGAGAGCTATTTTAACATTTTGATTTAAAGGTCCAGTGGTAATCATCGTAGAGTCTTTCCCACAGTAGGCGGCTACAAACAGCGTTTGTTTCCCTTAATAGGCGGCTGAACCGAAAAGAAGGAAAACTAGCAAAAACCCTTCAGAAGGCAACGGGAAACTACTGGAGTAATATCCCTAGAAACAAATCACACGAATCACACACAAAACATACCGCCCTCAGTTTCCGGCAATACGAGGGTGCTAAGAATCCCCGGAAGTAAAACAAATCAACACCTTAAAATAGGAACGTGGAATGTGAGGAGTTTATATAAAGCAGGAAAACTAGCAAACACCATAGTCGAAATGAAAAAACTTAAGATCGACATACTAGGCATTAGTGGAACTTGGTGGAAAGGATCAGGCGAATTTTACAATGGTAATGTAAAAGTATACTTCTCAGGTAACCAAGACCCAAACCATAGAAAAAGAGTAGGGGTTATTATATCTCAACCATTCTCAACCAGGTATGGGTTGCCAAATGGTGTTTGGCTTCAGAAATGGTAAATAGAAGCTCTTCTTTCCATTCAAGTTCTGGTACAAAATTGCAGAGTCGTACAGAAAGATATTTTTCTAAGTTTCATCGATTACGAAAAAGCTATTGACAAAGTGCAACTTAACAAATTGATCGATATTCTAAAACTTTCAAACATAGATGAAAAGGATATTAAGTGTATACAGAATCTATATTGGCACCAAACTTCTGAAATTCGCATGGGTAATATTATAACAAACGAAATTGAAATCCAGCGAGAAGTTCGGCACGGCTGGCATCGGCATATTGTCACCATTGCTCTTCAATTGCTATTCAGAATTTATTTTTCGGGAAGCAATCAGTAATAGGGAAGAAGGTATAAAAGTTAATGGCATCCCTATCAACAACATAAGGTACGCCAACGATACAACTCTTCTATCGGATAATATACAAGCTCTTCAGTTATTGCTGCAAAAAGTCAATCACCATAGTAAATTATTTGACCTTAATATGAATACAAGTAAAACCAATTTCATGATAGTAAGCAGAAGAAATACCTATAGTAATACTTTTAAATTAACGCTAAATGGTTTAGACGTTGAGCGAGTCACCCGTATCAAATATCTAGGATATTGGTTAGATGAAAAATGGAGAACCTCATCTGAGATCAAATGTAGAATAGAAATCTGGTCAGTTCTTTTGTATGGCATGGAGACTTGGACATTGAAGATAGAAGTTATGAATAAGATCGAGGCGTTTGAAATGTGAACCTTTAGACGAATTTTAAAAATATCGTGGGTCGATAGAGTGAGTAATACCGAAGTTCTGCACAGATTACAAACTGAACGCGTCGTAAATCTACATACCTTGGACATATCATGCGCAACAATAAATATTAAATCCAACAACTTATAATCCAAGGCAAAATTGAAGGCAGACGTGGTGTAGGTAGAAAAGAAATATCTTGGCTTCGTAATGTCAGAAACTGGACGGAGTTGAGAACAATCGCCGAACTATTACAAACAGCATCCAACAGAGTACAACAACATTACATTAATTTGCATGTCTAAATGTGATTCGCCAACATCCAAGAGGATTGGCAGCTAAAGAAGAAGATAACGAAGCAGAAGCTATTAATACATAGAAAAAGGCAGAAAATTTAACGGTTTAAACTTCATCAGAATCATTAATGGATGCCAGATCTCTTCAAGATCAGATAGTTCCAGATCTCTTTAAGATCAGCAAGCAACAAAAAGAAAAGGAAAGAAAGAACATTCAAGAAATCTTCATAATAAACATACTCCAGCCACAAAGAAACATATGAGCTATAATAAAACTAATTATTTCAGTTCCATATCCTTAACAATAGTACTTAGTTTTTTATTTGTATTAGCATTAGTAGACAATAAAAATACTGTTAAATCTTATACTGATATATCCTTTAATAATAAACAAGGAATTTATTTTGAAAAGGTTGCAGATACAGATATATATAGCAGTGAGTGGATTTTGTTGGTTCATTTTAATTTAGCTCCATATTATCATCAAATAAAAGGCATTAAGACCTCAATAATTTACCTGAAATATGCTAGCGATGTGGAATTCGAAGAATATTGTATTCCCATTACATGTCAATTACGTCATAAATATGTAGAAGTAGAAAACGCTAACCAACCAATTAATATATTATCAAAATAAGCTTACTGGAAAACGAAAAAGAACTGCACTTGGGATAGTTGGAAGTATAGCTCACAGTTTAATTGGAGTTCTAGATGAAGAATGTGTTGAAAAATATGAAGCTCAAATAACTGAATTGGAAGAAAACGACAATAAGATTGCAAACCTTTTGCAAAATTAAACTTCTATTCCTGATTCTACACTCAATTTAATGAAAAGAGAACAGAAGCAGAATTCTCAACAATTTTTAGACATTAAAAAGCAATTGTCAGTGTTATCAGACGAAATAAATAGACCTAAACAGCATCAAAATATTTTTGGAAAATTCAATTCAGCAGTTTTGTTAATAACATTAGATTTAAATAGTATCAGGTATATTCAACAAACTATTATATGAGCTATTTCAGATATTCATCATGGTAAAATTAGCCATTTGTTATTAACACCCACACATCTTTCTTCTCAACTTAAAATCATTCGAGATCATATCGCTAGAAATTTGAGGATTCCTGGAGATCAAGATGAAAATCAAATTCTTACATTATATTCATTAATGCAGGTAAAAACACGAGTAACTACTAATAATATACTCTTCGAAATTAAAATACCGCTATTTGATGTAGAATATTATAAAATGTGTCGATTAATACCAATTCTTATGCATAACTCTAAACAGTTTGTGTAGCTTGAACCTTCAAGTAAATACTTACTTGTAAATACATATCATGATCGGTATACACCTATGGAGACTGCTGATCTTACATTTTGCCGACATTGGAAATCGGATAATCTTTTATGAAAATTTAAAATACCGCTATATGGATTGCGATCTAATATAAGTAAATGTGAAATTGAACTACTTAATATGGAAATCAATTTATCACCGTTTTGTAAAATAAAAAGTTATGCAATGGTTACAAAATGGATCAGAATGCATACTGCAAATAACTGGATATAGCTTTTACCTAAAAAGACTACATTCGACCTTTTATGTGGCAATAATTTGCAGCAACTAACACTTGAGGGGAATGATATAATTCAACTTCAACCAACTTATTTTTTGAAGGACTCAAACATGTTTCTATCAGCCGACAGCATATTCACAGGCAATATAAGTTCATCATTTTTATTAGAAACAAATATTCCAAAAAATATTTCGCATTCTTAATCATTTAATCAAACTTATACTAACTCCAATTTGCTGCCGATGATACAAAATGAAATTACAGATACAGATTTCAGGCTGTACATTCAATGATTGCGGAACAAAGGTCTCAAATTTGAAGAATAATAGTTTTCACCAAATTCATCATTATAAAGTTGCATATTTACTCTTAATAATAGTAATTATCTTAGGTATATTATATTGTTGTCGCAACTGTCGAAGCATTGATTGACAAAAGAAGAACGTATCAGAGCTAAAGGTGATAACAGTAAAACCCGAGAATTCTAATCTAACAAATCACCCGTTTGGATATTAACCTTTGTGGCGGCAACATGTTTATACAACAAAAAAAATGTTTAATTTTAACAATGTCAAATAAGCGCTAATTTCACTTACTTAGAATATAATTTACTATAATTTTTACTTTAAATTACTTTTAATTGTTATTATTATTTTTCCTATGTAATCAAATTTTTGTTAAGTAATAATTTTATATATGAATGTAGGTCAAGAATTAGTATTATATCAATGTAACGTAAATTTTATTTATTTAATTAATGTAACGTTAACAATTTTTATAACAGTATTCTTTGTATATAAACGAACACCTTTTTATGTAAAATTCATTCAAATAAAAGATATTAAACTTTTCTTTACAACTTAACAAATGTAAAATTTGTTTTACTTATTCTTTTGCAGATTAAACAAAAACTATAAAAAAAAAAATTATATTAAATTCAAAAATAATAAATATATAAAAAAAAACAAATGTTTATGTAAATTAAACTAAATATTAAATACTATAGATTAAAATTATATATCACTATATTAAATATTAACTCTAAATATAAATAATTAAAAAAAAAAAATAATAATTTTTTTTTTATTCTGTTCCAATTTGAATGCACTTGAACCAACTAAAGAGATTAAAAAAATTGTTAAAGAATCTAAAGAAAAATCCAAGTAGAACCTATTCTCAATAATATATTGAAGAATAAAATAAAGAGATCGAAGCAGTTTGGAGATACTATAATAAAAACACAAGTGGAGAATTACAACTTGAATTGAGTTTAAAATTAAGAGAAATAACTGCACAGAAATAACTGTTAAAGAAAAAAAAGACGACACAATGGTAAATTTTGGGCTCACAACAGCAATCAAAGAGATCCCACAATTCGAAGGAAACGTTAAAGATGTATCGAATTTCTTAGGACTAATCGATTTTTATGCTGAAACTTTAAAGGACGCAGCTGAAAAAACGAAACTAATTAAATTTATATTAGCCACAAAATTAGCGGATAAAGTCAAAAATAGGCTAACAGAAGAGCAGATAACTACATTAGAAAAATTTAAAAAAGCAATATCAACAAATTTTAAGTCAAACAAAAATTCAGCTAAAATTCAAACAGAATTAACGAATATTACTCAAGGCAATAAAGGCATAAATAAATTTGCCACAAAAATTGAAACTCTGATGGCGCAGTTAAATGAATTGCAGATTACTGAACAAGGAGAACCACATAGAGGCATTATTATAAAACTGAATGACCAATTGGGTTTAAATACATTTAAAAATGGTTTAAATTAGATTCAGATCAGTAATACTAGCAACTAGACCAACAAATTTCACTGAAGCTATACAGCTAGCATCAGAAATGGATACTGAAGTTAGACCAAATAATATCATGTATTTCAGGTCAAACAATTTTAGAAATAGAAATAGCTATAACAGAAATAGAAGTAATAACTACAAAATTGGGTATAATTACAGTAATAATAATCGCAACAACAATAATTACAATCATAATAATCTCAACAACAATAATTACAATAATAATAATCGTTACAGTAATAATCACAATAACAACAGATTTTCCAACACTCAATCGAAACAATAGGGAAAATTCATCGGTCTGGCCGAAGAAATCCGGGGCATGTGAACAACATGCAGAGGGGTGCTCAAAATCAATTCAACAGAAAACAATAAGCAGCGTAAGCAATGATAAAAGCTGGAACAATATTGTAAAAATAAGAATAAAAAACAAAAAATAACATCTGACTCTATTAATAGATACAGCAGCAGATATATCTATAATCAAAAGTAACGTGTTAAACCAGCAAACATTAGAAAATGAAATCTGCCAAATAAATGGCATAACAGATAGAAATATTTTTATAAGGGGTGTAATACATTTGGAACTATTAATTGAAGAACAATTAATCAATCATAAATTCCATATGATTGAAGAAGAAATAAATATAACAGCAAACGGTATTTTAGGTATTTTTTTTTTTTTTTTAATTAAACTTTATTTTTCTTCATAACAATCTTATATACTAATAAAAAATAATATTAATATTTAAATTTGGTATAATTTTTATATTAATTTTACGCATTATTTTGTTATTTTAGTTAATCAATTTTTTTTTTTTAGTTTCTGAACAAATATTTTCTTTTCTTAATTTTGTTATTGGAAAGGTGAAAAAAAAATGAGTGTTTTCCAACCACCAGTAATTTCTCTTTATTAATTTGTCCTTTTCTGGTACTTTAAATTATATCCGTTTATTTCGCCCGGATTATATTCAATGACTTTACATGTGGCCCGTCTATTATAGTGATATAATAGAGAGACATAGTTATCGTCTTGAATATAGCCGTGTTTATCTAAAAAGATAAAATGTTCAAGTGCTATGAAGCCGGTGAGAATTGTCTTTTTAATGTACTCCTCATTGTGGTAATAATTATGTGTGATATTAAACCATTTTCTGGCGTTTTTTGTGCTCTATCATAAAGATTTCGGATTAATTTTATAATAAAATTATCTATTCTTATGATTTGTACTTCCTTATACAAATATTTGTTGACATAATAATATTTGTAGTCGGATTCGGGCTTTCTATAAATGTTAGTATCAGCTCTTATGCACTTTCTTTCAAATTTTCGCAGTGTTTCCATTAGACTTGCACTAATGTTGTACTATATACAAGTGTTGGTCCTATAAACATTAATAAGTAACAAACTATTTTAACTCTTTTACTCTTGTAAAATAGTTTTTTTGCTGCCATAAACGCTTTATTACTATTTGATATAATATGCTTTGTGTGATCTATGTAATGTAAGTTTCGATGTAGTTGGACTCCCAGATACTTAACTGTTTTTTTGTTTATAAAGAGTGACCGGTTTGGAGCTCTAATGGAGAAACTCTTCCAGTCTCTTCTAATATCGCTGTTGGTTTTATCTACAGTGTTGCGAAATAAAATAGTTTCGCATTTGTTAAAGTTTATTTTAAGCTTCCATATTTTGCAGTAATCGATTATAATGTTAAACATTTCTTGTACTTTTTTCTTGTTGTTTTCAACACTTTCATTAGCGGAATATATAATAATATCATCGGCAAAAGCTATAGCATAATTGTTGCCTCTTACTCGTTATAGCAGGTTCAATAATTCAGAAAGGTACAATGAAAATCATATTGGTGCAATGACGGTACCTTGCAAAAGGCCATTATCAATAGAAAAGGTTTTATGCTGCCTACTGAAACTATTATGTACAAAAAACTGGTTTTTGTATATCATGTACATGATAATCGAGACCAAGTGTTTCGGAAACTTGTACTTTATAAGCTTAAAGATTAACCCATCTAACCAGACTGAACTGAAGGCTTTTTCCATGTCGACCAGACATGCACCAACGCCAAAGTTTTTGTTTATGAACCAACAGAAGTCTGATGTTAATTTCGTAATTGCATGGATTGCTCCATGCTTATGTCTGAATCCGAACTGATTCTCTGATATTAGCTTTTTAGATGCTCCGATTTCTGTAATTTTGTCGTTTATTAGCGTTTCGAAAACTTTGCTTATATTTGGCGTTAAGCTAATGGGTCTGTAATTAGCTGGGCTCGATGGGCAAAGGCCCGGTTTATTTGAATATTGTACTAATATTTTCGCGTTTTTCCATATTTTAGGGAAACAAGAAAGGTTAAGACAATTATTGAATAAAATTAGATATTGTGATATTATTTTATTACTTAGATTTTTTAATACTATGTTTGGGATGAAATCTGCTCCACACGATGTTTTATTTTTTAAAGTTTTAAATTTTTGAATTAGTTCATTGAAGTTATAAAAATAGTTGTTGTTTGGGTTTACATTGGAAGCTCTATTGTTATTATTAAAAGTTACTAGTTACTACATTTCCGCTGGTAAACAAGTGTTTGTTGTTGATTTTACGTTTTAATATTTTTTTCATAGTTTCACGCTTCTCCATTCTTCGTTGGAACACTGGACAACCTTTGTACGATGCTGGGAGACCACTTTTCTTACAAAGTACACAAAATAGTTCTTCTTTGGGATCTTCTTTTTTGATATTACATTCTCCAGGTGTATGGTTTTTGCACATTTTACGCACCTGAATTCCATGTTGCAGTTGGACGCTGAATGTGAAAAGCGTAAGCATCTTGTGCATTGTGTTATTTGGGGTTTATAAATTTTTTCCCATCGTATTATTTGATGATCTAATGTTTTAATTTGCATTATTTCATTCATTGAGCTATTGGAAGATGCTTGTACCACAAAAAGTGGTAATGGTTTATTATTATTTATTGAATATTTTGTGGTAAGTCGCGTTACTTTTTCAAATTGAATGTTGTAATTTTCATGTAATTTTAGAATTTCAAGAAACTCTTCATAAGAATAGCCGCTATTCAGCCTTTTAAGCACCAGAGTCATTTTTTTTCGCTTTTGGGAGTGTAGGTGTAGTAGTTCGTATTTTTTTTTTTTTAAACTTCGCATACACGCGAATAATCGTTTGTACTGTTGGTATGTAATACAATGTGCATATCATTTTTTGCTTTTATTAAAAAGTTTTTTATTTTTAGGTTATTTTTTACGGTGTCCTTCAGTACACCTACATCGGTTTAGAAAATGCTAATTGGAGGCATTTTCGTATTTTTTTGTTGGCTCTCGGTCACATTGGGAGATTGGGTTCTTTGCTGATGGTTTAGTTTGATTTTATTTTTATTCTCATTCTTTTCTGCTTCTTTTTTTTTACCTTCTCCGCCGTTGTTGGCCATTACAATTTTTGATAATTTAGCATTTTCATCAGATAATCTTTTGATTATCAATTTTAATTCGCGAATTTCTGCGGTTTGGTTCTTTTTCATTTTAGTATTTGGACCTTTAGCACCGAGTGTTTTTAATTTTGTTGTTTCGTTATTAATAATTTCGTTTATTTTAGTATTAGTAGTGTTTTTTAACTCATTTTCGGTTAAGATATTTTCACTTGTTTCATTATTTTGAATTATTGAAATCCCTATAAAACTACTTATATTTTCCACTAGTTTTGTGCTTTATTTATTAATTTTAAATTTTTATAAAATTTTTTATAGATTTTTTGTTCTTTTTAATTTATTATTTTTTTTCCGGTTTTTATGTTTTTGTTTTAATTATTAAGGGATAACGTCCTTTCCGCTTCGGGTTCACTATTGAACTCTTCGGTATTTTAGGTAGAGATTTTCTATTTAATAACAGATGCAAAATTGATTATGAAACATGTACATTGGTAATACCTCAACTAGAAGAAGATATAATATTGCCAATGAGTATAAGCCAATATCAAATATCACTGTACAACCTCGAACAGAAGCTATAGTAAAACTAGATTTAGATATAAAAGAAGATAGCATAATATTAAGCAAAGAAATGATAAAAGGTGTATTCATAGCAAATACAATAATTCCAGCAAATGGATTAAAACATGCAAAGGTGTTAAATACTAGGGACACATCTGTAAACATAAAAATAACAGGAATTGAAATTCAACCGCTAAAAAATTATCAGATACTATCATTCAAGAATAAAAATTTCTCAAAAACAAGGTTTGAAAAACTTAAAAAAGAAATAAATATACATAACTTAGACACAAAATCAAAAACTACAATCTTAGACATTTGTGAAGAAATTCAAAATATATTTCATCTGGAAAATGAAACACTGACAGTTAATAATTTTTATGAACAACGGATTTCAACAATAGACAAGTCACTAGTATACATTAAAAATTATAGAAAACCAAATATCCAGCTAGAAGAAATTGAAAAACAAGTTACAAAATTAATGGAAGATGATATAACTGAGCATTCTACAAGTCCGTACAACTCACCATTTCTGATTGTTCCCAAGAAAACTAAAGATGGAGAACGGAAATGGAGGTTAGCCGTGGATTTTAGAACCTTACGTGTTGGACAAACTAGGAAAATCTAAATATTTTTGAACGTTGGATATGACAAGCTCATTCCATTAAATTCCGTTACATCCGAAATCAAGGCAAATAACTTTATTTTGTACAAATAAAGGACATTATCAATTTAAAAGATTACCTTTTGGATTAAAAATTTCAACCAACAGTTTTCAACGTATGTTATCTGCAGCTTTAAGCGATTTACAATAAGCAGCATTTCTATACGTAGATAATATTATAATATCAAATCTAATAGATCATAATAAAAAATTAATCAAAGTATTATAACGTTTATAATACGTTTATAAAGTACGTAAATAACGTTTATAAAGTATTATAACGTTTAAAAAATTAATCAAAGTATTATAAAGAATACAACTTAAAACTTAATCCATCGAAATGTAATTTTTTAAAATCTAAAAATCGTATATTTAGGACACCTTATAACTTCTGAAGGTATAAAAACAGATCCTGACAAATATCAAACTATAAAAAATTACCTAACACCCAAAGATGCTGATGAAGTAAGAAGATTCGTAGCATTCTGCAACTATTATAGAAGATTCATCAAAGATTTTGCAGAGATAGCTAGACCATTGAATCAGCTTTTAAAGAAGAAACAAATATTTGGTTGGAGTGAAAAATGCAATGATGCTTTTGAAAAATTAAAACAAAAGTTAATTGAACCACCAATACTAAGTTATCCAAATTTTGCTGAACTATTTATACTTACAACAGATGCATCAAACTATGCGCTTGGAGCAGTGTTATCACAAGATACAATAGCAAATGATAAACCAATAGCTTATGCTAGTAAATCTTTGAATAAGCATGAACTGAATAAGCCAATAATTGAAAAAGAACTTTTGGCAATACATTCGGGTATAAACTATTTTAGGCCATATCTTTTTGTAAAAAATTCATAGTTTATACTGACCATAGACCATTAGTAAGCTTATTTACGCATAAGAACCCTTCATCCAAACTAACAAGGATACGTGTTGATTTGATGGATTACGATTTTAAAATAATATTTAAACAAGGCAAGATGAATATTAATGCCGATGCTCTATCGAGAATATAAGTCGACTCTACTAGATTAAAAGAACTGATACCGAAAAATAACGTAAACAAATTACAAGATACAAATTACAATAACGTAACGTAAACGTAATTATAAGAAATATGAAGGAGGAAGAAATAAATAAAAATAATAAAAATAATGAAAATAAGTGCTCCACCGAAACCTTACATACAAATATGAAGATTGATCACCTTCATATTTGGAACGCAGCATCAATAGCAGATATAAGGTTTATAAAAAAATTGAAATTTAAGAATAATCAAATGAAATTAACTGGTACCAGATATGAAAATAAAAGAAATTATAAAAAGAAAACTATGATATAAATGATTTAAATAAAATTATAGTAGCAGAAAATGAAGTAATTGCTGAATATAGCGAGAAATCTTTACCAGAGATAAAATTGGTTCTGAGGAAGCTATTATTCAAAACAAGCAAGTTACATATCAAAGAATTAGCCTTGGCAAATAAAGATAAAATATTTGAAGATATGGATATTTTTTTAAATAAAATTTATTTATTTATTTATTTCTTACTTAGTTCAAGGGTTTACAATTTTAGAATTTGTACAATATAAAAATTTGCAATATTATAATATAAAAAGTAATACAATATAACCCTTAACTTAAAGCTAACTAAATTTATTTAAACAAATTTTACAATTAAATTGACAACATAAAAACAGAAAAATTACACAATAAAGTATAAGCCAATAAAAATTACACAATATAAATCATTTAATAAAAATTACACAATATAATTAAGAAATTACTCTAAAGAAAGATTTCTTTACAACATCTTTACTCATATCAAAATTTATTGTTGTGTTGTATTGATTTATGTTTAATAATATTCTGTTAATAGGCTCATATTTCCCATAATTAGTCCTATGAAATGGGATAGAAAATATGTTTACTTGCGTGTTCTTGTATTAATTGTAATTCTAAATATGTTATCAATGTAGTATGAATCAATATGTTTATTAAGTACTTGGATTATAAAAATAATACCCA
This sequence comes from Poecilobothrus nobilitatus, assembly GCA_947095535.1. Taxonomy (NCBI): domain Eukaryota; kingdom Metazoa; phylum Arthropoda; class Insecta; order Diptera; family Dolichopodidae; genus Poecilobothrus; species Poecilobothrus nobilitatus. Next base: position 97,800,413 of record OX352773.1, read on the forward strand.
ACACAGTTCCCCTACCTTCTAAAGTATGCATATAGTTTAAGACAGTCAACATATGGAGGCAGTATTACAGGATTATTTCAATTTAGACTTTTTAAAGCAAACCTAAGAAAATTTTTTTGTATACTTTCTTTTCTATCAATGTGTTGGCGATAAAATGAGCACCAGACTTGGTTAGCATATTCAACAATAGGTCTTACTAATGTTGTAAATAATGATTTAGTAACATAAGGATCATCGATTTCTTTAGACTATCTTTTTATAAAACCAAGCATTGAGTTTGCTCTGTTAATGATCTTATTAACGTATGTGTTAAATGTAAGTTTAATATCAAAAATTACACCAAGATCATTAAATTCGGTGACTCGATTAATCATAGAACCATCAAAAGAATAATTATTATACACGGCGCTTGTGGAACAGGTTAATGACATAACAACACATTTATCAACGTTTAAGATTTGCATTATATTTGCACCACTTCAAAAAATAATTTAAATCTTTCTGAAGAGATGAATCATTTTTTGAGCAAACTTCTTTAAAAATTTTCATATCATCAGCAAATTTTTACACTACTGATCTAAATAATTTTAGTTACATCGGTTATAGAAATAATGAACAACAATGGTCCAAGGTGACTTCCTTGTGGCACTCCAGAGTTAGCGAAAAATTATGCTGAAAATACTGTTCTGAAAAGAACACTGTAGCTTCTATTACTAAGGTAAAAGTCAATCCACTTAATTAAAAAGTACGGAAAACCATATTTTGAAGTTTGAAAAGAATCACACTATGTGGGAGAAGATCAAAAGCCTTACTAAGGTCAGTGTAAAGCACATCGGCTTGCTTACCAGCTTCCATTGTTTTCAAAAAAGTTTAAGCAAGATTACAAGATTAGTTACTATGTTTTACAAAACCATGTTGATGATTAACTATAAACGTAGAGCAGTAATTATAGATCGTATCGAATACTATAAGTTCAAACACTTTTGGTAAACTCGATAGTTTGGCAATAGGTCTTAATTCGAAACATTTATCTTAGAGTCTTTTTTATGAACTGGTCTTATAAAGGACTTTTTCCATAAATTTGGGAACACACCAGAAGTTAAGGATTTATTAAATAGAAAAGAAATAGGGGAAGATAACGATTTCGCACAATTTTTTAATATAATTTCAGGCAGGTCATCCGGACCTGGCGCTGCATTGTTATCAACTTTATTTAAGTAAGTTTGAATTTTGGTTAGGGTGAACCACATTGATTCAAGCGGTATATGGAGTAAGTTTTCAAAATTATTGAAGTTATCTTTGTCAACTGAAAAGGTTGAAGAAGAATTATTACTTTCAAAAAATTCTTCATTTATTCTATTATTAACTATTCTTTAAAATAGTTAGATATTTCATTTGAATCATTAGATGTTTGGTTTTTAAACGACATATAATTTGGATATTGATCTGTCTTTCTTTTATATTTAACTAGTCGCCAAAAAGGTTTAGAGTCCGTCCGCATTTCGGAAGCTATTTTACTTACGTAAATATTATATTTAAAATTCAGTAAAGATTGAAAAGCATTATACAAATTTACGAAATTTAATGAGAAGTTTCACTCTATTTTATAAATATATATTCCATGCTTTATTCTTTTTATTTCTTAGTTTTTTAAGTTCAATATCATACCATGGAGGGCTGGAATTCATATTTCTATTAGCTTTTTTAAGGTAGAAACCCTGATAGACAACTTCATAGAATATATCTATGGCGTTATTTAAATTATTCGTGTTTAATAGAGAATCAAAATCAATTGAAAGAAAGTAATTATTAATCATTGAGAAATTTGTTTTTATGAAATTAAATGAATATGTAGCATTTTCTGAAGATTTTTGTAAACTATTAAAATGGTGGAATGGTGATTGTCAATTTTCGTGATTGGCATTGAAGTCATAATATTTGTTACATTTACCCAATCGGAAATAAATAAGAGATCAATTGTTTATTAGATGAGTTTTTAATACAAGAAACTTGTTGTAGTGCGTTTGCCAAAAGACTATCAATGACCAAAGATTCAATGTTTGAGTTAATATTTATTGGAATGTAAAAACATTCTTCGTCATGAAGCATCCAATTAAGATTAGAAAGATTAAAGTCGCCACAAACTATAAGTTCGTAAAAACAACAACATTAGAAAAATCTTGGTATACATTATAACTACTATTAGAAGGTACATATATAGCAACATAGAATATATAGATTTGAAACTTTTAAATCTATTTTGATTGCTACAACGTCACAATTTGATATGTGAGGTAATTCTATCTCCGAAGAGTTAAAACTATTCTTAATAGAAATAAGAACACCACCTTCTTTAGGAACCACTGAATTATTTATGATATCTATATTTCTTATAAACTAAGTAGGAGTTGTCAAATAATTCCAATGAGTTAATAGATGGACATAACCAAGTTTCTGTAAGCATAAATATATCTGAATTAAGAACTTTAGAGTTTTTAAAGATATGTGTTGTTTTTGTGCGTAATCCTCTTACATTTTGGTAATAAAATGATAGATTACTTGTCAACTTCTTATGCTTTTGTGTTGATATTTTTATTAAATTATTATTATTTTTTACCAAGAAAAAACTTATTGCAATTATCTTTTGAAATTTTCAGATGGTTATAGTAGCTAATATTACAGTAGCTACGAAAAGCTTTAAGGTCTTCTTGCATATTTTTTACGGACATACCAATAGATTCATAGAATTTAGTAAAAAAATGTAGAAGATCCTTATGATTCATGTGTAAGCCCTCGTTATGTAGTTGCACCAGGACACTAGTTTTAGTTTTACCCTGTATTACACAATGATAGGAGTCATCATGTAGATAAGAGAGATATAGCCTCATAAGATTATAGATTTTATCATCTCTTAGTCTTGAGAGGGCATAAGTTAGTTCTTTATCTTTTATAGAATTTTGTGTTATTCTAATTATTGGTGATACTAGGGGTCTTACGAATGAATCAGTTTGTGGCACACTTTGAAGTGAAGATTGATGAGCATCCGATATAGTAATATTCGGATTCTGCGTATCTTCTTTATTAGAATTGTCAAATGTAGTTGCACCTGGTTTGAGTATTTCAACTTTTGAGAAATTGTCACACTTTTTATTTAGAACTGTACTGTCTCTAATAGTATTATCTTTCCTACTCAAGATAGTATTAGGAGGTATAAGTGTAGTACTAGTGTTATGTGTGGGATTCGGAATTTGTATTTCAAGTAATATATTCCTTCATTGAATATTGCTGATTAATATTGGTGGTAGTCTTATTAGTATTAATTGCTTCTGATTGACTGGTAATGTTTTTTTGATGGTTAAATGTTATTGTATCATTTTTTAAAACACTAGAATAGCTACAATCTGTTTTTACACTAGAGTTAAAGGAAAAGTGTTGTGTGCAAATGGATGGTGTTGGTAAAATTTACTGTAAAATTTTATGGGATTGTGTTAGGGTTAGCTAATGTTTGTAGTTTAGTTTCACTGAATAAAGAGTGTTTTAAAATATTTTTGTTTTATTATTTAGAAATCTATTTCAAATTTTATTATTTTTTTGTCTATTATTATTAGATTTAAATATATTTGTTTGATTTACATTTTTATTAATTTGGTCGTTATTGTTTTTCTTGTTATTATTATTATTTATATTATTATTATTATGACTATTATTATTATTATTATTATTATTTTTATTATTATTATTATTATAATTATTATTGTTATTGTTGTTATTATTATTTAAATTAAGTATATTATTCTTCTCTTTATTCTTACTATTTTTACTATTATTATTATTAATTTCGACTATTTCAACTAATTGTTTACCTAGCTTCTTATTTGTATTATCTAAATTATTGTTTCTTATTTTTATATTTTTTGTATTCTTACTGTTACCTGACTCTATTATAATTTCTGCGCCAATATTTTTTCTGCATGATTTAGTAGATTCTGTGTACTGTAGTACCTTAACATCATTTTTTAATTCTAAGATTTCAGCAATGACCGCTTTGTTGAAGTCAACATTCTGTTGTAATGTTATGTGAACAACTTAAATTTTATTCTGCAATGCTACGTCAAGATTAGTTACCTCTACTGTTAAAGTCGTTATATTTTCCTTTAATATCCTCTCTACTGTTATAGGTATGGCTTGTCTAAACTCATCCATGTGGTCTGTCAAAATTGTGTGCATACTCGGCTCCTTACTTTTGTTCAGATTACTTAACTTGTTATTTACTATGTCAAAAGATTTGGCATAACATCGAAACTATTTGTATTAGAATCAACAATATTTGACATTCTTTGAATCATGCCCATTCTCAGCATCATCTAATTTTGAAATTTTCAAGTTAATTTTATCATGCATATCCCTTAAAAGAGATTCATAATTTTGACAATCTGAAGATATGAAAAATCTTTCTAATGAAGGATGATCCAAGAATTTTAAAATTTATTTAATGAGCTCCACAATGAAAATAAAGATAATAATTTGAAGATAATATTATATGAACCTCCAAAAGAAATAAAAGATTTACAAGAAATGAAAATTATTTAATTAAATCATGATAAATCATTCTAAAATCATTAGAATCATGATTAAACATATGGTGGACATTGTGGAATAAATAAATGTGTTAGTAAATTAAAACAAAAATATGTATGGAAAAATATGAATAAAATGGTTAAAATATATACATATAAATAATTGCGAAATTTGTAACAAAATAAAAATAACCAAATATACAAAAGAGAATTATGTAATTACAGACACCCACAACATCATTTGAAACAATAACAATAGATATATTTTGTCCATTAAAACCATCAAATAATTATAGATATATTCTTACTTTACAATGTGAATTAACGAAATATGTCGAAGCTTAACCAATAGAAACTAAAGACGCAACAATCTCAAAAACAATAGTAGAGAAATTTATACTGAAATACGGATGTTTCAAAAAATTAAAAACTGATAAAGGCACGGAATTTACAAATGAACTATTAAAAAACATTTGCAAAATTTTGAATATTGAAAATATAACATCTACACCTTATCATCATGAAACATTAGGTTCTATTGAAAGGAATCACAGAGTATTAGGTTAGGTTAGGTTAAGGTGGCTGCCAAAAAGGCACACTTAGACCGCTTCGGGTTCACTATTGAACTCTTCGGTATTTTAGGTAGAGATTTTCTATTTAATAACAGATGCAAAATTGATTATGAAACATGTACATTGGTAATACCTCAACTAGAAGAAGATATAATATTGCCAATGAGTATAAGCCAATATCAAATATCACTGTACAACCTCGAACAGAAGCTATAGTAAAACTAGATTTAGATATAAAAGAAGATAGCATAATATTAAGCAAAGAAATGATAAAAGGTATATTCATAGCAAATACAATAATTCGAGCAAATGGATTAAAACATGCAAAGGTGTTAAATACTAGGGACACATCTGTAAACATAAAAATAACAGAAATTGAAATTCAACCCCTAAAAAATTATCAGATACTATCATTCAAGAATAAAAATTTCTCAAAAACAAGGTTTGAAAAACTTAAAAAAGAAATAAATATACATAACTTAGACACAAAAGCAAAAACTACAATCTTAGACATTTGTGAAGAAATTCAAAATATATTTCATCTGGAAAATGAAACACTAACAGTTAATAATTTTTATGAACAACGGATTTCAACAATAGACAAGTCACTAGTATACATTAAAAATTATAGAAAACCAAATGTCCAGCTAGAAGAAATTGAAAAACAAGTTACAAAATTAATGGAAGATGATATAACTGAGCATTCTACAAGTCCGTACAACTCACCATTTCTGATTGTTCCCAAGAAAACTAAAGATGGAGAACGGAAATGGAGGTTAGCCGTGGATTTTAGAACCTTACGTGTTGGACAAACTAGGAAAATCTAAATATTTTTGAACGTTGGATATGACAAGCTCATTCCATTAAATTCCGTTACATCCGAAATCAAGGCAAATAATTTTATTTTGTACAAATAAAGGACATTATCAATTTAAAAGATTACCTTTTGGATTAAAAATTTCAACCAACAGTTTTCAACGTATGTTATCTGCAGCTTTAAGCGATTTACAATAAGCAGCATTTCTATACGTAGATAATATTATAATATCAAATCTAATAGATCATAATAAAAAATTAATCAAAGTATTATAACGTTTATAATACGTTTATAAAGTACGTAAATAACGTTTATAAAGTATTATAACGTTTAAAAAATTAATCAAAGTATTATAAAGAATACAACTTAAAACTTAATCCATCGAAATGTAATTTTTTAAAATCTAAAAATCGTATATTTAGGACACCTTATAACTTCTGAAGGTATAAAAACAGATCCTGACAAATATCAAACTATAAAAAATTACCTAACACCCAAAGATGCTGATGAAGTAAGAAGATTCGTAGCATTCTGCAACTATTATAGAAGATTCATCAAAGATTTTGCAGAGATAGCCAGACCGTTGAATCAGCTTTTAAAGAAGAAACAAATATTTGGTTGGAGTGAAAAATGCAATAATGCTTTTGAAAAATTAAAACAAAAGTTAATTGAACCACCAATACTAAGTTATCCAAATTTTGCTGAACTATTTATACTTACAACAGATGCATCAAACTATGCGCTTGGAGCAGTGTTATCACAAGATACCATAGCAAATGATAAACCAATAGCTTATGCTAGTAAATCTCTGAATAAGCATGAACTGAATAAGCCAATAATTGAAAAAGAACTTTTGGCAATACATTCGGGTATAAACTATTTTAGGCCATATCTTTTTGTAAAAAATTCATAGTTTATACTGACCATAGACCATTAGTGAGCTTATTTACGCATAAGAACCCTTCATCCAAACTAACAAGGATACGTGTTGATTTGATGGATTACGATTTTAAAATAATATTTAAACAAGGCAAGATGAATATTAATGCCGATGCTCTATCGAGAATATAAGTCGACTCTACTAGATTAAAAGAACTGATACCGAAAAATAACGTAAACAAATTACAAGATACAAATTACAATAACGTAACGTAAACGTAATTATAAGAAATATGAAGTAGGAAGAAATAAATAAAAATAATAAAAATAATGAAAATAAGTGCTCCACCGAAAGCTTACATACAAATATGAAGATTGATCACCTTCATATTTGGAACGCAGCATCAATAGCAGATATAAGGTTTATAAAAAAATTGAAATTTAAGAATAATCAAATGAAATTAACTGGTACCAGATATGAAAATAAAAGAAATTATAAAAAGAAAACTATGATATAAATGATTTAAATAAAATTATAGTAGCAGAAAATGAAGTAATTGCTGAATATAGCGAGAAATCTTTACCAGAGATAAAATTGGTTCTGAGGAAGCTATTATTCAAAACAAGCAAGTTACATATCAAAGAATTAGCCTTGGCAAATAAAGATAAAATATTTGAAGATATGGATATTTTTTTAAATAAAATTTATTTATTTATTTATTTCTTACTTAGTTCAAGGGTTTACAATTTTAGAATTTGTACAATATAAAAATTTGCAATATTATAATATAAAAAGTAATACAATATAACCCTTAACTTAAAGCTAACTAAATTTATTTAAACAAATTTTACAATTAAATTGAAAACATAAAAACAGAAAAATTACACAATAAAGTATAAGCCAATAAAAATTACACAATATAAATCATTTAATAAAAATTACACAATATAATTAAGAAATTACTCTAAAGAAAGATTTATTTACAACATCTTTACTCATATCAAAATTTATTGTTGTGTTGTATTGATTTATGTTTAATAATATTCTGTTAATAGGCTCATATTTCCCATAATTAGTCCTATGAAATGGGATAGAAAATATGTTTACTTGCGTGTTCTTGTATTAATTGTAATTCTAAATATGTTATCAATGTAGTATGAATCAATATGTTTATTAAGTACTTGGGTTATAAAAATAATACCCAACACAGTTCCCCTACCTTCTAAAGTATGCATATAGTTTAAGACGGTCAACATATGGAGGCAGTATTACAGGATTATTTCAATTTAGACTTTTTAAAGCAAACCTAAGAAAATTTTTTTGTATACTTTCTTTTCTATCAATGTGTTGGCGATAAAATGAGCACCAGACTTGGTTAGCATATTCAACAATAGGTCTTACTAATGTTGTAAATAATGATTTAGTAACATAAGGATCATCGATTTCTTTAGACTATCTTTTTATAAAACCAAGCATTGAGTTTGCTCTGTTAATGATCTTATTAACGTATGTGTTAAATGTAAGTTTAATATCAAAAATTACACCAAGATCATTAAATTCGGTGACTCGATTAATCATAGAACCATCAAAAGAATAATTATTATACACGGCGCTTGTGGAACAGGTTAATGACATAACAACACATTTATCAACGTTTAAGATTTGCATTATATTTGCACCACTTCAAAAAATAATTTAAATCTTTCTGAAGAGATGAATCATTTTTTGAGCAAACTTCTTTAAAAATTTTCATATCATCAGCAAATTTTTACACTACTGATCTAAATAATTTTAGTTACATCGGTTATAGAAATAATGAACAACAATGGTCCAAGGTGACTTCCTTGTGGCACTCCAGAGTTAGCGAAAAATTATGCTGAAAATACTGTTCTGAAAAGAACACTGTAGCTTCTATTACTAAGGTAAAAGTCAATCCACTTAATTAAAAAGTACGGAAAACCATATTTTGAAGTTTGAAAAGAATCACACTATGTGGGAGAAGATCAAAAGCCTTACTAAGGTCAGTGTAAAGCACATCGGCTTGCTTACCAGCTTCCATTGTTTTCAAAAAAGTTTAAGCAAGATTACAAGATTAGTTACTATGTTTTACAAAACCATGTTGATGATTAACTATAAACGTAGAGCAGTAATTATAGATCGTATCGAATACTATAAGTTCAAACACTTTTGGTAAACTCGATAGTTTGGCAATAGGTCTTAATTCGAAACATTTATCTTAGAGTCTTTTTTATGAACTGGTCTTATAAAGGACTTTTTCCATAAATTTGGGAACACACCAGAAGTTAAGGATTTATTAAATAGAAAAGAAATAGGGGAAGATAACGATTTCGCACAATTTTTTAATATAATTTCAGGCAGGTCATCCGGACCTGGCGCTGCATTGTTATCAACTTTATTTAAGTAAGTTTGAATTTTGGTTAGGGTGAACCACATTGATTCAAGCGGTATATGGAGTAAGTTTTCAAAATTATTGAAGTTATCTTTGTCAACTGAAAAGGTTGAAGAAGAATTATTACTTTCAAAAAATTCTTCATTTATTCTATTATTAACTATTCTTTAAAATAGTTAGATATTTCATTTGAATCATTAGATGTTTGGTTTTTAAACGACATATAATTTGGATATTGATCTGTCTTTCTTTTATAGTTAACTAGTCGCCAAAAAGGTTTAGAGTCCGTCCGCATTTCGGAAGCTATTTTACTTACGTAAATATTATATTTAAAATTCAGTAAAGATTGAAAAGCATTATACAAATTTACGAAATTTAATGAGAAGTTTCACTCTATTTTATAAATATATATTCCATGCTTTATTCTTTTTATTTCTTAGTTTTTTAAGTTCAATACCATACCATGGAGGGCTGGAATTCATATTTCTATTAGCTTTTTTAAGGTAGAAACCCAGATAGACAACTTCATAGAATATATCTATGGCGTTATTTAAATTATTCGTGTTTAATAGAGAATCAAAATCAATTGAAAGAAAGTAATTATTAATCATTGAGAAATTTGTTTTCATGAAATTAAATGAATATGTAGCATTTTCTGAAGATTTTTGTAAACTATTAAAATGGTGGAATGGTGATTGTCAATTTTCGTGATTGGCATTGAAGTCATAATATTTGTTATATTTACCCAATCGGAAATAAATAAGAGATCAATTGTTTATTAGATGAGTTTTTAATACAAGAAACTTGTTGTAGTGCGTTTGCCAAAAGATTATCAATGACCAAAGATTCAAACATTGAGTTAATATTTATTGGAATGTAAAAACATTCTTCGTCATGAAGCATCCAATTAAGATTAGAAAGATTAAAGTCGCCACAAACTATAAGTTCGTAAAAACAACAACATTAGAAAAATCTTGGTGTACATTATAACTACTATTAGGAGGTACATATATAGCAACATAGAATATATAGATTTGAAACTTTTAAATCTATTTTGATTGCTACAACGTCACAATTTGATATGTGAGGTAATTCTACCTCCGAAGAGTTAAAACTATTCTTAATAGAAATAAGAACACCACCTTCTTTAGGAACCACTGAATTATTTATGATATCTATATTTCTTATAAACTAAGTAGGAGTTGTCAAATAATTCCAATGAGTTAATAGATGGACATAACCAAGTTTCTGTAAGCATAAATATATCTGAATTAAGAACTTTAGAGTTTTTAAAGATATGTGTTGTTTTTGTGCGTAATCCTCTTACATTTTGGTAATAAAATGATAGATTACTTGTCAACTTCTTATGCTTTTGTGTTGATATTTTTATTAAATTATTATTATTTTTTACCAAGAAAAAACTTATTGCAATTATCTTTTGAAATTTTCAGATGCTTATAGTAGCTAATATTACAGTAGCTACGAAAAGCTTTAAGGTCTTCTTGCATATTTTTTACGGACATACCAATAGATTCATAGAATTTAGTAAAAAAATGTAGAAGATCCTTATGATTCATGTGTAAGCCCTCGTTATGTAGTTGCACCAGGACACTAGTTTTAGTTTTACCCTGTATTACACAATGATAGGAGTCATCATGTAGATAAGAGAGATATAACCTCATAAGATTATAGATTTTATCATCTCTTAGTCTTGAGAGGGCATAAGTTAGTTCTTTATCTTTTATAGAATTTTGTGTTATTCTAATTATTGGTGATACTAGGGGTCTTACGAATGAATCAGTTTGTGGCACACTTTGACGTGAAGATTGATGAGCATCCAATATAGTAATATTCGGATTCTGCGTATCTTCTTTATTAGAATTGTCAAATGTAGTTGCACCTGGTTTGAGTATTTCAACTTTTGAGAAATTGTCATACTTTTTATTTAGAACTGTACTGTCTTTAATAGTATTATCTTTCCTACTCAAGATAGTATTAGGAGGTATAAGTGTAGTACTAGTGTTATGTGTGGGATTGGGTATTTCAAGTAATATATTCCTTCATTGAATATTGCTGATTAATATTGGTGGTAGTCTTATTAGTATTAATTGCTTCTGATTGACTGGTAATGTTTTTTGATGGTTAAATGTTATTGTATCATTTTTTAAACACTAGAATAGCTACAATCTGTTTTTACACTAGAGTTAAAGGAAAAGTGTTGTGTGCAAATGGATGGTGTTGGTAAAATTTACTGTAAAATTTTATGGGATTGTGTTAGGGTTAGCTAATGTTTGTAGTTTAGTTTCACTGAATAAAGAGTGTTTTAAAATATTTTTGTTTTATTATTTAGAAATCTATTTCAAATTTTATTATTTTTTTGTCTATTATTATTAGATTTAAATATATTTGTTTGATTTACATTTTTATTAATTTGGTCGTTATTGTTTTTCTTGTTATTATTATTATTTATATTATTATTATTATGACTATTATTATTATTATTATTATTTTTATTATTATTATTATTATAATTATTATTGTTATTGTTGTTATTATTATTTAAATTATGTATATTATTCTTCTCTTTATTCTTACTATTTTTACTATTATTATTATTAATCTCGACTATTTCAACTAATTGTTTACCTAGCTTCTTATTTGTATTATCTAAATTATTGTTTCTTATTTTTATATTTTTTGTATTCTTACTGTTACCTGACTCTATTATAATTTCTGCGCCAATATTTTTTCTGCATGATTTAGTAGATTCTGTGTACTGTAGTACCTTAACATCATTTTTTAATTCTAAGATTTCAGCAATGACCGCTTTGTTGAAGTCAACATTCTGTTGTAATGTTATGTGAACAACTTAAATTTTATTCTGCAATGCTACGTCAAGATTAGTTACCTCTACTGTTAAAGTCGTTATATTTTCCTTTAATATCCTCTCTACTGTTATAGGTATGGCTTGTCTAAACTCATCCATGTGGTCTGTCAAAATTGTGTGCATACTCGGCTCCTTACTTTTGTTCAGATTACTTAACTTGTTATTTACTATGTCAAAAGATTTGGCATAACATCGAAACTATTTGTATTAGAATCAACAATATTTGACATTCTTTGAATCATACCATTCTCAGCATCATCTAATTTTGAAATTTTCAAGTTAATTTTATCATGCATATCCCTTAAAAGAGATTCATAATTTTGACAATCTGAAGATATGAAAAATCTTTCTAATGAAGGATGATCCAAGAATTTTAAAATTTATTTAATGAGCTCCACAATGAAAATAAAGATAATAATTTGAAGATAATATTATATGAACCTCCAAAAGAAATAGAAGATTTACAAGAAAAGAAAATTATTTAATTAAAGAGAATCATGATTCAACATATGGTGGACATTGCGGAATAAATAAATGTGTTAGTAAATTGAAACAAAAATATGTATGGAAAAATATGAATAAAATGGTTAAAATATATACATAAAAATAATTGCGAAATTTGTAACAAAATAAAAATAACCAAATATACAAAAGAGAATTATGTAATTACAGACACCCACAACATCATTTGAAACAATAACAATAGATATATTTTGTCCATTAAAACCATCAAATAATTATAGATATATTCTTACTTTACAATGTGAATTAACGAAATATGTCGAAGCTTAACCAATAGAAACTAAAGACGCAACAATCGCAAAAACAATAGTAGAGAAATTTATACTGAAATACGGATGTTTCAAAAAATTAAAAACTGATAAAGGCACGGAATTTACAAATGAACTATTAAAAAACATTTGCAAAATTTTGAATATTGAAAATATAACATCTACACCTTATCATCATGAAACATTCGGTTCTATTGAAAGGAATCACAGAGTATTAGGTTAGGTTAGGTTAAGGTGGCTGCCAAAAAGGCACACTTAGACCGTATTTGGTCCATTGTGATACCACATAAAAGCTTTTCTATCCCACTTGTTAAAACCAGTTTGAGCTTTTTGCAAAGCGAAGAATACTCTTCACATTTTTACCTGACAGATCGCTAAAGCTGTCGAAGAGATATTGCCCCAAATGGGTATTCCTTCTTGCCGACAAGACCGGGCATGTGCATAGGAGATGGAGAGTAGTTTACTCCTTTTCTTCATCCTTGCAGGCTCTACAATAGTCATTTGCGGATTAGCCAAGTCTTCTGGCATGCTTTTCTATTAGACAGTGACCGGTGATTATTCCCATTGTCATTCCAATGTCTGCCCTTTTGATGGAAAGCAAATCATTGGATCGTCTTAAATCGGTTTTGGGCCATATCAATCTTGTGATATTGCACGAGGTTAAGTTTGACCATTTGTAATTTACCATATCCGTTATTTCCTTTCGAAATAATGTTTTGCTTGTGGATAGAGGTACCCCTAGTCCTGCCCTATCCGGCAGAACTTGTAAGGTTGTACCAATTCTTGCGAGTTCATCCGCTTTTTCATTTCCTGGAATACCTCGATGACCTGGTACCCAGCAAAGCTGTATGCTAAAGCTGTATGCCTGGCCATCTCGTTAAGAAATTTTCGGCAGTTTATTACAGTCTTCGAGATTGCGCATGTTGATTCCAGAGATTTTAATGCAGCCTGACTGTCTGACAGAATACGTACTTGCTTCACAGTCAAAACGCTTCTATTCAGTAGAAGCTAGGCTTCTGGAATTGCCATAATTTCCGCTTGGAAGACGCTACAATGGTCTGGTAATCGGAAATTATGACTGATATTCAGATTATCTGAGAAGACCCCGCATCCTACACTGCTGTTCATTTTTGAACCATCCGAGTAGAATTGTACTCCTTCGAAGGTCATCACTGTGTTCGAGTTCCAACTCTCATGGCTTGGTATGCTCGTCACATGAGATTTCCCAAAGAAGTAAGTGGGGGACGTGTACGTATTCAAGGCGGGAGTGGACTTGAATTGGTTTATGATATCCGAGTGACCTTCTCGTGAATTGATCCACTGGGATGTAGCTTTTAATCTCACAGCTGTGTTTCCGGCTGCAAATTTACGATAATATTCTACAGGCATCAGATTAAGCATGATGTCCAATGCCGGAAAAAGGGTTGTTATTAAAGAGCCACAAATACATAGTGTGGCAGTTCTTTGAATCCTAGCGATTGCCTTTCGGTTGACCTCTTTATCGATTTCGGTTGACCTCTTTATCATAAGAATGGGTCTTACTACGGATGTCTATAGCCAGTAAGTCATGTATGGCTGAAGCCCCCATTTCCTACTAATGGATTTTTTACACGAATAGAGTACTATTGAGGCCTTCTTTACTCTTTCTGAGATGTTAGCCTTTCAGCTTAACTTCCTGTCTAGAGTTAGACCCAGAAATTTCGCCGTTTCGTTAAAGGTAAGACTGCAGCCATTTAACGAAGGCGGTTTTATTTTAGGAATTTTATATTTCCTTGTAAAGAGGACTAGTTCTGTTTTCTGTGGATTTACTGACAGCCCACAGTCTGCAGCCCATGTTGTGATTTTGTTTAGTGTAAGTTGCAAACGTCCCTGAGTCTGTCTGGGAACTTGCCGCTGACCACGACAGCAATATCGTCCGTGCAATATATCAGTGCTCTTAGCTCCGGTTCAACTCCTAAGCTTATGAGTGCGTCCACAATTGCTACCTGATTGACGTTATTAAACGCTCCCTCAATGTCTATGAAAGCTGCAAGAGTATACTCTTTGCAATTTAAAGATCTTTCAATCGAGCTCGTCAAAGTGTGAAGTGCAGTATCCACTGACTTCCCTTTACAGCAATCATGTTCAGAGTTGCAGCGGATATGGATGTCGATGAACCTTTCTAAGGTTTTTAGAAGGAAGGATGACAGGCTTATAGGCCGAAAGTCCTTCGCATGGGCGTGACTACTTTTGCCGGCCTTGGGTATGAACACTACTCTGACCGGTTTTCATTTATCCGGGGTAAGCCCCAAATTAAGACAACCACAGAAAATGCTTTTTAACCAAGCCAGGGTAGTAGATGCAGTTTGCTGGATCTCAGCGGATACAATTCCATCCGGACCGCTTGACTTGAATGCTTTGAAACTATCTAAAGCCCATTGTAGTTTGTCCTCTGTAAGCACCACCTCTGAAATAGTAGTGAAAGGATTCAGAAGACAAACCACCTCTGACCTGTTATTTGAGCATCCAGGAAAATGGGTTTTTAAAAGTAATTCCAACGATTCCTCGCTTGTGGTAGCCCACCTGCCATCCTCTTTTTTAAGAAGACTGGGGACCATGGGGTTTGTCGATAGAATTTTCCTAAGTCTAGATGCCTCGAAGACGTTCTCTATACTTCCGTAGAATAGTCTCCAGGTGTCTCTTTTCGCCTTTTTAAGTGCTTTTTTGTACTGACTAAGAGCCGATTTATAAGAGCTCCAGTCCTGTACCTCATTCGTTTTTTTGGCATTATTAAAAGCCCTCCTACTATCTTTGCTTAGAGCTTTGATTTCATTATTCCATCAAGGAGGTTTAGGTTTTCGCCTAGGTTTACTAATGGCACATGAATGCTCTAAGAACTTATTGCAACACTTATTGGCCTTAGTAAAAACGTTTAGATCCTGGATATTTTTAGGAATTCCAGGTGTTAAGGAGGGAAGCGCTGACTTCAAGTGCTCCCTATATTTGTTCCAGTCACTTCTCTTAGGATTTCTATAGACTGACTTTATTGGAGGACTTTCGTCCAGACTGAACGCAAGATATCTGTGATCTGAAAGGGAATGCTCATCAGAAACTTTCCATGAGTTTATTTTAGAATAAATGGAGTCCGAAACTAAGGTTATGTCTAGAACTTCTTGCCTATTACTAGTAACAAAGGTAGGTTCCCTGCCAATGTTACAGATTAGAAGGTTAGTACTTAAAATGTAATCAAAAAGTGACTCACCTCTTTCGTTGGTATCCGAACTACCCCAGATGTCATGGTGAGCATTGGCGTCGCAGCTTATGATGACCCCAATGGTCATCATTCCAGCATCCGCTATCAACCCTGCCAGATTGGATGGAGGGAGTGAATCCTGCGAGTCGTGAGGAAGATACGCCGCAACAACCCAGAGCCATAAGTTTTTTACGCCATAACAACCCAGAGCCATAAGCCGCGACCAGATCAGCATCACTGTAATTATACATAAAAGTTAAATTTAATGTATTTTTAGCCAGTATGTACACTCTAGGTCTGCATACCTCTTTATTATACAACAACGTGTATCGTGGTATCTTGAGCCCATGAACCTGTTTTTTTGTTACCCATGGCTCTTGGATCAAGATAATATCTTCAACCATTTTCCTGAGGCGGATTTCAATTGCGGTGGAAGCAGCTTTTGAGTGATGGAGATTAATTTGGAGTAGCTTCATTACCTGAGCCATCCTTAATCTCCACCACCGTTGCGTTAGCTTCATCCTCGAAGTTCATTGAGAAGCTTTTGGCATCATCAAAGCTGTCGGAATCAGATCTAAGTAAATCTTCTTCATCGTCAGCCTTGATGACATCATTCACTCTCTGTCTCTTGGACATAAGGCCCTTCGACGAACCTGGGATTTGTCCTTCTTGGGGCTTCACCTGGCGTACTACTGTTTTGGCCCAGGCTAAGGACTTCTTTTGTGCCTCCGATAACTGAGAGAGCTTAACCTCTTAATAATTTTATAGGCCGACCGTTTATCAAAGAAGGCTTGTTTCGACGGACGCACCTTGCGTACCGTCTTTGGTTTGGTTGTACCGTCAGTTTGGAATCTGTTTTTTTTTTTATTAATTGTTCCATATTTGAACCCACGAGTACGAAGAAAATGAAGGTCCACCCTATGCAGAAATTCGTATACATAGGGTAAGGCTAATTAATTCGGAGGGTCGCCAGGTACTCCGAATACTCCTTTCGCGACTGGGCTATTTTTAAGACTGAGCCCCCAGCCAGGCTGATCATCGGCACGGGTCGTATAACTTGAATCCGGCCCAGGTTTACCCCAATCCGATGGTTCCGGTAAAAACCGAGGTGTCAGTAATACGATACATAAAGACAGCTGGTGATTATTTCCGGTCGGCACCCACGAGGAGGATTTGGATTGAGGATTTTTGCCACAGTATTGAATGACTATTTAATGAGTTTAGAAGGATAAGACACTTGTGACGAATACTTACCTTACTATACTTACTTTTACAACTCAACACCAGATAGTACTAAACATTACTCACCTTTCGAATTGGTTTACCGAAAAATAAGTACTCTTTCATGTGAAATATTAAAGAATAAAAATTGTGTTTATAACCTAGATGATTATTTAAATGAACTAAAATTACAATTAAAAAAAATATGCTAATGAACAGGCAAGAAATTGTTTAATCAATGAAAAACAAAATAATAAATTAAAACAAAATAATGTAAACAAATCAAATTTCGTTATAAATGATTATGTATATATAAAAGTAGGAAATAAGAAAAAATTAAACTTATCTTTTATAGGACCATTTAAAATTATAGCTCAAAAAGTTTCAAATAGTACAGTAATTATAAATAATAAAGAAGTAGAATTACATAACAATAATTTAATTAAAGATTGCAAAGATTATAAATAAAAATTATAGATATTTAGAAAAATTACATTTTATAAAAAACAAAAAAAAAAAAAAATTTGAAAAAAAATTATTCATTTTTGTATGCAATTATATTTTTGATAATATTTTGGCTAATTATCACATATGGAAATTATATTGTAGAAAGGTCAATATATTATATTGCAGTTTTGTCCCAAATAATTTCTGTGTAACAAAGCAATAAATTGTTATAATTTATTGATTTTGATAATTTTAGTATTAAGATAATGTAAATTAAAATAGTATAAATAGTAAGACTTTTGAAAATAAAAATCAGAATTATTTTGGATTCAAACCCGAATAGTCTTCCTGAGCAATTAAATTTGCTTGCTTTATTTTTTATTTTATATTTATTTTATCTGAGCAATTAGCTTTGCTTGTTTTATTTCATTTTTATTAATTTAAATTAAAAGGTTTGCCTTAGCCTTAAAATAAGGAAACAGCAATTTAGTTTGCCATATTGATCAGCGGTTACTGCGCTGGATAAATATGCGGTAAATTGTATGTGTACCATTAGGAAAGACTAATAACAGCACGTTAGCCGCATACATACAATTTGTTAGGGAAAGACTATTATTAAAAATCAATATAACATCAAATATATTACACTACCAACAACGGATATATAAATATACAAAAAAACAAAAAAACTAAATACTAATGTAATAAATGAAATTATAGTAGATGAAAATAACAATAGCTATGAAAAAAATGTAGAAGAAAACTTTATTAAAAACCTAATCAAAATAAAAAATGAATGTATTATCAACATATTTAAATTAAAAAAATGTAACTTCTAATATGAAAAATTTTAATGATAACATTATAAACGAAATAAGAAACAGCCCAATCGTTACAAAAAATATTAAACAAATGAAAGTTAAGCATAATTGTAATAAATCAAACATTATAATATCAGGTACTAAACTAATAAAATTTGAAAATTGCAAAATTGAAATTAATAATTATCCTTATAAAAATTATGAAACTAAATTTAAAGATTATATTATATTACCTAATTATTATATCTATTGAATCAAAAGCTTTATGTAAATCAATTGAAATTATTGAAGTATATTTCTTTTTCGCAATTGATATTTGAATGTGATTTGACACTTCTATACTTGCAGCAGTTGTACTAGAAGTTTGTATAAAGCCGAACTGGTTTTTATTTACTAGATCATTGCATACATGCTCATAATTAGGTCCATAGGATTCTTTAATATGGCTTTGAAAGTACTGGACGTATTGATATAGGACAGTAATTACTTAAATCGGTTCTGTTTCCTGTTTTAAAAATTGGCACTACTGCTATTTTTAGTTCGTTTGGAATATTTGAATTTTTAATTGTAGTATTGAAAATTGCTATTATTAAAGACATTTTTTCATTAGGCATATTGCATAAATCTTTGCTCAACTATATAATCCAAATCACTAGCTACATTTGCTTTTATTGATTTGATAAACTCTTTAACAAGACAGTCATCGATATATTTAAAATCAAATTCAACTTAATTGAAGAGAAGATCTAAACATAACTCATCTTGATGAGAGGAATTTGAAGAGGTATAATTAAATGAATTTGCAACGGAAATAAAATGTTTATTTAGGCAATTTGTAATACTTAATTGATCTGTCTGCTTAACTCCCTTATAGTATATTTTTTCTATACTAGTCTTTTTTTCAATAAATGGTCTATTGTATAAAGAATAATAAATAATTTCCCATATTTGTTTAGGATTCTGAATATGTACATTGTATTGCTCTACAATATATTGCTTTTAAGTGCTTTTTTTTTATTTTCAAAACTATTTCTAACCAATTTAAATTAACTTTTTATATGGGTATTTCGTTTTCTAGTAGTTCTTGTGTCATAAAAGGGTTAAGAATTACTTTTATATTTTTTAATAACAGTTCTTTGATTGCTGTTTACTACATTATTCCAACTGTGTATGAAAACTGTATAATTAATATTAGGAGTATTGAATTGGATACTATTGAAATCTTGCCTACATTTAGTTTTGTTAATGAAACTTAAAACTTTTTTTTTTTTTAATTTTAAAACTTATTTGTGTTTTATATTTAATTTCCAGAAGCATTACATTATGATCACTTAATAAATTTTCATATATTAGTAAACGGTAATTATACGACAATAAGTCGGTTATATAGTGATCAATAATAGATAGCGAATTATCTATTTTTCTTGTAGCCATATCAGTGTGGATTTTGTTTATAGTTATATAGTTATTAACATTCAAACAGTTGATATAATTCTATTATGATATTATTAAGATCTAAAATATTTAAATTAAAGTCTTCTACTATGATTGCATTTTTAAAATGTTCTACTAATTGAATTATTCTGTTTAGGAAATTTGGTATTAGATTATTAGAATTCGGTGATGGATAAACTCCTATTATTTTTTTACAAAGTTTTTGGATTTCCACAATTAGATAGTTATTAAAATGGTCTGAGTTTTCTAATATTAAGTGACCTGAAAATGATTTATGTATAAATATACTTATACCGCCACCATGATTCTTACTTTTGCGGTATGAATGATATCCAACATAGTTTGTTATGTTGGCAAATTTTTCTTCACCACTTAATAGCCATATTTCACTTACAACCAGCGCTCCAATAATTTATATTAGTGTAAAATAAATAATATTAGTGTATAATTTAATAATGATATTCGACCTTTAATGTTCTTAGTAGTATTGCAATTCTGTTTGTAATATTAATATAATTAAATAAATAAATCATATTTAATATTATAAAAGCAAATATGTAAAAACAAAATTATGAGAGAGTAAAAATATTTTTTTATTCAACTGTTGACAAAAATTTATTTATATGATCAGCTGTTTTTATGTAGATTACGTCATTGTTTTCACTATTCTTTCTTGCTAAGATTTTACCTTGTCAAACTCAAATATTCTGCAGTTTTGATGGTTTTATCTTCCTCATTAATTTTTATCAATAGTGTTTTCTTTTTAATGAGTTGCAAAAAACTATTCCTTGTGTTTTCATCTTTCATTACACAAACTACTCGTGGTATTTTATTAGAGTTTGTTGGGGGTTTTAGAGGAAGGTATTTTGGAATATTTTCACTTGGAAGTTGATTTTCTGTAAAAATTTGTTTTATATATATGATATAATATTATATATTTATTGAAATTTCATATATAATGAGTTGATTTGACAGTTTAACCTTTTGTTTAATTAGGTTAAGTTCAGCTTTGAGTACACAAATTTCCTGTTTACAAGAAGTTAGATCATTGTTCAAATTTAAATTTTCAGTTTTGATCGTTTTGATTTCTTCTTGCGTTTATCTGTTTTTATATCATTCATAAGCTTATATAGCAGCTCCATACTTTCTGCTAACCCTTTCATATATTTAACAACATCAGTTAACGATGGCTCGTTAGATAATTCAACGTTAGATAAGTTAACGTTGTTAGATAAATTAGTTAGATCAACGTTAGATAAGTCAACGTTGTTAGTTAGATTATGTTTTATATTTGTATATTGTGTAAATAAAATTCTAAAACAGCTGAGTAAATTCGGCTTTATGGTTTAACAATTTTACTTCTTATTATTATTTTCATCATAAAAGTAGCTTATTATCAACACTTAATAAATAACGGCTCAGATCGTATTTATATCAACTCAACACGACTTATTCGTCGAAAAATCAATGGTTAATGTATCGACTAAATTCACTATTGAAATGATTTATTACTTTTTAATTGTATATTCGTTGAAATGGTTAATTAATTTATTGGTTTGTGGATTAACAAAATTTCTTTGTTGTTTTAGTTATTTTTTAACTATTTATTGTTTATATAAATCAATTAATTACTGATATTGTTAAATTCATGACAACTAAACATGATTTATTGGTCGAATAAATGTGTGGTTAACGTGTTGACTAAATTTATTACTGAACTGATCTTATTAATAATAGTAATTACGGAGCAATTCAGTTTGTGGACTAACTGAATTGCTCCGTTCTTCTAATTATTTATCGTGATAATGGATAGCAATGTCGTAAATTTTAAAGATCTATTAAAAATAGATCATTCAATAGGTTTGAGTTCAAATGATACATAAATGTAAGAATAATACAAATATTTTGTACTTAAACATACAAAGTTTACGTGGAAAATTCAACAATTTGGAATGCTTAATAAGACAATTCCGATACAAAATATATATCGTCGTATTAACTGAGTTCTGGTTAACGCAGTTGGAAAATAACTTTTACAATTTGATGTGGTACACAGCGTTCTTTTCTAATAGGGATTAGGCTTACGGAGTAGCAGCAATCTATGTAATAAATGGAGTTTGCAGTTCACTTATTTTAGAGGAGGAATTTCAGAATTGTAGTTTTTTAATTGTTAAGCTCCGTAAGTTAGAAATGCATATCAAGTGATATATAAATTTCAACAAATTGTGTTTAATAACTTTATAGAAAAAATAGATAATATTACAAATCAGTTTAAAAACTCTATAATCTTGGGGGGTGGTTTCAACATAAATATCCTAAATGAAAATAACAGAGAAGTAAAACATTATAGTGAAATTCTCTCCTCGAATGGTTATATAATATGCAATAAAATCTTATTAGACTACGCCACAAGAATGGGAAATACTTCAAGAACCATTATAGACCATTGTATAATAGATATGGTCAAATATACCTACAATTTAAATGTCTCGGATATAGGGTTATCAGATCACAGAATACTGTTTTTAAATTCATTCACATTTCTGACGCTGAATTAAGTAGACGTGCTAATTTTAAATTCTTTTAATTTCTTTAATTCTTTACCTATAGTCATAACTTAAGTAAAAAAAAAATAATAAAAAAAAATAAAAAATAAAAATAGCAATAAAAAAAAAATGTAATCGCATCAAAAATAAAAGAATTTAAAAGAACTTGAACTCATTTTTTTTTTCTTTAAAAAAAAAATTAGAAAACTGTGCTGTGTTTTTGTGTTAAATATAACAATTACAATATTTGCTGATACAATATTTTAAATTTTTATAATTAAAAATAAAATTTTTTATTTTTTTGACTTAATTAAATTAAAAAAAAAAAAAATAAACAAACATGAATACAAATAAATGTGACAGCTCTATCTGTACAGTTTTCGATGCAAAAACTGAATTTGTAGCATGCAATAGTTTTTGCAAGAAACCCTTCCACGGAATCTGCCTAAATGCTCCTAGAGGTTGGTATTCCACTTTTTAGGCTCAGTATTTTGTTTGTGAATCATGCTTGGATTATCATGCCAATATGTTATTGAACGAAGTCAAAATATCCTTCAATAACATTAAAGATGAATACACAGGACTTGCAGCTAAATGTCATGACATCATCATCAAATACATCATCTAATAACACCAATGACAATAAATTTTTTAGTGAAATTCTACAATGTAGTAAGAATTTGGCTATCTTACCACCTTCATCCTCAGCTTTAGCATCAACAGAAGAAGTTCAACACAGTTCTACTGCAAAGAAAGTTCGGTTTATTCTTCCAAATATTAAAGATATTAATACTGTAATCGATCAGAAATCAACTAATTTCCAATTTTGCGTCAACAACTTCTAGTTATCTTAGTAAGTTTTTAAAAAATACTTTTAATTTAAATAGTATTAAAGTAATCAATCTTACTCCTTAGAATCTTAGATATAAACCAAAATACAAATCTTTCAAAGTTGTTGTTCCTATATCCAAAGTTTGCAATATAATTAATTACAAGCGATGGAAAAAAGGTACAATATTAAAGAAAATTGTATGCAATACTAATTTAGAGATTTCACCTACTAAGACCAACACGAAGTTTAACACTGACAAAAATAAACTGTTATTAAATCCTTTTGCTATTCCGTTTTCTAGCAAAAACAACAATAAAAAACTTGCAACATCAACTAGAGGTTCTAAATATCCTAACTTTGTTCAAGGGGGAATTTTAAAACCAGGAGCCGCTAGCTCAGCCAATCTAATTATTAATAATAATATAAATTATATTAATTATAATAGCATTAACAATAATAATAAAAATAATAAATATAGAAATGAAATAAGTAATAATAATAATAATAATATTTTTTTTATTTTTATTTTTTATTCTAAATACCAAGCAAAGGTATGTACATATTATATTAATACAATTATTTTTTTTTTAACAATGATATAATACACAAAAAAAAAAAGAAAACAAAAACATGAAATATGATTACATGGCGCTTAACTTAAATTATAAAACAAAAAAAAAAAAAATTAAAATTAAATTATTACTTTTCATTTTTTACTTTTTTAACATTGACATTAAATACAAAACAGTACTTAAATTCGTAACAAAACTTTAATTTTTACAATATGACATAATACTTAATAACTTTAATACAAAAATTGATGACTTAAACAAAATGCACTTTAAAAATTTAAATGTATAATTATGAGTTAGAAAAAAAAACAAAAAAGTTGTGTAAGGTTATTGAAGGGAAAAATGTTGGTGTAATTTAGATTTAAATGTTCCTTTTGAAATTGATGAAGAAAAAAGATGACTGTGCTTATTGAAGATAGTGCAACATCTGTTTATTGGTTCATTTCTTCCGTATTCTGTTCTATGAGTTTGTTCAACTAAGAATCTCGTATATCTTGTTTGCCTAGCCCCATCATTTACGATAAAATTGTTATTCAAATATTCAATGTGAATATTATCATAAAGAACATCGTAGGTGAAGCAAGATGAAGAAATTTTCCTGCGAGAGGACAAGGTTAGCATATTTAAAGATTTAAGTCTTATATTGTAACTCGGAAGATTAGCATAGTCGGAAGGATTAAACTGACTTCTTAAAGCAAATAAAAGAAATTGTTTTTGAACTGATTCAATTCTATCAGAATTTATTTGAAAAACTGGATCCCAAATAATGTTACCATATTCTAGAATAGATCGTATTAGGGAACAGTAGAGAGCTTTTGTCACTGCTATATTGTTAAATTCTTTCGCTCTTCTTTTAATAAATCTCAACATTTTATTTGCTTTAGAGATCATGAAGTCATAGTGTACGTTAAAGCTAAGTTTACCGTCGAGGATAATACCAAGATCAGTAATACTGTATACCCGTTCAAGGGTTAGGTTTTGAATTGTATAGTCGTTAAGGATAGAAAATCGTTTACGAGTGAAATTTATGGATTTACATTTCTGTACATTTAATTCCAAATTGTTCAATGAGCACCCTTCTTGTAGTTTATTGAGTTTTAACTGCAGTAACGTTATATCAGAACTATTTTTAATGACTTGATATACTTTTAAATCGTCTGCAAACGCAATGTGCGGTATATCATCTAATTTGTCAGATAAGTCAGAAATAAATATATTAAACAAGAGTGGACCTAAATGACTACCTTGTGGTTCTCCTGAGGTGACATCGATAGTTTTCGATAATATACCTTGGAATTTAACATTTTGAGTTCTTCCAGTAAGATAAGAAAGGAGCCATAAAAGAAAAGAACCAGATATACCAAACGTTAACAAAATGATATAATCAATACGATCAAAAGCTTTGCTGAAATCTGTGTACATTTCATCAACTGGGTACCCTTTTTTCATTTGATTCAAAATTTCAGATATGTTTATCATAAGGTTCGTAGTAGTAGAACGGCCTTTTCTAAAACCATGCTGTTGTTCATTAAGTTTTGTATCGATAATTGGCATAATTTTACCAACAAGAATTTTTTCGAACATTTTAGGTATAGTCGATAAAATAGCTATACCACGGTAGTTTTCCACAGATGCTTTATCACCCTTTTTATGAATAGGAGTCAAAAAGGTGGATTTCCATACATCTGGAAAAATCCCTGTCGATAATGACCAATTAAAAATAGTATGCAGCGGGTGAACAAGATATTGAGCACAATTGTACAAAAAGGTCGGTGGGATTAAGTCAGGACCAGCGCCTTTTTTGGTGTCAAGGTTCTTTAATACTTTAAAAATGTCCTTGTCAGAAAGTTGCAAGTCGGAAATTAATGCATTAAGACTATTTATTGAATTAAAATTTATATAATCCCTATTAGCAAAGAGTTCTTGTGGCCGATAAACTTTTTGAAAATTATCAGTAAAAAAATTACAGATATCTGTTGGACAAGAGGAAAAAGTATTGTCAATTGACATAGAATTTGGATAACCAAAGGTTTTACGTTTAGTGTTAACGAAGTCAAAAAATTTTTTAATAATAATATTAATAATAATAATAATAAAAGTAATAAAAAAAATACTACTCATAAGATTAACAATAATAATAACAATAAATAAAAGCAATAAAAGTAAAAAAAAACAAATTTTTAATAATAATAATAGTAATAATAATATAGTATTCGGAGTACCTGGCGACCCTCCGAATTAATTAGCCTTACCCTATGTATACGAAATTCTGCATAGGGCTGACCTTCCTTTTCTTCGTACTCGTGGGTTCAAATATGAAACAAATTTAAAAAAAAAAAGATTCGAAAAAAGAGGTAGCCGGCACTTCCCAAAAGTCGGCATAGAGGTTAAGATCTCTCAATATTGGTCATTTATCTGAGGCGCAAAAGAACTCCTCAGCCTGGGTCAAAACAGTAGTAGGCCAGGTCAAGCCCCAAGAAGGACAAATCCTAGGTTCATCGAAGGACCTTATGTCCAAGAGACAGAGGTCACAAGATGAGCTACAGGGTAGTTCCAAAAAGGCTAGGTTGCTAAGGAGCAACCAGGTAACCAAGCCTTTCAATGAAATTGCAAAGGATAGTTTAATTCTGGTGATTTAATCATTGATGAGGGGTTAGACGATGGGGGTATTTCTCCCAGTAACTGGAAGAAGGTTGTTGTTGCTTTAAACACAACTTTCTTCCAGGTGCTGGAAGAAAATCCGGGACTACCACCCTCTTCTGGTGACGCTGGCTGGCATCACGGCCACATCAAATTGACTGCTTGTGCTGTTCAGAGATCGGTAGATCTCTACAAGAAGGCAATAGGTAAGGTGGGAAGTCTGTGGCCGGGGTCCAAGCTCAAAGCCGTAAGCAGGGAGGAAATCCCTAGCAGGCTAAGAGCTAGGGTATGGCTGCCGAGAGAACCTGCCGAAGCAGACACGATCATCAAAATGATGAAAGTGTCAAATCCCCAACTTCCAACTCACAATTGGAAGATTGAAAAAACTAGGGGAAGTAGTAGGAGAATCCCGACAGGCATTGGTCATTGTCAATAAGGACTCCCTACAACCCCTAGCGAAAGCCAAAGGGGTCATTAGCTACGGCTTCACAGCGGTTACACTGAAGGTGTACAAGAGGATGAGGTGGAGGCCTCAAGGAACATAGGTGAAGGTCCAAGTCAAGCACAAGAGGCAGACTCTGACCGATCCGTTGACGGAGCATCCTCCTCGGCTCCAAAGAGAAAGAAATATGTCATCAAGGCTGACGATAAAGAAGATCTATTTAGATCGGATTCTGACACTTTGATGATGCCAAAAGCTTCTCAATGGACTTCGAGGATGAAGCTAAGGTGACGGTGGTGGAGATTAAGGATGGCTCAGGTAATGAAGCTATTCCAAATTAATCTCCATCACTCCAAAACGGCTTCCGCCGCACTTAAATCCGCGTCAGGAAAACGGGTGAGGATATTATCTTGATCCAAGAGCCATGGGTGACATAAAAACAGGTTCATGTTCTCAAGATTCCAGGATACGCGTTGTTGTATAATAAAGAGGTATGCAGACCTAGAGCGTACATACTTGCTAAAAATACATTAAATTTAACTTTTATGCATAATTACAGTGCTGCCGATCTGGTCGCGGCGAGCCTAAATCTAAAAAACGTAAGGCTCTGGGTTGTTGCGGCGTATCCTCCGGCGTATCGACTCGAAGGTCATGAGGAAGATCCAATCTGGCAGGGTTGCTAGCGGATGCTAGAAGGATAAACATTAGGGTCATCATAAGCTGCGACGCCAATGCTCACCATGACATCTGGGGTAGTTCGGATACCAACTAAAGAGGTGAGTCACTTTTTGATTACATTTTAAGTACTAACCTTCTTATCTGTAACGTTGGCGGGGAACCTACCTTTGTTACTAGTCATAGGCAAGAAGTCCAAGACATAACCTTAGTCTCGGACTTCATTTATTCTAAAATAAACTCATGGAAAGTTTCTGATGAGCGTTCCTTCTCAGATCACAGATACCTTCAGTTCAGTCTGGAAGAAAGTTCTCCAATAAAGTCAGTTTATCGAAATCCTAAGAGACTAGAACAAATATAGGGGGCATTTAAAGTCAACGCTTCCCTCCTTAACAACTGGAATTCCTAAAAATATCCAGGATCTAAATAGCCTAGTAAACGCTTTTACTAAGGCCTGCAATGAGTCATGAGTCCTTAGAAGAGTCGTGTTCCATCAGTAAGCGTAGGGGAAAACCTAACCCACTTTGGTGGAATGATGAAATCAAAGCTCTAAGGAAGGATAGTAGAAGGGCTTTTAATAATGTCAAAAAAACGAATGAGGTACAGGACTGGAGTCAGTACAAAACTCTCTTAGTCAGTACAAAACTTAAAAAGGCCAAAAGGGACACCTGGAGACTATTCTGCGGAGGTATAGAAAACGTCTCCGAGGCATCTAGATTTAGGAAAATTCTATCGACAATCCCCATGGTCCCCAATCTTCTTAAAAAAGAGGATGGCAGGTGGGCTACCACAAGCGAGGAATCGTTGGAATTACTTTTAAAAACCCATTTTCCTGGGTTCACAAATAACAGCTTAGAGGTGGCTTGTGTTCTGAATCATCCCCCTACTATTTCAGAGGTGGTGGTTACAGGAGATAAACTACAATGGGCTATAGATAGTTTCAAGCCATTCAAGTCAAGCGGACCGGTTTGAATTATACCCGCTGAGATCCAGCAAACTGCGTCTCCTACTCTGGCTTGGCTAAAAAGCATTTTCTGTGGTTGTCTTAATTTAGGGCTTATCCCGGATAAACAGAAACAGGTCAGAGTAGTGTTCATACCCAAGGCCGGCAAAAGTAGTCACGTCTATGCGAAGGATTTTCGACCTATACGACTGTCATCCTTCCTTCTAAAAACTTTAGAAAGATTGACCGACATCCATATCCGCTGCAACTTAGATAAAAATCTGTTGTCAGCCTCTCAACATACTTTCTGTAAAGGGAAGTCAGTAAATACTGCATTTCACACTTTGACGAGATGGATTGAAAGATCTTTAAATTGCAAAGAGTATACTCTTGCAGCTTTTATAAACATTGAGGGAGCATTTAATAACGTCAATCAGGCAGAATTGGTAGACGCAGTCATAAGCCTAGGAGTTGAACTGGAGCTAAGAGCACTGATAGCTAATATGCTAAATAGCAGGGCCATCAGTGTCACATTAGGCGACGCTTCAGCAAAAAGGTTTGTGAAAAGAGGGACTCCACAAGGAGAGGTGCTATCTCCCCTTCTTTGGAATATGATGATAAATACTGCTTAAAATTCTGGAAGAGGCGGGCTGCACAACAATTGCCTTGGGACGTTTTGCAACTTGCACTAAACAAAATCACAACATGGGCTACAGTAAATCCACAGGAAAGCGAACTGGTCCTTTTTATAAAGAAATATAAAATTCCTAAAATAAAGCCGCCTTCGTTAAATGGGTCCACTCTTGCCTTTAGCGAAACGGCGAATTTTCTGTGTCTAACTCTAGACATGAAGTTAAGCTGGAAGGCTAACATCTCAGAAAGAGTAAAGGAGGTCTCAATAGCACTCTACTCGTATAAAAAAGCCATTGGTAGGAAATGGGGGCTTCAGCCATACGTGACTTACTGGCTACATCCGTAGTAAGATCCATTCTTATGAACGCAGCCCTAGTATGGTGGAAGGCAATCGATGAAGAGGTTAACCGCAAGGCAATGGCTAGGGTCCAAATATTTGCCACACTATGTATTAGTGGCTCTTTAATAACAATCCCTTCTGCGTCATTAGACATCATGCTTAATCTGATGCCTGTAGAATATTATCGTAAATTTGCAACCGCAAACACAGCTGTGAGATTAAAAGCTATATTCCAGTGGACCAATTCACGAGAAGGTCACTCGGATATCATAAACCAATTCAAGTCTACTCCCGCTTTGGTGGACTATACGTCCCCCACTTACTTCTTCGGGAAATCTCATGTGACGAGCATCCCAAGCCGTGAGAGTTGGAACTCGAACACAGTGATGACCTACGAAGGAGTACAATTCTACACTAATGGTTCAAAAATGAACAGTAGTGTAGATGCGGGGTCTTCACAGATAATTTGAATATCAGTCATAATTTCCGATTACCAGACTATAGTAGTGTCTTCCAAGCGGAAATTATGGCAATTCAAGAAGCCTTGCTTCTACTGTATAGAAGCGTTTTGACTTTGAAGCAAGTACGTATTCTGTCAGACAATCAGGCTGCGTTAAAATCTCTGGAATCAACATGCACAACCTCGAAGACTGTAATAAACTGCCGAAAACTTCTTAACGATATGGCCAGGCAGTTTAGCATTCAGCTTTGCTATCTATCCACTTCTGTCCTCAAGCAAAACGTTTTTTCGAAAGGAAATAACGGATATGGTAAATTACAAATGGTCAAACTTAACCTCGTGCAATATCACAAGATTGATATGGCCCAAAACCGATTTAAGACCATCCAATGATCTGCTTTTCCTCAAAAGAGCAGACATTGGAATGACAATGGGAATAATCACCGGTCACTGTCTAATAGAGAAGCATGCCACAAGACTTGGTTTAACCGCAAACGACTATTGTGGAGCCTGCAAGGATGAAGAAAAGGAGTTTACTCTCCATCTCCTTTGCACATGCCCGGCCTTGTCGGTAAGAAGGAATACCCATTTGGGGCAATATCTCTTCGATCTGGCAGGTAAAAATGTGACAAGCTTCCTTCGCTTTTCAAAAATCTCAAATTGGTTTTAATGAGTGGGATAGAAAAGCTTCTATTTTTTTTTTTATTGTTTATTTAGATCTTATAAATATAACTTACAAAAAAAAAATTTAAAAATATCAGTTTACTTCTTTGGTTTATAATTAATTTTAAGAAGCCATGATTTCTTATTTTATTAATTTTAGGTTTTATATTTCAATATTACATTGAATCTTTGAATGTTCCATGGTATTTTACAACCTTATATTTATTATTTTTTGGTAAAAATTTCATTTAAAAATCCAAATTTATTTCTATTATCTTAATCTATATATCTAATCTAATTTGCCCTATGCTATCCTACTTATCCTAAATAATTAAAAATAATTTTAATCTTCTATGTAGGTATTTTCTAACCACTAATAATTTCTACCAATGTTTTTGTCCTTTTCTGGTATATGTCTATCAAATTTCAACATCGAATAATCTACGTTTCGCGGAATATAGTCAATGAACATACACATGGCCCGCCTATTATAATGAAATAATAAATTGACAACGTTTTGATCTTGAATGTAACCATTTGAATCTAGGTATATTGAATCTGACTCATGGCGCAATGGTTAAGTCGCCAACCTTTCAATCGAATGGTCTTGGGTTCAAACCCCGGTCAGGTCATAAAATAAAAAATATGTAGTACTTTTATATCGTAATAATGTATATCGTATAATTAATATTAGTAATAATAACAATAATAATAACAATAATAATAATAGTAATAATAATAATAATAATAATTGTAATAATAATAATAATAATTAATAATAAATAATAGCTGCTACAGTGGAGCCATCTTTGGTTATATCATGCAAGTAAGGTGTTATATACTGCTGCATGTTGTAATTCACGGATGGCGCTGACTGTGTAGTAAAATAACAATAATAATAATAGTAATAATAATAATAGCAGATAATAGTAATAATAATAATAATAATAGTAATAGTAAAACAAATTATAATAATAATAATAATAATAATAGCTGCTACAGTAGAGCCATCTTTGGTTATATCATGCAAGTAAGGTGTTATATACTGCTGCACGTTGTAATCCACTGATGGTGTTGACTCTGTGGTAAAAATAATAATAATAATAATGATAGTAATAATAATAATAATAATAATAATAATAATAATAGTACAATTAAATAGTATAATAAATAGTACAATAATAATATAACAATAATTATAATAATAATAATAATAATAGTAACAATAATAATAGCTACTACAGTGGGGCTATCTTTGGTTATATCATGCAAGTAAGGTGTTATATACTGCTGCACGTTGTAATCCACTGATGGCGCTGACTCTGTAGTAAAATAATAATAATATTAATAAAAATACTAATACCAATAATAACAGCCGCTACAGTGACAGTGGGGGTTGCCTAATGTAGTTAATATATACTACTACTACATGTTGTAAGTGTTGTGACGGCTTTAGTCACTGTTAGCAAAATAATAATAATAGACGGATTCATTGTTTCCTTACAGTCCCACTCCCAATTCAATGTTTCCGTATCCATTTTCCTATCCTTTCCTATCCCTACTCCCTAGCCAATATACTGCGTTCGCAGGTAAGGGTTTCATCCCACTATATTGGCTAAAGGGGGAGGTGGGTTTAGTCAGTAAGAATCTGACACTACCAAGGGGAAATTCTTGGTGTCTTTGGAAGATTCCCACCTCCCTTAGGAAAAAAAAAAAAAAAAAAAAAATATAAAGAATTCCGGTGCAATGAATCCTGTATTCATGCTGAATCTTATATACTCATAATTGTGGTAATAAATATTTGACACTAGATTATTTTCCGTTACTTGTAGAGTTCTATTAAAATGGTTACGTATTAATTTAATAGCAAAGTTATCGAATCTTATTATGTTTGCATCTATATGTATTACTTTGTTTGAATAAATATGTTGAAAATTTGATTCTGGTTTTCTTCTTTTATTTATGCAGACCCTAATGCATTTTGTCTCAAATTTTCTAATAAGTTCCATTGTGCTAGCAATTATGTTAAACCAAATAGGGAAGGCATATGCCATTATTGGTCTTATAAGAGCTTGATATGAAATGATTTTAGCTCTGGGAGTCATCCGTTTGTCGTAAAAACAAATTTCTGGCGGCCATAAAGGCTTTGTTACTTTTCCTTAATATGTGCTTTACATGGTCTTTAAATTTTAAATGATGGTGAACTTGCGCTCCTAAATAATTGATCATTTTGGTTTGTTTTAATAAAGTTGAATCATTAAAAACAAACCAAATACGGTCATAAATATACTGATACCATACATTTTTATCTATGTGGTATCGCAATGGACCAAATACGGTCTAAGTGTGCCTTTTTGGCAGCGACCTTAACCTAACCTAATAATAATAACAATAATAAAAGTAATAATAATAATAATATTAATAATAATAATAACAATAAAATAATAACGATATTAAAAATAACAATAACAATAATAATGATATTAATAATGATAATCTTGCTATTAACAACATTGATAATAACATTGATAGCAACAATAACAATAATACTAGTAATGATAATAATAATAATAACAATAATAATAACAATAGTAATTATATCATTAATAACAATAATAATAATGATAATAATAATATTAATAACAATGATAATAATAAAATTAATATAAATGGTTCATTATCAATAAATCCACTAATACCCCCTATTGTTGGAATGACAAAACAATCACTAACAGACGACTGCTAATACGCTTTATCAAGATTTAGAGATGAGAAAATTCTTTATAATGTAAGACTTTTTCTTGATTGTTTACATAATGATTCATATAATCGCGTTATAGAGGGTAAAACAAGAACTCATTTATCTGTTCTTATCCACAATCTAACTTCAAAGATTTGTATAATCTTTACCTTAGATACCACAAACATATAGGCTTCACAACAAAAGAGGTTGAAGAGGACCTTAAGGCTTATCATAGTCATTGCGACAGTAACTACTATAATCACTTAAATCAATCTCGTGAGAACTATAACCAGTTTTTTTGTTCGAACTCCAAGTAAATAAGCATATCTCATCTCCTTATCTAACTCGATAAATAAAATAGAAACCTCTCAAAATACTAACAAGATAAATAATATTAAAATTTTTTATCATAATTGTAGTGGTATGAGAGGAAAGCTTAAAAACCTTTATATTGATGCTAAGTCATGCAATTTTAATGTACTACCTCTCTAACTGAAACATGGCTTAACGAATCGTTTAGAAACGAAGAAATTCTTGATGGTAATTGGTCCATTTGGTCCATTGGTGTATTATTTGCCGTATGTAATAACTTACCTAGTGTACCTGTAATTACAAATACTTTTCAATCGTTTGAACACCAATTTATTAAAATTAATTTAAGTACGAGTAATTTATACCTAGGTATTGTTTATTCCCCTCCGAACTCTGACAATTCCTCTTATTCTGAATTTTATAGTGTATATCATATTATCATTTTAAATATGCATGAGGAGGACTCGATTTTCTTTTTGGCGATTTCAATCGCCCGGCTCTTTCCTTTGTTGTTGATGATTCTGACGATTTGTTATTACCAATTAACTTCCAGGACGAGATTGATTTCGGTCTTATTAGTAACTTTTATGGCAATGATTTACAGCAGATTATTAGTTATCCCAACAACAATAATAAATGGTTAGATCTTGCATTTTCATATGCATATGATAGAGTGGTGGTAAAGTTCGCTGATGAAGCAGAAAACCTTTTTACTAATACTAATCATCATAACTCTCGAGCAAAACTTACAATAATGAAAATGTATATGATTTCCGTAATGCTGACTACCAAAACATTAATAATGCTTTATTATCTACTAACTGGGACGAACTGTTAGCACAACAGGATATCAACTCATTAATCTCTATCTTTTATTTAAAAATTTTTGAAATTATAAATGTTTTGGTACCTAAAATTCTTAAGAAAAACAAAACAACGCAACCATGGTTAGATAGATAACTTACGACTTTGCGTAACCAGCGCAATAAAATATACAAGAAAATTAAACACACAATAGCACCAAACGATAACTTATTGAATTCGTACAAACTGTTTGGAAATGAATTCAAACTGAAAGCTCATACAGCCTATGAAAACTTTGTCATTAGTATAGGCAACAAATGAATTAGTGATCCCAAAAAAATTTTCGAATTGGTCAACATAAAATTAAAAATATTCGGCTACTCTAATTCAATGTCCAAGGACAATACTTTTTCCTCTTGTCCGAGGGAGCCAGTTCTGATGCAGCTTTACTTCAGCCGAGCTTATCATCGTTACATGATTGGTGTACAACCAACAAATTAGAGCTCAATATACAGGAAGGCAAGGTTATCAGTTTTACCCGTAAACGTTCTTCTTTACTGTATGACTACAGAATAGATAATCTAATACTTGAAAGGGTTTTTAGTATTACTGATCTTGGAATTCTACTTGATAATAGGAATTCTATTCTACTTGATTAATAACTTACCTTTAATCTGCACTATGACCACTTAATTTAAAGAGCAAATAAAATTTTAGGTTTCATTAAGAGAAGAGCTAAAGAATTTAGTGGCTTAGCTGTGACAAAAACTCTATATTGTTCGCTAGTTCGTTCTATATTAGAATACGGTAGCATTATATGGGATCCAGCTTTTCAAGTTCATTTTAACAAAATTGAATCAGTTCAAAAACAGTTTCTTCTATTTGCATTAAGAAACCAATATAACCTTTCAGACTTTTTAAAACTTCCTAGCTACACAACAAGACTTAAATTCTTAAACATGCTCCCCTTGTCCTCACGTAGACAAATATTTTCATCATTTGTTACTTTTGACATTCTAAATAATAATATTGCTATACAATCTCTTAATTACAAATTTAGACTTAATGATAGAGTTAGACAAATAAGATACACGAAATTTTAGTGGAATATAAACACAGTACAGAATACGGAAGAAATGAATCGATAAACAGATGTTGTATTACATTCAATAAAATCAGTTATCTCTATTCTTCAACAATTTCCAGAAATACCTTCAAAAACAGTTTACATCAACACTTTTTCAATTTACTGACCTCAGACACTTAATTCTAACCAATTCATAATTAATATACTTTTCATAAATTTATTCAAATGTATAATTTTTTTTTTGTATTAATTTTCACAAAAAAGTTTTTGTAATTTAATTTCATAATTATGTTCGTACATTCATAATTCAACATTAAGTATTTAAAGCATATTTTGATTATGTCATCAAGTTTTATTTTTATTTATTTTTTTTTCTTTTTAGTAGTACTGTTTATTGTTTACATACTTACATATCATTAAGAATTATAAAGTTTACTTAAGAATTTAAGTTTTTATGTAGGTAATCAAATTTTGTATTGTATAACTTCTATTTTTTAAGTCTGAAATATATTTTTAATATTATACATTAATTAGTTATTAAGAATTGCAATCATATTTTCAATATCAATGTTATAATGTCTGTTATTTTTTGTCTTTTTTTTTAGTTTTAGTTAAATTTTCTGCTCGGCTGGTTCCGATAATAACTAAATTTGTAAAATAACTCGTTTGAATCGGGTGTCTTTCCAAGCTCGCTAAAATCGGCAATAGTTACACCGATTTATAAAAATGGCAGCAAATTAGTCCAAAATAATTATCAGCCAGTTTCTCTGAAAAATGTTTGAAAAAATAATTGAAAATAGATTATCGCTCTTTCTTAGGACAAATGGCGTACTTTCTGAATCTCAATTTGGCTTTGAAAGCAATTCAAATACCGTAGCTACATGCCTCGAATTGAATGAAAAAGTATGGATGAAAAAAAGTATACGGCCTGTGTGTTTCTTGACTTGAAAAAAGCGTTTGACTGCGTCGATCATGACATTCTACTTCACAAACTTTCTCTGTTAAAATCCTATCATCAGCATTTAACCTATTTCAAGTCTTATTTAGATGAAAGAACCCAAAGGGTGCGCATTGGAAAAATTTTAAGTACCAAAAAAGAGATCAGTTCCACAGGGATCCATTTTAGGGCCAGATTTATTTAAAATATATATAAATGATATTGCTTTCTTGAAGGTCAAAGGAATAGTTCAGCTTTACGCAGATGATATGGTAATAAGATATGCTTGTGGCAGTGAAGAAAGATAAGGAATGCAATAGTTAAGGATTTAGGTACTGTTAATGAATGGTTACTAAAACATCGTCTTAAAATTATATTTTTTGAAAATAAAACCTTTTTTAATAATGAAATTATTTTTACCAACCAAAGAATTGAAATTGTTAAATTTTTCAACTATCTAGGTTTAGGTATAGATAGTAAATTCAAACGGTGCGAGCATACAGACTACATTTCAAAAAAATATCTCCCTACGTGTTTATTTTAAAGCGGTTGAGAAAATATTTAAATGAGAATCTCTATACTGCATTTACTCGTCCTTCATTGTTTCAAATTCAGTCTATGTAAACCCGATTTGGAATAGGTCACCTGCTATATATTTAGCAAGATTGGATAAACTTAACAAAAAAGCTATTAAGATAATAAATATCTCCCTACAATATATCCCTCTCAATTACTCTATACAGATAAGTATCTTAACTTAGTAAATATTGGTAAGAAGGAACTATACATGATCGCTTTTAAAAGAATTAATAATTTGATCAAGCACAACTTTATTCTGAGTAGAAATATTAACATACACACCTATAACACAATAAATAAATCTAACTTTTATTTGTCACTATTCCAAACAGACAAACAAAGAAACAGTGTTTAAGTTTTTGCTATTTTTTCATTTATTTCAGTTTTGATTTATATCTTTTTTTGGTTTTTTATGATAATTGTAATAATAATGTTTTGTTTTTGTATAATGTATAATAAATAATTTTTTTTCTTTTTAATAGAGATATATATTTACAGAGTGGTTCAGACCATGCGTATCAGCTTTTTAAGAAGGGAAGGAGTCGTTATTATAAAATATAAAAAAATATTACTAACTAAGTCGGGAGAACTCTATCGATTGTTGATATTTGTATATAAAAATATAAAAACGATCATATGTTCTCAAAATTATTATGTAAAACTATATAATATACTATGTATTATTTGGAATTTACTTATTTAATATATATAAAAAAAAAAAAAACATATTATATTTAAGTTATTTATGTTTTTTTATTTTTTTTTAAAACCTGTTTAATAATTAACTCCTTCATTTTCATCGACGACTGTATCAATTGATTTAAATGTAAACAATTGTGTATTCATCATATTTTGTATAGTAAGATTAATGGCATCAACGTCAATATTTTTATAGCTAAAAGCTGCTAAAATAGCTCGTTCGCTTAACCATTTAAGGTGTGAATAATTGACTTCAATATTTGGAAACACTTATTATATGAGTTCATTTTTTGTAGATACAATATTACAACAATTTTGTGGTAATTTAATATTTTGAGTGATTGGATTTGTTGGCATTTTTCAATCAACAATTTCGAGCAATTGTTTTGAAAACTCTTCTACTGTTGGATCATTTTGTATTTGAACGTACATATTTTTTATTAATTTGAATGAATGAACATTGGGCCATGATATTGATTGTTTTAAACATGCATTAATTTCATTTGCATATGTTGAGCGTGGCATAACTGGCAAAGTTTGACGAAAATCACTAGATAATAAAACTAAAGTACCACCGAAGAGTCTGACATTATTTTTTAAATCTTTTAATGATCAATCTAATGCTTCTAATGAATGTTTGTGGGCCATTGTGCATTCATCCCAAATAATAATTTTGCAATTAATAAGTACTTTTCCCATTCCTGAATAACATTTGTTTATTGCTATATGGGATGTTATCTTAATAATAAAAACTCAAATATCAGTATACTAAGTAAGACCAAGAAATATTCTTTTTAAATTTCGTGTCGTATGTTAAAAATAAAAACCCTTACAAATCAGAAGTGGGATATGTGATCCGTTAAATATATATAATTTTTTTTTAAAATTTTTTTATTTGTAAAATGTGCGTCAGTGGAATTTAAAATTTTATTAATTTTTAAAAACTTTTATGTAAACTAGAGAATAAT
Organism: Poecilobothrus nobilitatus; assembly: GCA_947095535.1. Taxonomy (NCBI): domain Eukaryota; kingdom Metazoa; phylum Arthropoda; class Insecta; order Diptera; family Dolichopodidae; genus Poecilobothrus; species Poecilobothrus nobilitatus. The sequence continues at coordinate 97,839,398 of OX352773.1, forward strand.
GAGTGAATTTATGATTTAAAGAATAAAAAGGTTTTTTTTTGAGATTCACACAAACTTTATGTTAAAAACTGAACACTTGCATAAACGCATAGAAAGTTATAAATTTACGTTGAACACGTGCATAAGTGCATGTACCTACATATATAAAAAAAACAGAGAACAAAAAACAAGAAAAAAAACAAAAACATTTTATGTATTTGGGTTATTTATGTTTTTTAACTAATATATAATTCAAAAAATATATAACATTTTTTTTACAATTTAAATTTAAAACAAGAAAGCATTTGTATATAAAAATATAAGAACGATCATAATGTTCTCAAAATTATTATGTAAAACTATATAATATACTATGTATTATTTGGAATTTACTTATTTAATATATATATAAAAAAAAAAAAAAACATTTTATGTATTTAAGTTATTTATGTTCTTTTATTTTTTTTAAAACCTGTTTTGTTAAAACGTAAAATTACAGAGAACTGAATAATTGTTTAATTTTATTTAAGATTTTAATGTATATAACTTTTGAAAAAAAAACTAAGATTCTAAGATTTTAAATTTCGTATTATTATATATATAAAGCTGTTCCTAACAAATGCGTGAAACCACTCACTCATTTCGTATCAAAAAGATGAAATACATATAGATGTGCTAGAGACTAGCTGCAAAAAGCATTTGATAGAGTTTGGTGTGAAACCATCAGAAAAATCTGAAATTACATCTTTTTTTTTTCCAAAGGAGCCCTTTTAGCCCTTTATATGTTGTATGGGGATTTCAATATTTATAACCTAATATCGTCATATGGGATATCATTGAAAAGGTCTTGGAGAGTTCTTCAACTTTTGTTTGTGAACCAGTATTCTAGGACGCCTTTCTTGGTCCCTGAGACCTTTTATAAGTCCTTAATATAAAAGTAAGCTGTATATTATCTAGTGCAGTATCATTAAAAAGACCTTGGCGAACTTTACAACTTTTGTTTCGGAACTTTGGTTTTAGGATACCCTTATTGGGCCCAGAAAACTTTTATAAGCCCTTGATATAAAATCAGCTGTACATAATCATTGAAAAGATCTTAATAACTTTTGTTTGAAGACTCTGGTTTCTAGAGGCCTCACTTGGGTTCAGAAAGCTTTTATAAGTCCTTGATGTAAAATCAGCTGTACATTATTATCGGGATTTCAACCCAAGACCCTTCATTTGAAAGGTTGGCGACTGAACCACTGCGCCATAAGTCAGATGGCGGTATTTTAAAATATGATTGTCTTCGTCGGTGCGAATCATGATACGATAGTCAAGTAATTCATGGCACTGACTGTTTTTTCAGTTTCTTCACGGAATGTTGGGTTTATTTGCTTTATACTAATGTGATATACATGTTCACCTTCCCAAAATATTAATGGCTACTGTAATGCGTCATATGATTGACGAGTATCTTGCTTCTTTGAATGCTGTTATTCTGATATCCATATCGTTAAATTTCGTTAAATTCTGATATCCATATTTTCAAATGCATCACCAACCATAACTATGGCAACTTCGTCAATAGTTAGAGCATTGAATCTGCGTGCATGATCATTAGTTGGAACTTTATCAGCTTTTATTAAAATCATCTAATTATCGTTGAGTAATTTAAGACTAACTTGTTTAAATAACCGTATTAGTTGATTATGTTCATTTAAAAATGTTTCTACTTATGAAACAATTCTTTGTTCATTTTCAAGATGTATTACTAGATAACATTTTGGAGATAACATTTTGGAAATTAAAAACTACCATATGACTACCTTTATGTACATATTTGCATATGTTCTTGATGGATTTAATTGAACTGCAAAATTTAATATTGATGTGTGCATTATATGTTTTTGATAGTGTAGGGGAATCTGTCACAACCCATCTATTATCAATTTTAAATTCTGTTTATTTCCCTGCATGCATCTTTATATGTTAAATGTTATACAGTTAACTGTTTTTATATTATCGAATGAAAAGTTGGTCCTCGAACATTTATTAACAATAATCTTAAATAGAAACATTTTTATTGTTTTGGATGAACTGTGCATAATCTTCCTAACACGTTTGTTGAAAAATTCCCATTATAATTTGCAACTGATTTTCCTCTTTTTCGTGGTTTCCATATTTTTGTTGATAAATTCCAGGTGAAGTAATTAGGAACTTGAGAATATAATAAAGTTCTTGCAAATTCACCAAATATATTATTGTGTTGTTCATTTTCAAGATGTATTACTAAATGTATTACAGTAGGATCTCTATTATGAATTGGAAAAGATAGAATTCGCGACACAGCTTTGTTGCTGCTTATATATTTACCAATTTGATATTGCTCAACTTCATCATTTGAAATAACATTTTGGAGATTAAAAACTACCCTATGGCTACCTTTACGTACATATTTGTATATGTTCTTGATGGGTTTAATTGAACTGCAAAATTTAATATTGATGTGTGCATTGTATGTTTTTGATAGTATAGGTGAATCTGTCACAACCCATCCATTATCAATTTCAAATTCTGTTTCATTATTATTTCTATTCATAATAAATGAATGCCCAACACATTCTGTAGGTCTTCTGCGATACATTGGATATCCATCATTGACTGTTATTGTATGCATTACTAAATATTTAGCAAATTTTTTTAAACATTTCCATACTATGAATGTGGATTGACGGTTCCGCGTTGTCCATGGATCATGTTTTTTGTTGTAATATAAAATAATTCGGAATCTGTATTTTTATCTGGAATTTCTGCTGATATAATTTGATCAATTTCATTTGGTTTGATTTTGTTAAATAACCGAATTAAAATATGAGAATGTGGCAAACCTCTTTATTGCCACTCAATTGAATACATCCAACTTCTGGTTTCTCAATATATCAATTAATGATTTTAATTTTTGTTTGAAAACTCGCGCAATGATACCATGACGATCATGTAAGCAGCACATCCATCCGTCCATTTAATAAATGTTATTGAATTTCAACTCATTGTGGAGTACATGTAAATGTTATGAATAAGTCTGGTCGTCCATAAATACGTACAGAAGCCATAGCATCCTGAAATAAAGTGAAACAGTATGAAAAAACTTAAAGAATATTTAAAATGAGGTGAATTTCCCTATTTTTTAAATATCGAATATTTTTATCTGAATTAGGTAATTTCCCTATTTTTCCATTGCGATTTTTTTCTGATCAAATATCTACATATCAAATTGAGATAGTTCCTTATTTTTAAACATTGGATATGGATACATATTGAAAATAAAACAACATATGTATAGTTTTCGGAGCAAAATGCTCAACAACAATCAATTATACAACATAAATCAACATTAACCGAATATTTTAAATTATGTTAACAAAATAATATATTTGGTGAGTTTGCAAGAACTTTATTATGCTTTCAAGTTGCTACTTACTTCACCAGCAATTCATCAAAAAAAAAATATTGTAACCACGAAAAAGAGGAATTTTGATACCACTGCACTCACGTGATCTGTGTTTTTAGATTGTTTGCGATTTTACATCCAACCCGAGCAGTTCTGATACGAAATCAGTTCTTTGATTTTATGTTCAGAGAGCTCGCTGAGGTTGTGGTAGAACGGTTTACCGAGTGAGAGAAGTCTGGCTCTAGCTAGGGCCTGACATATGCAAAGAAAGTGCTCTAGATTTTCGTTTGCTTCTTTGCAACTCCTGCAACAGGTGTTGTGCGGGATTCCTAGTTTGGCTGCATGGCCAGTGACCTGTGATGATTGCCACTAGCCTGGCGATGTTTATGCGAAATTTGGATATCAACTCGTTTGATCTCTTTTTGTTGTATGTGGACCACAATATTCTAGATATGGTGCAATTACTCAGATTACTCCACCTATTTTGTGATTTCGCTATATACAAAGAGAGGAGCCGTTCCTTTACGGTACTGATTGGACAACTGACTCTTTCAGGAGAGTTAGTGTTCTGAGTGACTCCTTTCTTTGCTAGTTCGTCAGCTTTTTCATTTCCTTCCATATTACTATGCCTGGCACCCACGAGAAGGTTATGTTTAACCTTTCGCTTGTGAGCGAGATTTTTAAATGGGAATTGGCATTTTTAAATAACTGGCAAAGTTTGACGAAAATCACTAGATAATAAAACTAAAGTACCACCGAAGAGTCTGACATTATTTTTTAAATCTTTTAATGATCAATCTAATGCTTCTAATGAATGTTTGTGGGCCATTGTGCATTCATCCCAAATAATAATTTTGCAATGAATCAGTACTTTTCCCATTCCTGAATAACATTTGTAAGAACTTTATTGCTATATGGGATGTTATATTAATAATATAAAGTCAAATATCAGTATAGTAAGTAAGACCAAGAAATATTCTTTTTTAATTTCGTGTCGTATGTTAAAAATAAAAACCCTTACAAATCAGAAGTGGGATATCCGTTAAATATATATTATTTTTTTTTTAAATATTTGTAAAATGTGCATCATGATCCCTTACTATAAAAGTCATGTGTGGTATCATTAAAAAGGTCTTGACGAGCTTAACAACTTTTATTCGGGGACTCTGGTTCTGGAGGCCCCGCTTGGGTTCAGGAACCTTTTATAAATGCTTGATGTAAAATGAGTTGTATATGATTATATGGGGATTCATTGAAAAGATCTGGGCGAGCTATTCAACTTTAGTTTGGGGACCAGGGACATGACATGACCAGTTTGGGACATAAGCAGGTTTACAACTTTTGCTTCTGGACCATGTTTCAAGACCGTCCTGTTGGGGGATGAGAGCGTTTATGATCCCTTACTATAAAAGTCAGTGATACAATGCTTTTTTAACATGCTTTTTCATCATGCGATTTAATCATCTGTTTCACGCTTGCAGTTGTAAAGTTGAATAAAATTCAATTTTACAACTTAGTAAAGTTGTTAGGATGTTTCAATATTTCCATTCAAGAAGCCGGACCGGATAGCAGAAAACAGAGATATTTTAAGTTCTTTTTTCTTATTCGTTTAGTTATAACAATCGAGCAAGAAACTGTATCGATATTGAATTACTTTCTTAAAAAGCTTAACACACCTTTGATGACCAATGATTTGTTCGTATTTTTGGATATGGTTGAATATTGATTGATTGTTTTAATTTACGAATTCTGCAATTCCAATCCTCTTCCGTCCTCTGAACTCCAAATTTATGAACAATTATGGGGTCAGTTTGAACAGCTTTATAAACCAACAAGACAATTTTAATACGTGCCGGTGGAGTGATGGGTGAAATTAAAGTATTTTGGCCCTTGAACTCTTCTAAAAGTTTAGATAACATAGAGTACGACAAACTTAATATATCATTATGTAATGATTTGAAATTAGAAAGTAGCTTATGATGATGAGCTGACAGTATACTATTCAACCTGTCTAAATCTAAAAACGGTTGTGACAGCAAGGACCGGCTTCGATGACATCTTTTAAGTTTCTTTCTACGTTACTTATTTGAACAGGAATTAGTTTTAACAGTTCCTGCTTGCATCCGGAGTACGGATCATCAAAGTCCCTATTCAGAGTAACTCTTTTTGTAGAAAGATCATTATATAGTGCATCAAATGATTTGGCCATATCTTGAAATGCGTTGGTGTTGGCACTAATTGTTTGACTAGTCTTAGCTAATATCAAGACTAGAAAATAAATTGTGTATATTATCAAACATACTTTTTAACAGTCCCTCGTAGTTCTGGCAATCCTCACATATGAAATGTGAGTCAAGAGTCTGGTGATACCAATATCTACTTACGCCCATGCATATACCATGGAGTCTTTTACAAAAAGCTTTACAGATTACAAATTTAATTTTTTTTATCATTAATAAAACAATTTTCGAGATTGCATTTGTAATCCATGGCTTATAAATTTTTAAGTAATATTTTATAAAATTAAAACAAAAGTTTAAAGTTACTTGATATAAATAAGTTTAAAATATATACTATATAATATGTTTTATACTTTTTTAAAAAGAAAAAGATTTTTTTTTTATAATTTTAAGTAAACTTATTAATTATGTTTAACAGAAGCAAAAAAAAAAATTCAAAAGATAAAGTTATACAAATAAAAGTTTAATAGAATTATTTTTTTATTAGAGTATGATTTCAATTATTCTTATTTTATTTTTATTTATTATTGTTATTGTTAATTTTTATTAATATCAATTAAAGTTAATAATATGTGGCGATTATAGATTTAAAATGCAAACAGTGCAAAATGAATTAACACACTTTGAATAACTGAATTTGTAAAAAAAGGAATAAATTTAATTTAATAATATTAAGTAAGAACTTTTAATAAGAACTAATTAACTTGAAGGTAGAGAAAGAACTAGAACTATACACGGAATAAGAACAAATTAACTAAAATATAGACGTTATCCATTTTCAAGGTGTATTGCTAAATGAATTACTATTGCTCAGCTTCATCATTTGTTTTTACATTTTGAGGATTAAAAACTATCATTTCACTACCTTTATGTACATTACATATTTGCATATCTATTTGATGGATTAAATTGTACTACAAAATACAATATTTATGTGTGTATTATATGCTTTTGATAGTATGTATATGTGTATGTATATTCATAATAAATAATGCCCGCCACATTCTGTTGGTCTTCTACGATTCATTGGATATCCATCATTGCCAGTTATTGTATGCATTACTAAAGCTTTTAAACATTTACCATAATCCATACATGGTGAATGTGGATTGATGGTTCCGCATAGTCCATGGATCATATTTTTTGTTATAATGTGAAATAATTCAGAATCTGTATTTTTATTTGGAATTTCTGCTGATATAATTTGATCAATTTGCAGTGATATTATGGCGATCATGTGCTGCTTGTTCATTTAATAAATGTTGTTGAATTTAAACCCATTGTGGATTACATGTACATGTTATGAATAAGTCTGGTCGTCTATAAGCACGTACATAAGCCATAGCGCCGTGAATGTATTCTTTCATATGGCGTGAACTAACAGTATATAATGATGATAATTTACATAAAGTGCCAAGATCATTCAAAATTAAATTTCCATCGGTATTATTATTGATAGCATCCCGTAAATGAATATATTCTTCAGCACGCAATTTTGCCTGACTAAATCGTATACATCGCAATAGTTCACTTTCAATTTTTGCATACATATCTACAACATATTGGTGAAATAAATTTTTTTTCCCTAAGGGAGGTGAGAATCTTCCAAGGACACCAAGAATTTCCCCCTTGTTAGTGTCAGATTCTTACTGACTAAACCCACCTCCCCTTTTAGCCAATATAATTGGGATGAAACCCTTACCTGCGAACGCGGTATATTGGCTAGGGAGTAGGGATAGAAAAGGATAGGGAATGGATACGGAAACATTGAATTGGGAGTGGGACTGTAAGGAAACAATAAATCCGCCTATTAGTATTACTATTTTGCTAACAGTGACTATAGCCGTTACAACAGTTACAACATGTAGTAGTATATAACACCTTACTACATGAGGTAATTATAAAAGGCAACCCCCACTGTCACTGTAGCAGCTATTATAAAAATATTATATTGGTATTAGTATTCTTATTAATATTATTTTGATTTTACTACAGAATCAGGCCATCAGTGGATTACAAAGTGCAGCAGTATAAGACCGACACCTTATTTGCATGATATAAACAAAGCTAGCTTCACTGTAGAAGCTATTATTATTATTATAATTATAATTATTGTTATTATTACTATTAGTATTATTATTATTACTACTTTAAATTATATGATATACATTATTACGATATAAAAGTACTACATATTTTTTATTTATGGCCTGACCGGGGTTTGAACCCAATACCCTTCGTTTGAAAGGTTGGCGACTTAACCACTGCGCCATGAGTCAGATGGCGGTATTTTAAAATATGATTGTTTTCGTCGGTGCGAATCATGATACGATAGTCAAGTAATTCACGGCACTGACTTTTTTATCAGTTTCTTCACGGAATGTTGGGTTTATTTACTTATATTATATTATTGTGATATACATGTTCACCTTCCCAAAATATTAATGGCTACTGCAATGCATCATATGATTGACGAGTATCTTGCATTTTTTGAATGCTGTTATTTCTTCGTTAAATTCTGATGTCCCTATTTTCAAATACATCACCAACCATAACTATGGCAACTTCGTCAATAGTAGGAGCATTGAATCTGCGTGCATGATCTTTAGTTGGAACTTTATCAGCTTTTATTAAAATCATCTAATTATCGTTGAGTAATTTAAGAGTAACTTGTTTAAATAACCGTATTAGTTGATTGTGTTCATTTAAAAATGTTTCTAATTGTGAAACAATTTCTCGTTCATTTTCAAGATGTACTACTAAATGTATTACAGTAGGATCTCTATCATGAATTGGAAAAGGTAGAATTCGTGACACAGCTTTGTTGCTGCTTATATGTTTACCCATTTGCTATTGCTCAACTTCATCATTTGAAATAACCTTTCGGAGATTAAAAACTACCATATGACTACCTTTATGTACATATTTGCATATGTTCTTGATGGGTTTAATTGAACTGCAAAATTTAATATTGATGTGTGCATTATATATTTTTGATAGTATAGGTGAATATGTCACAATCCATCTGTTATCAATTTCAAATTCTGTTTCATTATTATTTCTATTCATAATAAATGAATGCTCACCACATTCTGTAAGTCTTCTGCGATACATTGGATATCCATCATTGACAGTTATTGTATGCATTACTAAATCTTTAGAAAATTTTTTGAACATTTCCATACATGGTGAATGTGGATTGATGGTTCCGCATGGTCCATGGATCATATTTTTTGTTATAATATAAAATAATTCGGAATCTGTATTTTTATCTGGAATTTCTGCTGATATAATTTGATCAATTTCATCTGGTTTGATTTTGTTAAATAACCAAATTAAAATATGAGAATGTGGCAAACCGCTTTATTGCCACTCAATTGAATACATCCAACATCCGATTTCTCCTAATATATGATGCTTTGTGATAAAATCAATTAATGATTTTAATTTTTGTTTGAGAACTGGCGTAATGATATCTTGGCTCATGTGCTGCTTGACCGTTTAAGAAATGTTATTGAATTTCAACCCATTGTGGAGTACATGTAAATGTTATGAATAAGTCTGGTCGTCCATAAACACGTACATAAGCCATATCATCCTGAAGGAAAGTGAAACAGTATAAAAAAAACTTAAAGAATATTTAAAATTAGGTGAATTTTCCTATTTTTTATAGCTAGGGCCTGACATCTGCTAAGAAAGTGCTCTAGATTTTCACTTTCGTTTGCTTCTTAGCAACCCCTGCAAGAGGAGTTTGGCTGCATGCGTACCCAAACCTGTGACCTGTGATGATTGGTACTAGCCTGGCGATGTTTATGCGAAATTTGGATCAACTCGTTTGATCTCTTTTTGTTGTATGTGGGCCACAATTTTCTAAATATGGTGCAATTACTTAGATTACTCCACCTATTTTGCGATTTCGCTATACACAAAGAGAGGATGCGTTTCTTTATGGTACTGATTGGACAACTGACTCTTTCAGGAGAGTTAGTGTTCTGAGTGAACTGAGTTACTAGTTCGTCAGCTTTTTAATTTCCTTCAATATTACTATAAACCGGGACCCACAAAACAGTCATGTTTTGCCTTTCGCTTGTTAGGGCTAGTTCCTGTTGGCACTGCCTAACAAGTTTTGAGGTTGTAATGTTCGCCTTAATGCCCTGGATCACGGATTAACTGTCCACACAGATGTCAACCGTTCACATTTGTGTGTTATTTCCGTTCAGAATTCGAGCAGTCTCTCTAACTTTTAGTATCTCGGCCTGAAAGATGCTGGTCGTGTCGGGGAGTCTGTAGGATTTTAAAACGTTGAGTTTCTCCGAGGAGATACCAGCATCGACTTCGCTCCTCATCTTGGATCCGTCGGTGAAGATAGTTACATCGAAGTTCTTTGTTACATCTCCGTCCTTCCATTCCGCTCTAGTCGGAAATTCTACTGCTAAATTGTTCACGAAGTTTAGTTTGGGAATAGTGTAGTCGGTCAGGGTTGGTATGAAGTCCCTTGGCAATATCTCCAGAATTTTGCCGTGACCATATGTTTTAGTAGCGAATCACCGATTCTCTGAGTCGGACTGCACTGTACGTTGCGGTATATTTGATGTATAGATCCGGGGGTACAAGAAATAAAATAGTACTCAGAGCATCAGTCGGACACGATCGTAATGCCCCTGTAATGCCCACTGATGCCGATCTCTGTATTCTGTTTAGTTTTGTTATATTTTATTACTTATTCATCGCTGGCCACCACACCAGCGATTAATAGGTAAGGATTGGGCGAACCACGGCTGTGTACGTCCAAAGCGCCATCTTTGGCTGTATACCCCATTTCTTGCCCATTGTTTTGTTGCAAGCATAGAGAGCATCGCAAGCCTTCTTAACTCTATGCTCGATATTAATTTCCAGGAGAGCTTCGAGTCTAGAATAACGCCTAGATACTTAGCGCTGGTAGTCAGCTTTGGAGTATAATTATTAAGTTTCGGTAGAGCAAAAGTAGATATTTTGAATTTTGTCGTGAAGAGTACTATTTCAGTCTTCTCTGAGTTGACACCAAGGCCACACCTTGTGGCCCAATTGTGAGCCTTGCTTAGAGCTCTATTCATCATCTCACTGATCACTGTATGGCCTGATACTAGTATCACCACATCATCTGCAAACGCCACTAATTTATTCCTTTCTCATTGAGTGCTATTAAAATTTTGTTTATAACCATTAGCATACCGTTAGTCTTTCGTTGACTCGGGGCCCCTTCTTCCTGCCTTTGAAATAAAGACTACGCGGACACTTTTCCAACTGCAGGAAACATGATTAAGTTTTAAACAACTCCTGAAAATGGGGACAATCTACGAAGTAGACATCATTAACGATTTTTGCAACATAATCGGAATTATGCCATCCATACCAGGCGGTTTATATGGAGAAAAACTTTTTATAACCCAAGAAACCTTTTCCTGATATACAATTTTACTTACTTCCTCCTTACTTTGATGTTCGGTACATTATTCAGTTTTGACTGTATAATTCGGCTGAATTTTGGACAGTCAGTTCCTTTAGGATTTCTGTAGAATTTGAGAATATTCATCTGAAGATTCGCATCAAAGACTATATAAATATTTGTGATATGAATAGGAGTTCTGACAGACCAGTTTGCAACTCCGATGGAATAATTGTTAGTAGCTAAGATAACGTCTATAACCTCTTCCCACCCGTTATATCTGCCCGAACTTGGAAAGATAAAAGTGGATGTGTTACCACTATTACATATTTTAAGGTTAGTATTAATAAGAAAATCAAATAATGATTCACCTCGTTCGTTGTTCTCCGAACTACTTCATAAGGAATGCCTAGCATTGGCATTACATCCGATGAGTAGGTTGTCTTGCTTTGTCGTTCTAACAAGTTTACGAGCTTCCTCTGGTGGTGACGGATCGTCATGAGCCACATATGCAGAGGAGATGTAGAGACTATCTCCACCTAGTCCTTCTAGCTCGATGACAGTCAAATCGGATGAGCTAAAATTAGGATGAAGAAAAGCATTGAATTGTTTTTTTTACTAAAATACAAGCTCTAGGTTTACCTGTATCCTTTTTATGAAAAAGATTGTAATCTCTATGATGTAGACCCTTGCTCTCAGTACCTCTGACCCAAGGCTCTTGAATGAGGCTAATGTCTATATTTTCCTCGCTGAGGAAAACTAGCAGATTATCAGAGGCACTTCTCGAGTGCCTGAGATTAATCTACACTATTTGGCATCATTACCCCTTATCGCACCATCATCAGCTGGTGCCGGATCCTGTCTAAGAAAATTTCTCGTTCGTGAGATCCTCTATCAGCTTAGAATCTAGATCCTCTTCGTCGGCTGGAGCCCTGAAAATTTTTAGTTTGGCATATCTTATTTGTAGGATTGCCTATTCTTGGCAACAACTTCAGAAGTAGCCTTTCTCTTCTTGGGTACCTCTCACACTTAGCGCCTCCTAATGCCAATGCGCTAGTTCCCCGCTTTCTATTGGCCCTCTTAGCTGCGTTGTTGATCTCATCTTGAGATCTATTAGCCAGTTGTTGTATCAGGAATACCTTTATTCCCGTCCTTACCCGCTTGCACTTTTAACTATTCATCCACGACAAGCTGGTACTAAACTGTATCTGCAGCGTCGTTTTCACGGACAGTACGTGCTTTTTCATTCTCAGCTATCTTGTTAAGAATGAAAGGAGCACTGTTGTACTTTTCTTTCATGAGTACCCCAGCGGACTTGCGTCTCTTCGGATTTTTCTTCTTCCCGTCCCCACCTTTGTTGACGACAAGAGTTTTAGATAGACCTGGCATTGGTGTACTATGGCTGGTACTCGCAATGCAACTAATTAGCATCTCTTGGCTATACGCCAAAAACTCGTCAAACCTGGATAAGGCACTTAATACAACCGACATTGCCTGAGCATCGGAGGAGACCGTTAGTGACCAGTTATCTTTAACCACTTACTGGCCATCCAGTTCTCGGCATGGTACCTGGACACCTTAGCTTACAAGTGGAGGGATTCTCTTGGTTTCGGATCTCTTATTGTAGTAACTGTAGTTTATTTTAATTTATTTTAATTTAATTAATGTAGTAACTGTAAAAATACATATGTTATATAAGTTATAATTTTTGCATTCACAAATATATGTAAGGTTGTCTCAACACAACCAATACATTAAGAAAAAAATAAATAAAAAAACTCGATTTATTTTAAGAGAAAAAGAATATTGCAACCATTTATTATTGTTAAAAAAACTTAAAAAAAAATATAAATTCTAATATTAAATCCTTTCTTTGTTTAATTTAAACAAAAAATATATAAATTCTTTTTTTTTAGTTTTCTCCAAATTATTCCTTTTCAGACTTTATAAATATTTTTTCTTTTCTTCCTTTTTTCATATACAATCCATATCCTTTACTTATTGACTTTACTTTTAGAGTGCGTTTAATAAAATTTTGCGCCTCTATTTATACTAAAAAAATTAGCTGTATCAAAGCAATAAAATTAATACCTAACATAAACTAGTACAAAGTATAAAAATATGAACGTTAAAATTCTAAATGCAATTCAAAATATAAAATTAAAAATAGGCTTGAAATACAGAACATAGCTGCATTCGAATATAAAAAGTACAGAATTAAAAAAAGTACAATTGTCAAAACTGAAAATTCAAAATTTGAACAATTAGAATAATTAAAAGGTAAACAAATGTTTACTTAACAAGGCAAAAATAAAAAATAAACAATATAAACAATGACTATGAAGCAGATCCATTAAATAATGATTATGAAGAAGACACATGTGATGGATAACTGGACGGATGAACTACTAGATAACTTGGCTGCAACAGGTAATGTTTTATGTTTATTTGTTACTAATTGGCAAATATTGTTATATTTTTAGGAAACAATTTATCCGTTTCTACATATATATGGATTTTATTATTATGATATGTCATATGGTAGTTTTTAATTAAATTATAGTCATATGGTAGATTTTTAGTTTTTAATTAAATTATAGTCATATGGAAGTTCTTAATTTCCAAAATGTATATACAAATGATGAAGTTCAGCAATACCAAAAGGGTAGATATATAAGCAGCAACGAGGCTGTGTGGTGAATTCTATATTTTCCAATTCATGAGATCCTACTGTAATACATTTAGCAATACAACAACAATCAATTACACCATTTAAATCAACTTTAACCGAATATTTTAAATTATGTCAACAAAATAATATATTTCGTGAGTTTGCAAGAACTTTATTATAATCTCAAGTTCCTACTTACAGGAATTTATCAAAAAAAAAAATGGAAACCACGAAAAAGAGGAAAATCAGTTGCGAATTATAATGGGAGTTTTTCAATAAACGCGTTAGGAAGATTCATCTAGTTCATATAGTTCATACAAAACAACGAAAATGTTTCTATTTAAGATTATTGTTAATATTTGTTCGAGGACTAAGTTCATTCGATAATATAAAAACAATTAACTGTTTAACACATTTAATATATCAAGAAGCATGCAGAGAATGATAGTTATTAGAAGATGATGCACATTGAGATATTACAATTGCAGAAGTAGTTTTAACTTCAACACCAAATCAAATACGAAATTTATTCGCAATTATTTTAACAACATACTTTCCAACGAACCCAACTTCGATATGACAAAAATATAAAAATAACATGAGATATATTATTTTTTCTACGTTTATTTAATGATAATAATGATTTGGATTCCCACGAGAAATATATAATGATGTATTAATCAAATTAGAAGATTTATGCCTAATGATTTCAAATGAACCCATTAATCAAATAGCTGCCATACAACTTCAAGTGTTTTTTATACCAAAAACTGTCTTCTAAAAAGTAGTCGGCAATATAGAAAGGTAGTCAGGTATATAGGTATTTTCAAGTTAGTAAGGTTTAAAAGGTTCAGGTATATAAGTATTTTCAAGTTGCAATGCACACATAAATATTGAATTTGCAGTTCAATTAAATCCATCATTATATATGCAACATATAAATTATAGTATAATATATATATACTTATTAAGTAATAAATTGTATTCGCCCTGATGATGGCAGTGATGCCGAAATTTATATAGGCTTTATAATAAATAAATATAATATTTTAAGAATTATAAAAATAAAATATTAATAAAATTATTTTGTGGACAAAAAGTATAATTAAAAAACAATTTTTTACTCAATAAATCTAATAAAGATGTTCCACAAACTTACGGTTGAAAAAAAAAAAATGCAAGGTTTAAAAATACATGTGATATAATAAATTAATTTTTTTTCGTTTAAGATAATATGTTCTGTTTTATGATATTTATTCCTTTACAGAATGTGGGGGCATTCATTTGTTATGAATAGAAATAATAAAGAAACAGAATTTGAAATTGATGGTAACTGGGTTGTGTCATATCCACCTATACTATCAAAAACATATAATGCACACATAATTCTCTCTCAACGTGCTATGAGGTCAGCACTGATTAGAATTTTAGGAATATTTTAATTAATTTTAAATAGAAAAAATAAAAAAATAAAATTTTTTGATACAGAAAATATACTTTTAAAAGATTGTGTTATACTTTATTTCTGTTAATATATAAAAGATAATCAAAATTCGCTACTAATATATAGTAAAGGAGAAATAGTACTTATAAATATTTTTTCAACATGATTTGCATTTTTTGCAATGGTAAGGTTGAGAGACTACATAAAAAAGTAGTATGTGGAGATTGCAACTCTATGTTTCATTGCGCCTGCGTAAATTTAAAAGAAGAAGACATTGATTATATGAAAGCAAGTGGAAATAAGTGAGAGAGAAGTGCAGAGCTCTTCGTATAAAATCTCTTCATATTCAAGATTCTGACCTTCAATCAACATCTCAACATATTTTAAACTCTTCATGTGACATAATTGATATACATACGCAACAATCTTCATCTAAAGAAAGAATTAATTCTACTAAAAAGAATTCTGTTCCACTCACCACACTGAGCAATAGAATTACTCCGCCCACTATTGTAAACTCTTCTTTACCTCTTCATATTAAAAATTCAACACGGGAGAAATTGGGTATATCCACCACACCTAATAATTGTGTTTCTCTAAATACTATTTTAAATATTGGTGAAAATGACGATCCGTCTCAACTTACTCATTCTATTACAAATCAGCAAATATATGCTCAATTGATTGAAATGAGTAAACAAATTAAGATGTTTATGGAGATCACGACAATGTAAAAAAATAGAGTAAATTATCTGCAGGGGAAGATAAATTGTTATGAACAAAAGAAGAAAGAGAAAATAATTGAAAATGTAGGTGTACCTAATGTTACAAATGAAAATGCACTTCTATTATCAAAAAAAGTTTTCTGTTAATGTTTGAACCTTGCTGATGCGGATATGAATATTGAAAAATGTTACATTAAAGGAGAGAGCAGAAATAAGGGGAGAACAACTGAGGTGAATAATGTCATCTGTGTACAACTTTCAACAGTAAAACATTTTTAAAGGTAAATATTCTAAAAGGAAAAGGCTAAATACTTTAATTTTTGGTGATGGTAGGAAAAAAGATATATTTATCAATGAAAGTTTTACAAGATATACTAGTGCCTTATTTTTAGAAGCAAAAAAATTTAAAAAGGAAAATAATTTTAAGTACTCGTGGTTACAGAATTCAAATATTATGTTAAAAAAGTCTGAAAATGGTAAAGGCTTCGTCGTAAGAACTTTTCATGATTTCTTAAATATAAAATTTAGTTAGAATGTTGTTTTAATTGATGATTTATTATATTCTTATACTCTTACTTTGTCAACTCTGTTAATTCAGACATACAAAATAATACCGCTAACTTTGATTTTTCCGTAAATAATTCTTTGTGCATTGTGCATCAAAATATTAGAAGCCTTAGAAAAAATTTCGATTCGCTAGTAGCACATTTGGATTCTTTTTCTAAATCTCCTGACTTTATTTTTATTTCAGAAGTTTGGATATTTCAGTGCGAAGCTGATGATTTCTATGTTCCTGGGTACTAATTTTTTTGTTGCTCAAACGAATTCTATGCTCCTATGCTAGACCTATTTCTCTGTTGCCATCCATTTCCAAAATTTTCGAAAAAATAATGAAGTGTAGAATTTTAAAATATCTTAGCAAAATAAGCTTTTTTAGCAATTATCAATTTGGGTTTAAAAAAGGGTTGTCTACCGAAGATGCACTTCTAGACTTCTGCTTTAACACTCAAAAAGGCCTTGATGATAGGAAAAGTTGTGCAGCTTTATTTGTAGACATTACAAAAGCATTGGATATGGTGGACCATTCTATTCTGCTTAAAAAATTAGAAATCATAGGTTTTCGAGGTTTAATGTTGAGCTGGTTTAAGTCTTACTTAGTAAATAGGACTCAAAGAGTAAAAATTGCAGATAAACCAGCAGCCCAAAGAATATCAATATCGGAGTACCCCAAGGTTCTGTACTTGACCCTATTTTATTTTTAATTTACATAAATTCCATTTTTAAGCAAAAATTTATTGGTAAGATTACAGCTTTTGCTGATGATCTTGCATGTTTTTATGTTCCCAATAATTCCTTTAATTTAATAGCGGACATGAATCATGATTTAAGCATTCTCAGAAAGTGGTCCTTTGATCATAAATTATTGGTTAGTTGCAAAACTAAAGCTATGTATTTTAATCTTGCTCAGCAAGAATCTTCAAAAACTGATTTGATATTTCATGCGTCGGAGTGTAATAGATTTGTGTTATGCAATAAAAAGTGTTCTTCTGGGTTTTTTAATTTGTTTAATGAAAACGTGAGCTGTATTGATAAATGTTTTAAAATAGAAACAGTAAACAATTTTAAATATTTAGGTGTACACTTTAATAGCAATATGAACTGGTCAGTACATGCAGCCACATTAAAAAAATACTTCCTGACTACTCTGCGGAAATTTTACAGTATGCAAAGGTTCTGTTCATTAAAATTACTAAAAATAGTTTATCATGGCTTTTTTATCAATTTTCCATTCTAGGCTACAGTATGGGATAGCGTGCTGGGGAGGGTTTTACTGTAATAAGATTAACCCGATTGTAACCCTCCAAAAGTCAATTATACGAAAAATTTTCAAAAAAAAATGAAGATATCACTCATTGGATCTTTTTAAAAACTTGAAGTTCTTCCAGTAAGACATTTATACTTCTTTAAGGTGCTAAAGATATTTTACAAAAAATGTGGCTATTTGAATCTCAAACAATTACAATTTGCGCTCCAATTTTGATTACACAGTTATTATTCCTTATTTTAGGACTACAAACTTTCGGAACTCCAACTTCATAACAGCAGCCAGATTATTTAATAGGACTCCTTTGTATATCAGGAAGGTTAGATTTTTGAGAAAGTTTCTAAAACTTGTCAAGCTTTAGCTTCTGCAGTTTGATCACAATGCAACTGAGCATTTACTTGATTGATTAAATTTTTGTAGTACTTATAAAATTTTTTTAATTTTTCTTTTTTTTTATTTAATTATTTTGTTTTGCTTCTCCTTGTAATATATTTTTTTAATATTTTTATCTTTTGTATTATATTTTCTTAATATTTTTGTTTTTGTATTATATAAATTTTAATTTCCTTTATCACCTCACCTTTTTTACATTGTTGAACTCTTAATTGATATGGTATTTAAAACTTTTATTTTAATATATAATAGCATTACTTATTCTTACTTGGATTTTTTGATTTTAAGCTTTTATAGTTTTAGTTTAGAAAAAAATTTTAAATTATATTTTCTTAGTAAATTTTGAATTTTTTAAAGCAATTTTATGAATCACTTTAGTGGTTATTATTGTTATTGTAATGAAGTAATGTATTTTTAAGTTTTTTGTTTTCCTTAATCATAATATTTTATTAGTTGTAAGCATTTTGTATGAAATTCCAATGAAGAATAAAGATTAAATAATAATAAAATAAAATATAAAAAAAAAAAAATAAATATTGAATTTTGCAGGTCATTAATGTACATATTTGCATATGTATTAAATCAAATACATATGCAAATATGTACATAAAGGTAGTCATATTGTAATTTTTAATCTCCAAAATGTAAATACAAATGATGAAGTTCAGCAATACCAAATAGGTAGATATAAAAGCAGCAACGAAGATGTGTGGCGAATTCTATCTTTCCCATTTCATGAGATCCTACTGTAATACATTTAGCAATACATCTTGAAAATGAACAACATTTATATTTTTCGGAGCAATCAATTACCCACCTAAATCAACATTAACCGAATATTTTAAATCAAGTCAAAATAATATATTTGGTGAGTTTGCAAGAACTTTATTATATTCTCAAGGTCCTACTTACTTCACCAGGAATTTATCAAACAAAATATGGAAACCACGAAAAAGAGGAAAATCAGTTGCAAATTATAATGGGAGTTTTACAACAAACGCGTTAGGAAGATTCATAAAGTTCACAGTTCATCCAAAACAACGAAAATGCTTCTATTTAAGATTATTGTTAATAAATGTTTGAGGACCAACGTTATTATAAACACAGTTAACTGTATAACACCTTTAATAAATCAAGAAGCATGCAGAAAATTACAGTTATTAGAATATGATGAACATTGGGATATTACAATTGCAGAAGTAGTTTTAACTTCAACACCAAATCAAATACGAAATTTATTCGCAATTATTTTAACAACATGCTTTTCAACAAACCCAACTTCAATATGGCAATATAAAATTGATATATATATTAATATAAAAACAACATGAGATATATTACATTCGTTACGTTTATTTAATGATAATAATGATTTGGAATTCACACCAGAAATATGTAATGATGCATTAATCAAATTGGAAGATTTATGCCTGATGATGTCAAATGAACCATTAATCAAAAAGCTGCCATACAACTTCAAATGTTTTTTATACCAAAAGTACTCAGGTATATAAAAAGGTAGTCAGATATAAAGGTATTTTCAAGTTATAAGGTTTAAAAGTTTCAGGTATATAAGTATTTTCAAGGTTTAGTTGATAGTATGTTTCAATAGATTTTATGATAGTTCTAAGAAATGTTTAAAAATACATATGTAATATAATAAATTAAATTTTTTTTCTTTGTTTATTATAATATGTCCTGTTTTATGATATTTATTCCTGTACAGAATGTGGTGGACATTCATTTATTATGAATAGAAATAATAAATTAACAGAATTTGAAATTGATAGTAAATGGGTTGTGTCATATTCACCTATACTATCAAAAACATATAATGCATACATAAATATTGAATTTTGCAGTTCAATTAAATCCATCAAATACATATGGAAATATGTACACAAAGGTAGTCATATGATAGTTTTTAATCTCCAAAATGTAAATACAAATGATGCAGTTGAGCAATACCAAATAGGTAGATATATAAGCAGCAACGAAGCTGTGTAGCGAACTCTATCTTTTCCATTTCATGAGATCCTACTGTAATACGTTAGGATCCTACTGTAAATGCGTTAGGAAGATTATACACAGTTCATCCAAAACAACGAAAATGTTTCTATTTAAGATTATCGTTAATAAATGTTCGAGGACCAACTTCATTCGATAATATAAACACACGATAATGTATAACACATTTAATATATCAAGAAGCATGCAGAGAATTACAGTTATTAGAAGATGATGCACATTGGGATATTACAAATTGCAGAAGTAGTTTTAACTTCAAAACCAAATCAAATACGAAATTTATTCGCAATTATTTTAACAATATGCTTTCCAACAAACCCAACTTCAATATGGCAAAAATATAAAAATAACATGAGATATATTACATTTATTACGTTTATTTAATGATAATAATGATTTGGAATTCACACCAGAAATATATAATGATGCATTAATCAAATTAGAAGATTTATGACTGATGATTTCGAATGAACAATTAATCAAATAGCTACCATACAACTTCAAGTATTTTTTATACCAAAAACTGTCTTCTGATTTTCTAATCATCTCAAAACGCTGCAATTTAACTGGCCATGACTACCCTATTGATACAAGTATTTTCAAAAGATTCACAGAAAGTTATAGCTGTCATACAACTTCAACTGTTTTTATACCTAAAACTATTTTCTGATCTTCTAATCTCCACAAAAGGCTCCAATCTAACCGCGCATGAATACTGTTTTGTTTTTTGATAAACTGTTTATTTTGTTTTGTCTAATTTTTATAAATTTACATCTTTATATATAAATTAAATACTAAAATTAGCATTAATTACCCCTTGAATATCGTTACAAATTTAGTACAATTATTTTCCTTATTATAAACTTGAAATATTTTTATACTGGCCTACATTACTTTAAATCTACTTTAACATTTTACAACAACAGTTTACATTACATACATTTTATTTAACATAAGTAAATTTAGTTAGTACAATATTATATTTTATTCAAACATTTAATTTTTATGCATAAAAATGCAGCGTCAGCGAAAACCATTGCATAACGTTCAATTGTTAAAGAAATTTTACTTATTACTAAAAATTGTAAATTTTAAATCGTAACTTAAATTGACTAAAGTAATCTGAACATTCCGCCCACCAAGAACCTATAAAACCGTAATTTGACTTGCTGATTTCATTCAATTTGTTACGTTGCTTTTCTAGAATTCTCTGGATATCGGATATATCTCCATCAAAGGTTGATGTTGATTGACTAAGATTCAAATTTCCAACTAAAGTTTCAAGTTCTGACATATTCATTCCAGGTATAATATCATTTTGAATAGAGATCCGTGACTGACCAGACGGGTGAACGCTACTGTATATGTTGGATGGTTCACTGCACAGCCTGTTAGTATGGTTATAATTCCTTCATTTTCTAATTTGATTGACTTTGAATACTCTCCGCATTCTAACATAAGATTTTGTCGTACTATTGTGACAAAAATATATTGTCTTTCATTAGAAAGAGGAATCCATTGGTTACTTGGTTCAACAATATTGAATTCACAGTCTTTTTTAAAATTTCGATGTTGTGTGAGCAGAATAACTTCGCATCGATATTTCTGAGATTCTAATCCGTAAATTGGTGAGGAGATTTGGCAAATCCTCGATGCAGTTGTATGTAAGCATTTAGTAATTTCTGTTTCTGATATTGTGAAGTAATGAGTTCCATCACTTGTTATTGCTAGATTCTTAATTTTGGGTCGAATTATGATGTGCTTGGTTTATTATATCGTAAGTAACGGAATAAGATTATACGAAGTAAATATTTTTGAATCGACTAAAGGTATGCTGAATTCAATTATTAGCCGTTTTCCTGATAATGACGTTTTGCTATTCAAGATTGCTATTGCAGGATATGTTGCAAGAAATTTGGATCTGTCTCTTTAATGGGAAGTTGTGTCCCATAGGGTATGTTTTTGCTTATTAAATTAAGTTGATGAATCAATTCAGTGGTTGTTAAAAATAAATAATGTTTTTGAGTTTTTGCATTAATATAAGATGCTATAAGTTCATCTTGAATTTCCTTGTATCTTTTCTTCTTGCTTTTCTTTGTTTGTAAATTTTTAATGCCTTTATCAATTTCGTTCAGGTCCCACTAGTATGTTTCTAGATCGTAATACAAAAGAATTTTCCACTTTGAGCTAACCAAATTAATTTTGCCATTGCTTTGAAAATACATGCCGGGTTTGCCGCTAAATTGTGTGATGTTTACATCTTGTCCGAAAATTAAGCTGAATAATGATAACAAGAAAAAAGTTGTTGCCGATAAATTTGCATTGACCTTAGTAGATGTTTGAGATTTATTGATAACAATCTTGCTTGTATCATCATGTGGTTCATCATTTGGTAGTAGGCATATTTTAGTTATATTTCTCTGTGTAATTCCTTTGTCCGTTTTTATTGAAACTACCCTTGCAATACCGTCTCCTCCTGGTTGTATTTCCACGATTCTTCCTAATGGCCATTTGTTTGATGAAAATCTTTCGTCCTTTATAAGAACTAATTGATCTAGTTTTATCTTCTCTTTTGATTGTTTCCATTTATTTCGTTCCTGTAATGAACTTATGTACTCCTTAGTCCAACGCTCCGAGAAGGAATTTTTTAGTTGTTGGAATAATTTTCTTTTCCCTCCTTGTAACCCAAGTGTTTCAGGAGCAGCATGCAAATGTCTAGAGTTCAAACAGGATTCTATTTGCGTTAAAAGAGTAACCATTTCTTCATATGTCAGGAGTTGTTCACTTAAAACTTTTTTGAGCAGCCGTTTTGTTGATTTAATGGCAGCCTCCCATAGTCCACCAAAACGGCGACTTCCAGGTGGAATAAAATGTCAATTAATTTTTTCATTTACAAGTACATATCTTGAATTTAGATATGTTTTCTTTAGAATATTATTAGAACCAACGAAGTTTGTTCCTTGATCTGAGTAAATGTTTGTACATAATCCTCGCCTGGATATGAGACGGCGTAGTGCTGCTCAGGATGTATCACTTGTGAGATCTGTTACTAACTCCAGATTTATCGCCTTTGTATAAAGACAAACAAAAAGTGCAATATACGCCTTGCACTGTTTCGCTCCTCGTCCACGGCTAAATTTAATAAATATTCGACCACCAAAATCAAGTCCTACAGATCAAAAAGGTCTACCAGATGATACTCTGGTCTCCGGTAGTGATCCCATGATTTGATTTTGAATTGTAGGATTAATCGGATGATACATTCAGATTCTGGAAGATTGATAACAGTGCTTAAAGTTACATTTTTTGCTTCAAAATTAGTATGAGGCGTCATGTCTTTTATATGTGGCCAGTAGGCTTTAGTGTGACTTAGTACCTCCGATCCTTTCCACCACAATTGTTGTTGTCCTAATTGACTCGCACTCATGCCTCGAAATGCGATATCAGCCGGATTGTCCTTACTTTGAACGTGACGCCATTGTAAACGTGTTGAGTTAAATAAAATATAACTAACTCTATTTGCTACATAAGTTTTCCATTTATTTGAACGTTGGCTAAGCCATGATAAGACAATTGTTGAATCAGTCCAAACAAATTTGTTTATATCTGTCCATTTGAATGCCTTAGATACTTGCTCCATAAGTTGTAGTACAAGTTGAGCTCCACATAATTCCAAGCGTGGAATTGACACTGTTTTTAGCGGAGCTACCTTTGACTTTGAAGATTACTAATTGGTTATGATTTTACCATCTGGCTTTTCAATTCTAATGTAGATACCTGCAGCAAAAGCTATCATATATGCATCTGCAAATCCATGTAATTGTATTACATCTCCGGGTTCGTAGTTTATCCTGCGGAGTATATTAATTCCTTGAATATTATAAAGATCATTACGTAAGTTGTTCCATTGATCTTGTAAATAATCTGGCAAAGGGCAATCCCAATCAATTTCAGTTAGCCATAATTGTTGCAATAATGATTTAATAATTGGTTGCAACATTTGAGTATTGGTCAAGAGGACCAAAGATTTTATATATTTCTGATAATAGTGATCTTTTCGTATGAAGATTATTTTCCTGCTTTTGTGGGATCACCTTATAAAAAAGGCATCAGTTGATGGTAGCCAATACAATCCTAATGTTTTCACTTTTTTTTTCCAAATCTTCCAAAGATCCCAAGAATTCCTCCCTTGGTAGTGTCAGATTCTTAATGACTAAACCCACCTCCCCCTTTAGCCAATATAATGGGATGAAACCCTAAACAGCGAACGCAGTATATTGACTAGGGAGTAGGGATAGGAAAGGATAGGAAATGGATACGGAAACATTGAATTGGAGGTGGGACTATAAGGAAACAATGAATCCGTCTATTATTATTACTATTTTTCTACCAGTGACTATAGCCGTTACAACAGTTACAACATGTACTAGTATATAACACCTTATTACATTAGATAATTACTGAAGGTAACCCCCACATTCACTGTAGCGGCTGTTATTATTGGTATTAGTATTCTTATTAATATTATTATTATTTTACTACAGCGTCAAGGCCATCAGTGGATTACAACGTGCAGCAGTATATAACACCCTACTTGCATGATATAACCAAAAATAGTTTCACTGTAGCAGCTATTATTATTATTACTATTAATATTATTATTATTATCATTATTATTATTATTATTATTAATTATTAATTATCATTATTATTATTATGCTTGTCGTAAAAGCCGACTAAAATCCAACCCCCTAATCCAGTGGGGTCATGCGACCCGTGCCCAGTGGACTAGTTGGTAGCAAGGGGGTATAATACTTAGCTATCGCAAACGGAGCCTTCCTGATACTGAGTCACCTCAGGAAGTATTTTGACCTTACCACAATATCGGAACTCTGCTGTGGTGGACCTTTCTTTGCCGCGATACTCGTAGGACCAAAAAATGGAACAACTAAATAAAACAACAGAAGTCGGTGTTAGGAGAGAAGAGGAGAGAGGAGGATTGGGCATGCACTCATTCACAAGGAGCGTGAAGACGCCAAGGTCACCGGTGATGAAACCGGGAATTCAGACGCCAAGACGGCCGCTGATGGAGATTTACTCTGACGCAGGAGAGACGACTACGGTGTAGTCAGATGTAGAGGACAGACCCGTCTTAGAAAGTTCGCCGCGGCGGGCTTTCATGAATAAAATGCGGGCGGACGAAGAAAGCTCTGTACAGCGATGTATGAAGATTGTTCAGGCGATGAAGGGTGAGTTGGATACCCAAAAAAACATATCCAACAAAATAAAATTAGGAACACCTGAGTTTTAGGAGCGGCTGCAAGTTATCGCGCATTGCAGATCAAGCTGGAAGAAGGTGGAGGCCGAAGTTGCTGAAGCCGAGGGAACGACCAAAGTATTGGCCAGCTCGCTCGGCGAATATGAAGCGTCCATCTTCTAGTCTAGTAGAGCGGGCGGTTGATAAGCGGCAGAGGGCTGACGTGCAGACGTCGGCCGAAACCCAGGACAAAGGCAGGGACTGGAAGCAGGTTCACACCAAAAAGAAGCGTAAAAGACTGCAATCGGCGAAGGCCAAGACTGCAGTTAGCGCAAAAGCGGCAGGGGGCACCGAAACCTTGACCGGTGCCAAGACTGTGTAGGGTATTAAGGCGGCAGAGCACAGAAGAGCTCGGAATCGGGGGCCAAAGATCAAGCCCGAGGTAGTGGTGGTTAGGCCCAGCGACGGTCGCTCATATGCCGATGTCCTGGCGGATATACGGGCCATTGTAAAACCAGAGGATTCGGGGACAAAAGGCAAGGCGATACGGCAGACGAAGACAGGAGGGGTTCTCATAGAGCTTGGTCCTGGGACCAAGGATAGAGAAGCCTTCCGGAAAGCAGTTCAGGGAGTCTTGAGAGATACGGCTGCGGTACGCAGCCTTGAACCTAGATGCTCCCTGGAGATTCGTGGGCTGGACTGCCTTGCTACAGAAGTGGAAGTGGAAGCAGCAATAAGGCGGGACGTCCCGGAGGCATATGACTTCCGGGTAGGGCTGACTAAGCAGAATGGCAGGAGTCAGAAATACGCCATTATAGACATCGGCGAACGAGTGGCCCGTAAGCTTATTGGTCTGAGTAAGATCAAAATCGGCTGTGTTAACTGCAGAGTCCGGAGGAGAGTCGACCTGGAGCGTTGCCTCAGGTGTCTTGTTTTTGGCCATATAGCACGGACGTGCAAGGGTCCAGACAGGAGTGCCCTCTGTCGGAGGTGTGGCGGAGATGGCCATCTGGCAAAGGACTGCAGCGAAGAGGAGCTCTATGTGCTCTGCTTCGATGCGGGGTGTAAGGCTGAAGAGTTGACCCACACAGCAGGAACGGGGCGATGCAAGGTCTTCAGGACGGCACTGCAGAAGGAGAGGGAATCAAGATGATTAAAATCCCGCAGGCCAACCTGAATAGGAGTCGGGTTGCTAG
>OX352773.1:97871013-97893513 GCA_947095535.1 Poecilobothrus nobilitatus
ACGGCCTCATGAGCTTGTAAGAATCCATGGAAGTCATATGGATATGCAGGAGGAAAAAGATGGAGGACAAAGAGAAGCATCTAGCAAAGGTCACAAAAGTAACCAAACATGCTGTAGCAACACCTGGCGTGTGCAAAAGAATGAGAGAGCCAGATAATAGCCCAAGGGGTCGAAAATACACACCCCGAGCTTCTAAAAAAGGCAAAGAAGCAGATGATGTTGAGTGGACTGTTGTCGGCAGAAAGAAGCAACACCAAAAATCGAGCGCCAATATAGGAACAGACAGCACGCCTGCTAAAAGAGAGTCGGCGAGTAGTCAAAGAAGTCGGAAAAAGAGCGGAAGCACTGTTGAAAAGAAAGCAAAAAAGGAAAAAAATGTTAGCAAGACCAAAAGTGAAGCTATTATAATCAAACCAGCGGAAGGGAAAACGTATGCCGAAATCTTGAAGAAGATAAAGCGAGGCGTCGATGCGGGGACTACAAAAACAGTCATCAAAGGGATCCGCAGAACGCAGAAAGGAGGTGTTCTTGTGCAATTGAGCAAGGGACCCGCAGACAACGGGGAATTTAGTGAAGAACTGAAAAAGGTCTTGGGAGAAATGGCTGGGGTTAAAAGTTTAACGCCCAAAGCAACGCTGGAGATCAGGGACCTGGATAGCCTAACAACCCCTGAAGAAGTGCGAGGCGCTTTAGACAGAGATCTGAAGAAAAGAGTTCATTGCAGACTGTCGCTCAAAACCTAACAGGAGAGAACAAATCTTAGGCGTAGTGGAGATGGAGGAGAAAGACGCTCAAGAGATATTAAAAGCGGGTAAAATTACAGTGGGATTAATAAGATGCAGGATCAGACTAAGAGCGGAAGTTCCAAGGTGTTCTAGATGTTTAAATTTCGGTCATATAAAAAGTAGATGGAAGGACATTGATGGGAAAGATTTGTGCTATCAGTGCGGACAAAAAGGGCATATCGTGAAAAATTGTGTACGGGCCCCAAAATGAGTGCTTTGCGAAGAGAAGAAAATGCAAACGATTGACCATGTCTCGGGTTCGGGTACGTGTAAGGTCTTCCGTGAGGCACTTGAGAAGGTCAAAAGGCGTTTCAATGACTAGGTTCACTCAAGGAAATATGCGCAGGAGTGTGGTGGCAGACGATCTCTTAACTCAGAATGTCCAGGAGAGAAAGACCGACGTAGTAATAATAAGTGAACAGTATAGGAATAGAGACATTCCGAACTGATTTTCTGATGCAACAAATAAGGCGGCGATCTGGGTAGTAAGCCCAAACAAAATTAAAATCGGAAGCCATGGCAACGATGAAAATTTTGTTTGGATCAAAAGCTGCAGGCTCACAATTATTAGCTGCTACTTCACACAAAACCAAACAACGCAGCAATACAAAACGAAAATGGAAAAATTAGAAGACGTAATAGCGGAAATAAGGGGGAACATAGTAGTAGCTGGAGATTTCAATGCTAAAGCCGTAGAATGGGGAGAGCTACATACCAGCAGCAGAGGGAAGCAAATAATGGACATGGCAGCCAGACAAAACCTGACAGTGTTAAATACAGGGGCAACATCTACATTTCGACGCCCGGGGTACACAGAAACGATACCAGATATAACACTAGCATCAGTTGACCTCTTGAATGGCATCCGGAAATGGGAAGTACTCGAGGACTATACTGGTAGCGAGACGCTGTGTTGAGCAGCATCCAGAAGTACTGGGGGAAAAGCCTACAATAGTACCTTACTCAAGGAATATCAAGAAAGCTATGAAGAAGCAGAAGAATTTTCCTTAGACTTAATAACCAAATTTAAGGGATTCATTAATGGATATAAGAAACAGAAAGTAAAACCGGCAGCAAGACCATCCACGCCAGCTGGAGAATAATCTCAATCCACAAGAATTGTTATCAAGGATAACTTTCAATTAGAAAGAATAAAGATTCCTAGATTTGATGGCAACTATATGAAATAGACTACATTTTATGAATTATTTAAGGCAATGGTTCATGAAAATAACGAGATTTGCAATGTCCAAAAAATGCAATATCCCAAATCTATACTGACTGATAAAGCAAGCAATCTAATAAAACATTTGTCAGTAAGTGAAGAGAATTATAAAACAGCTTGGGAGTTGTTAATAAACCGATTTGCAAATAACCGAGTTATTCTATCATCATATTTGCATGCAAATACATGCTCCATTTACTAAAGCGGAAAATGCTAACAGATATAAGGGTTTACTTGACGTTACACCCGAATCATTAGCAGGAATTAAAGGATTAGGGCAATCTACAGAATCGTGGGGACCTGTAGGGGTCCACATTCTATCCCAAAAATTACATATAGAAGCCAGGAAAAAATGGGAAGAGGGCCTAGGTTCTAGTAGAGAGTTTCCAACGTTAGCTCAATTAATAACATTTTTAGAACAACGATTTAGATCTATAAAAGCTATGAGCAGTATGAAGACATTAAATAAAACTCATGTACATGCTGTTAACATTGAAGGAAGATCACATTTTATTATGTGCAACGATCGGCATCGACTTTGTAAATGTAAGAAATTTCAGTATCTAAACGTTCAACAAAAACGATCTTTAGTGGAAAAACATAAACTATGTTTTAATTGCTTACAATATGGTCATGTCTCAAAGGGCTATTTTTCAAAATCTCGCTCTTTAAAATGTAAATCTGCACATAATACATCTTTGCACATTGAAAATACAAAACAGAAGGAAATTTTAACAGCCACTAATGCATCAAGGGGAAACGACATCTTGTTAGCAACAGCATTAATTCAAGTAGAAAATAAGTGTGGAGATTATGTTTCGTTTAGAGCTCTAATTGACCAAGGTTCTCAAAGATCATTTATAACTGAAGCTGCTGTGCAATGTTTGAAACTTCCTCGTGGTTATGATAGAACCATCATTAGCGGAATTGGGTCAACTGAAAGGGCTGTGTCAAGGGGTGTGGCTAACCTAAAAATAAAGGAAAAATGGACTCGTAATCATCACCTCATTCAAGCATTATTAATACCACATTTCTCAAAGATCATTTATAACTGAAGCTGCTGTGCAATGTTTGAAACTTCCTCGTGGTTATGACAGAACCATCATTAGCGGAATTGGGTCAACTGAAAGGGCTGTGTCAAGGGGTGTGGCAAACCTAAAAATAAAGGAAAAATGGACTCGTAATCATCACCTCATTCAAGCATTAATAATACCACAAATTACATGCGATTTACCACATAAAAATCTATCACCAAACTCAACAAGAATCAATCTGGATGATTTAACAGATCCAACTTTTAACATAAAGGGGAGAATTGACATTTTGTTGGGCGCTGATATATTCGGCAATTTTATTAAAAATGGAGTAAAAGACACACAATCAAGATATCTAACTGCGCAAAAACCAGCATTGGGTTGGATATTGTCAGGGCCGGTACTAATCGAATCAAATTATAAGATTTTTAGTTTAATTTCAACTGAAGATGTGGATGAATCTCTGAGAAAATTCTGGGAACAAGAAAAAATGGAATACCGTATTGAACGCCCAGTTCAGGATTTACTAGCAGAAGAGATTTATAAACAGGATGTCCAACATTTACCATCAGGCAGATATCACGTAAGTTTACCATTTAAATTGACGCCAGGTGCAGAGTTAGAAGGTACTCGTTCAAAAGCATTGCAGAGACTATATCAATTAGAGCGCAGGTTTAAATTAAATTCTGAGTTAAAGGATGATTATAACAAGGTTATAGATGAATATATTAAGTTAGAACATATTGAAGAAGTACCACTAAATCAAATCAACAAGGTCAATTACTATCTTCCACATCATGCTGTATTGAAGGGTAGCAGTACAACAACCAAAACTAGAGTAGTTTTTGAAGCATCTGCCACATCACCATCTGGAAAATCGCTGAACGTTTTTTTATTAACTGGCCCAACCATACAAGAATCTATTTTACAATATCTCAATGCGGTGACACATCATTCTTAACGATTTTTATGTAAATGATGTGCTCATACTCTGGAAGAAGCTCAGCATATTAGAGAAGATCTTAGCAAAATCCTGAAGGAGGCAGAATTTCCGTTAAGGAAATGAGCAGCAAATTATAATAATTTATTATCAAAAATATTAGAAACAGATCGGGAATTACCACTAGATTCGGAAAAGGGACTGCAAATGAAAACATTGCGATTGTATTGGCTACAAGCAACTGATGCCTTTTTTTATAAGATGAGCCAACAAAAGCAGGAAAAGAATCTTCATACGAAAAGATCAATATTATCAGAAATATCTAAACTCTTTGATCCTCTTGGTTGGTTGCAACCAATACTTATACAGGGTAAATCATTATTGTAACAATTATGGCTAACTCAAATTGATTGGGATTGCCCTTTGCCAGATTATTTACAAGATCAATGGAACAACTTACGTAATGATCTTTATAATATTCAAGGAATTAATATACCCCGCTGGATAACCTACGAACCCGGAGATGTAATACAATTACATGGATTTTCAGATTCTTCTATGATAGCGTATGCTGCAGTTATCTACATTAGAATTAAAAAGCCAGATGGTAAAATCATAACCAATTTGTTATCTTCAAAGTCGAAGGTACCTCCGATAAAAACAGTGTCAATTCCACGCTTGGAATTATGTGGAGCTCAACTTGTACTACAACTTATGGAGCAAGTATCTAAGGCATTCAAATGGACAGATATAAACAAATTTTTTTGGACGAACTCGACAATTGTCTTATCATGGCCTAGCCCACATCCAAATAAATGGAAAACTTATGTAGCAAATAGAGTTAGTTATATTTTATTTAACTCAACACGTTCACAATGGCGCCACGTTCAAAGTAAGGATAATCCAGCTGATATCCCATTTCGAGGCATGAGTGCGAGTCAATTAGGACAACAACAATTGTGGTGGAAAGGATCGGAGGTACTAAGTCACACTAAAGCCTACTGGCCACATATAAAAGACATGACGCCTCATACTAATTTTGAAGCAAAAAATGTAACTTTAAGCACTGTTATCAATCTTCCAGAATCTGAATGTATCATCCGATTAATCCTACAATTCAAAATCAAATCATGGGATCACTACCGGAGACCAGAGTATCACCTGGTAGACCTTTTTGATCTGTAGGACTTGATTTTGGTGGTCGAATATTTATTAAATTTAGCCGTGGACGAGGAGCGAAACAGTGCAAGGCGTATATTGCACTTTTTGTTTGTCTTTATACAAAGGCGATAAATCTGGAGTTAGTAACAGATCTCACAAGTGATACATCCTGAGCAGCACTACGCCGTCTCATATCCAGGCCAGGATTATGTACAAACATTTACTCAGATCAAGGAACAAACTTCGTTGGTGCTAATAATATTCTAAAGAAAACATATCTAAATTCAAGAGATGTACTTGTAAATCAAAAAATTAATTGACATTTTATTCCACCTGGAAGTCGCCATTTTGGTGGACTATGGGAGGCTGCCATTAAATCAACAAAACGGCTGCTCAAAAAAGTTTTAAGTGAACAACTCCTGACATATGAAGAAATGGTTACTCTTTTAACGCAAATAGAATCCTGTTTGAACTCTAGACCGCTTTGCTCTTCGAGTAATGATAGCAATGATTTAGAAGCACTTACACCAGGGCATTTCTTTATATACCAACATTTGCATGCTGCTCCTGAAACACTTGGGTTACAAGGACGGAAAAGAAAATTATTACAACAACTAAAAAATTCCTTCTCGGAGCGTTGGACTAAGGAGTACATAAGTTTATTACAGGAACGAAATAAATGGAAACAATTAAAGGAAAACATAAAACTAGATCAATTAGTTTTTATAAAGGACGAAAGATTTTCATCAAACAAATGGCCATTAGGAAGAATCGTGGAAATACAACCAGGAGAAGACAGTATTGTAAGGGTAGTTTCATTAAAAACGAACAAAGGAATTACACAGAGAAATATAACTAAAATATGCCCACTACCAAATGATGAACCACATGATGATACAAGCAAGATTATTATCAATAAGTCTCAAACATCTTCTAATGTCAATGAAAATTTATGGACAACAACTTGTTTCTTGTTATCATTATTCAGCTTAATTTTCGGACAAGATGTAAATATCACACAATTTAGCGGCAAACCCGGCATGTATTTTGAAAACAATGGCAAAATCAAGTTGGTTAGCTCAAAGTGGAAAATTCTTTTGTGTTACGATCTAGAAACATACTGGTGGGAACTGAACGAAATTGATAAGGGCATTAAAAATTTAGAAACAATGTGTGCAGACCATTTAATAAAAAATTTAACATTTTGTCTGGCTCATGTAAATCATCTTTCTAGTCAATTTCTTCGTCTTCACCAAAATAATGAAATTCTGTTTACAGATCATGCATACAGCCAAAGAAAAGCAAGAGGAGCTTTAAGCATTGTGGGAAACATTGCAAATGGTTTATTTGGTATACTCGCTCAAGAAGATGCTCAGAAATATGATCTGCAAATATCAGCATTAAGGGAAAATGATCAACAAATATATTCATTATTGAAAGATCAAACATCAACAATCAATTCAACTCTTAAATTGATGAAATTAAAGGATTCTCTGATTCAAAATCAATTTAAAACATTAGAGAAACAACTAAACCAATTGCATAAAATGGAACAGAAGGAAATAGGAATACTGAGTTTAGTGTTACATTACTTAATGGCTATGAAAAGATACAAGGAAATTCAAGATGAACTTATAGCATCTTATATTAATGCAAAAACTCAAAAACATTATTTATTTTTAACAACCACCGAATTGATTCATCAACTTAATTTAATAAGCAAAAACATATCCTATGGGACACAACTTCCCATTAAAGAGACAAATCCAAATTTCTTACATGATATATTCTCCATCTTGAATAGCAAGACGTCATTATCAGGAAAACGGCTAATAATTGAATACAGCGTACCTTTAGTCGATTCAAAAATATTTACTTCGTACAATCTTATTCCGTTTCCTACGATATGTCAAACCAATCACATCATAAAACCCAACATTAAGAATCTAGCAATAACCAGTGATAGAACTCTTTACTTCGCAATATCAGAAACAGAAATTACTAAATGCTTACATACAACTGCATCAAGGATTTGCCAAACCCTTGGGAACATAGTAGTAGCTGGAGATTTCAATGCTAAAGCCGTAGAATGGGGAGAGCTACATACCAACAGCAGAGGGAAGCAAATAATGGACATGGCAGCCAGACAAAACCTGACAGTGTTAAATACAGGGGCAACATCTACATTTCGACGCCCGGGGTACACAGAAACGATACCAGATATAACACTAGCATCAGTTGACCTCTTGAATGGCATCCGGAAATGGGAAGTACTCGAGGACTATACTGGTAGCGAGACGCTGTGTTGAGCAGCATCCAGAAGTACTGGGGGAAAAGCCCAAAATAGTACCTTACTCAAGGAATATCAAGAAAGCTATGAAGAAGCAGAAGAACTTTCCTTAGACTTAATAACCAAATTTAAGGGGTTCATTAATGGACATAAGGAACAGAAAGTAAAACCGGCAGCAAGACCATCCACGCCAGCTGGAGAATAATCTCAATCCACAAGAATTGTTATCAAGGATAACTTTCAATTAGAAAGAATAAAGATTCCTAGATTTGATGGCAACTATATGAAATAGACTACATTCTATGAATTATTTAAGGCAATGGTTCATGAAAATAACGAGATTTGCAATGTCCAAAAAATGCAATATCCCAAATCTATACTGACTGATAAAGCAAGCAATCTAATAAAACATTTGTCAGTAAGTGAAGAGAATTATAAAACAGCTTGGGAGTTGTTAATAAACCGATTTGCAAATAACCGAGTTATTCTATCATCATATTTGCATGCAAATACATCTGCTCCATTTACTAAAGCGGAAAATGCTAACAGATATAAGGGTTTACTTGACGTTACACCCGAATCATTAGCAGGAATTAAAGGATTAGGGCAATCTACAGAATCGTGGGGACCTGTAGGGGTCCACATTCTATCCCAAAAATTACATATAAAAGCCAGGAAAAAATGGGAAGAGGGCCTAGGTTCTAGTAGAGAGTTTCCAACGTTAGCTCAATTAATAACATTTTTAGAACAACGATTTAGATCTATAAAAGCTATGAGCAGTATGAAGACATTAAATAAAACTCATGTACATGCTGTTAACATTGAAGGAAGATCACATTTTATTATGTGCAACGATCGGCATCGACTTTGTAAATGTAAGAAATTTCAGTATCTAAACGTTCAACAAAAACGATCTTTAGTGGAAAAACATAAACTATGTTTTAATTGCTTACAATATGGTCATGTCTCAAAGGGCTATTTTTCAAAATCTCGCTCTTTAAAATGTAAATCTGCACATAATACATCTTTGCACATTGAAAATACAAAACAGAAGGAAATTTTAACAGCCACTAATGCATCAAGGGGAAACGACATCTTGTTAGCAACAGCATTAATTCAAGTAGAAAATAAGTGTGGAGATTATGTTTCGTTTAGAGCTCTAATTGACCAAGGTTCTCAAAGATCATTTATAACTGAAGCTGCTGTGCAATGTTTGAAACTTCCTCGTGGTTATGATAGAACCATCATTAGCGGAATTGGGTCAACTGAAAGGGCTGTGTCAAGGGGTGTGGCTAACCTAAAAATAAAGGAAAAATGGACTCGTAATCATCACCTCATTCAAGCATTATTAATACCACATTTCTCAAAGATCATTTATAACTGAAGCTGCTGTGCAATGTTTGAAACTTCCTCGTGGTTATGACAGAACCATCATTAGCGGAATTGGGTCAACTGAAAGGGCTGTGTCAAGGGGTGTGGCAAACCTAAAAATAAAGGAAAAATGGACTCGTAATCATCACCTCATTCAAGCATTAATAATACCACAAATTACATGCGATTTACCACATAAAAATCTATCACCAAACTCAACAA
Organism: Poecilobothrus nobilitatus; assembly: GCA_947095535.1. Taxonomy (NCBI): domain Eukaryota; kingdom Metazoa; phylum Arthropoda; class Insecta; order Diptera; family Dolichopodidae; genus Poecilobothrus; species Poecilobothrus nobilitatus. The sequence goes on from OX352773.1 coordinate 97,880,042, forward strand.
GAATCAATCTGGATGATTTAACAGATCCAACTTTTAACATAAAGGGGAGAATTGACATTTTGTTGGGCGCTGATATATTCGGCAATTTTATTAAAAATGGAGTAAAAGACACACAATCAAGATATCTAACTGCGCAAAAACCAGCATTGGGTTGGATATTGTCAGGGCCGGTACTAATCGAATCAAATTATAAGATTTTTAGTTTAATTTCAACTGAAGATGTGGATGAATCTCTGAGAAAATTCTGGGAACAAGAAAAAATGGAATACCGTATTGAACGCCCAGTTCAGGATTTACTAGCAGAAGAGATTTATAAACAGGATGTCCAACATTTACCATCAGGCAGATATCACGTAAGTTTACCATTTAAATTGACGCCAGGTGCAGAGTTAGAAGGTACTCGTTCAAAAGCATTGCAGAGACTATATCAATTAGAGCGCAGGTTTAAATTAAATTCTGAGTTAAAGGATGATTATAACAAGGTTATAGATGAATATATTAAGTTAGAACATATTGAAGAAGTACCACTAAATCAAATCAACAAGGTCAATTACTATCTTCCACATCATGCTGTATTGAAGGGTAGCAGTACAACAACCAAAACTAGAGTAGTTTTTGAAGCATCTGCCACATCACCATCTGGAAAATCGCTGAACGTTTTTTTATTAACTGGCCCAACCATACAAGAATCTATTTTACAATATCTCAATGCGGTGACACATCATTCTTAACGATTTTTATGTAAATGATGTGCTCATACTCTGGAAGAAGCTCAGCATATTAGAGAAGATCTTAGCAAAATCCTGAAGGAGGCAGAATTTCCGTTAAGGAAATGAGCAGCAAATTATAATAATTTATTATCAAAAATATTAGAAACAGATCGGGAATTACCACTAGATTCGGAAAAGGGACTGCAAATGAAAACATTGCGATTGTATTGGCTACAAGCAACTGATGCCTTTTTTTATAAGATGAGCCAACAAAAGCAGGAAAAGAATCTTCATACGAAAAGATCAATATTATCAGAAATATCTAAACTCTTTGATCCTCTTGGTTGGTTGCAACCAATACTTATACAGGGTAAATCATTATTGTAACAATTATGGCTAACTCAAATTGATTGGGATTGCCCTTTGCCAGATTATTTACAAGATCAATGGAACAACTTACGTAATGATCTTTATAATATTCAAGGAATTAATATACCCCGCTGGATAACCTACGAACCCGGAGATGTAATACAATTACATGGATTTTCAGATTCTTCTATGATAGCGTATGCTGCAGTTATCTACATTAGAATTAAAAAGCCAGATGGTAAAATCATAACCAATTTGTTATCTTCAAAGTCGAAGGTACCTCCGATAAAAACAGTGTCAATTCCACGCTTGGAATTATGTGGAGCTCAACTTGTACTACAACTTATGGAGCAAGTATCTAAGGCATTCAAATGGACAGATATAAACAAATTTTTTTGGACGAACTCGACAATTGTCTTATCATGGCCTAGCCCACATCCAAATAAATGGAAAACTTATGTAGCAAATAGAGTTAGTTATATTTTATTTAACTCAACACGTTCACAATGGCGCCACGTTCAAAGTAAGGATAATCCAGCTGATATCCCATTTCGAGGCATGAGTGCGAGTCAATTAGGACAACAACAATTGTGGTGGAAAGGATCGGAGGTACTAAGTCACACTAAAGCCTACTGGCCACATATAAAAGACATGACGCCTCATACTAATTTTGAAGCAAAAAATGTAACTTTAAGCACTGTTATCAATCTTCCAGAATCTGAATGTATCATCCGATTAATCCTACAATTCAAAATCAAATCATGGGATCACTACCGGAGACCAGAGTATCACCTGGTAGACCTTTTTGATCTGTAGGACTTGATTTTGGTGGTCGAATATTTATTAAATTTAGCCGTGGACGAGGAGCGAAACAGTGCAAGGCGTATATTGCACTTTTTGTTTGTCTTTATACAAAGGCGATAAATCTGGAGTTAGTAACAGATCTCACAAGTGATACATCCTGAGCAGCACTACGCCGTCTCATATCCAGGCCAGGATTATGTACAAACATTTACTCAGATCAAGGAACAAACTTCGTTGGTGCTAATAATATTCTAAAGAAAACATATCTAAATTCAAGAGATGTACTTGTAAATCAAAAAATTAATTGACATTTTATTCCACCTGGAAGTCGCCATTTTGGTGGACTATGGGAGGCTGCCATTAAATCAACAAAACGGCTGCTCAAAAAAGTTTTAAGTGAACAACTCCTGACATATGAAGAAATGGTTACTCTTTTAACGCAAATAGAATCCTGTTTGAACTCTAGACCGCTTTGCTCTTCGAGTAATGATAGCAATGATTTAGAAGCACTTACACCAGGGCATTTCTTTATATACCAACATTTGCATGCTGCTCCTGAAACACTTGGGTTACAAGGACGGAAAAGAAAATTATTACAACAACTAAAAAATTCCTTCTCGGAGCGTTGGACTAAGGAGTACATAAGTTTATTACAGGAACGAAATAAATGGAAACAATTAAAGGAAAACATAAAACTAGATCAATTAGTTTTTATAAAGGACGAAAGATTTTCATCAAACAAATGGCCATTAGGAAGAATCGTGGAAATACAACCAGGAGAAGACAGTATTGTAAGGGTAGTTTCATTAAAAACGAACAAAGGAATTACACAGAGAAATATAACTAAAATATGCCCACTACCAAATGATGAACCACATGATGATACAAGCAAGATTATTATCAATAAGTCTCAAACATCTTCTAATGTCAATGAAAATTTATGGACAACAACTTGTTTCTTGTTATCATTATTCAGCTTAATTTTCGGACAAGATGTAAATATCACACAATTTAGCGGCAAACCCGGCATGTATTTTGAAAACAATGGCAAAATCAAGTTGGTTAGCTCAAAGTGGAAAATTCTTTTGTGTTACGATCTAGAAACATACTGGTGGGAACTGAACGAAATTGATAAGGGCATTAAAAATTTAGAAACAATGTGTGCAGACCATTTAATAAAAAATTTAACATTTTGTCTGGCTCATGTAAATCATCTTTCTAGTCAATTTCTTCGTCTTCACCAAAATAATGAAATTCTGTTTACAGATCATGCATACAGCCAAAGAAAAGCAAGAGGAGCTTTAAGCATTGTGGGAAACATTGCAAATGGTTTATTTGGTATACTCGCTCAAGAAGATGCTCAGAAATATGATCTGCAAATATCAGCATTAAGGGAAAATGATCAACAAATATATTCATTATTGAAAGATCAAACATCAACAATCAATTCAACTCTTAAATTGATGAAATTAAAGGATTCTCTGATTCAAAATCAATTTAAAACATTAGAGAAACAACTAAACCAATTGCATAAAATGGAACAGAAGGAAATAGGAATACTGAGTTTAGTGTTACATTACTTAATGGCTATGAAAAGATACAAGGAAATTCAAGATGAACTTATAGCATCTTATATTAATGCAAAAACTCAAAAACATTATTTATTTTTAACAACCACCGAATTGATTCATCAACTTAATTTAATAAGCAAAAACATATCCTATGGGACACAACTTCCCATTAAAGAGACAAATCCAAATTTCTTACATGATATATTCTCCATCTTGAATAGCAAGACGTCATTATCAGGAAAACGGCTAATAATTGAATACAGCGTACCTTTAGTCGATTCAAAAATATTTACTTCGTACAATCTTATTCCGTTTCCTACGATATGTCAAACCAATCACATCATAAAACCCAACATTAAGAATCTAGCAATAACCAGTGATAGAACTCTTTACTTCGCAATATCAGAAACAGAAATTACTAAATGCTTACATACAACTGCATCAAGGATTTGCCAAACCCTTGGGAACATAGTAGTAGCTGGAGATTTCAATGCTAAAGCCGTAGAATGGGGAGAGCTACATACCAACAGCAGAGGGAAGCAAATAATGGACATGGCAGCCAGACAAAACCTGACAGTGTTAAATACAGGGGCAACATCTACATTTCGACGCCCGGGGTACACAGAAACGATACCAGATATAACACTAGCATCAGTTGACCTCTTGAATGGCATCCGGAAATGGGAAGTACTCGAGGACTATACTGGTAGCGAGACGCTGTGTTGAGCAGCATCCAGAAGTACTGGGGGAAAAGCCCAAAATAGTACCTTACTCAAGGAATATCAAGAAAGCTATGAAGAAGCAGAAGAACTTTCCTTAGACTTAATAACCAAATTTAAGGGGTTCATTAATGGACATAAGGAACAGAAAGTAAAACCGGCAGCAAGACCATCCACGCCAGCTGGAGAATAATCTCAATCCACAAGAATTGTTATCAAGGATAACTTTCAATTAGAAAGAATAAAGATTCCTAGATTTGATGGCAACTATATGAAATAGACTACATTCTATGAATTATTTAAGGCAATGGTTCATGAAAATAACGAGATTTGCAATGTCCAAAAAATGCAATATCCCAAATCTATACTGACTGATAAAGCAAGCAATCTAATAAAACATTTGTCAGTAAGTGAAGAGAATTATAAAACAGCTTGGGAGTTGTTAATAAACCGATTTGCAAATAACCGAGTTATTCTATCATCATATTTGCATGCAAATACATCTGCTCCATTTACTAAAGCGGAAAATGCTAACAGATATAAGGGTTTACTTGACGTTACACCCGAATCATTAGCAGGAATTAAAGGATTAGGGCAATCTACAGAATCGTGGGGACCTGTAGGGGTCCACATTCTATCCCAAAAATTACATATAAAAGCCAGGAAAAAATGGGAAGAGGGCCTAGGTTCTAGTAGAGAGTTTCCAACGTTAGCTCAATTAATAACATTTTTAGAACAACGATTTAGATCTATAAAAGCTATGAGCAGTATGAAGACATTAAATAAAACTCATGTACATGCTGTTAACATTGAAGGAAGATCACATTTTATTATGTGCAACGATCCGCATCGACTTTGTAAATGTAAGAAATTTCAGTATCTAAACGTTCAACAAAAACGATCTTTAGTGAAAAAACATAAACTATGTTTTAATTGCTTACAATATGGTCATGTCTCAAAGGGCTATTTTTCAAAATCTCGCTCTTTAAATTGTAAATCTGCACATAATACATCTTTGCACATTGAAAATACAAAACAGAAGGAAATTTTAACAGCCACTAATGCATCAAGAGGAAACGACATCTTGTTAGCAACAGCATTAATTCAAGTAGAAAATAAGTGTGGAGATTATGTTTCGTTTAGAGCTCTAATTGACCAAGGTTCTCAAAGATCATTTATAACTGAAGCTGCTGTGCAATGTTTGAAACTTCCTCGTGGTTATGACAGAACCATCATTAGCGGAATTGGGTCAACTGAAAGGGCTGTGTCAAGGGGTGTGGCTAACCTAAAAATAAAGGAAAAATGGACTCGTAATCATCACCTCATTTAAGCATTAATAATACCACAAATTACATGCGATTTACCACATAAAAATCTATCACCAAATTCAACAAGAATCAATCTGGATGATTTAACAGATCCAACTTTCAACATAAAGGGGAGAATTGACATTTTGTTGGGCGCTGATATATTCGGCAATTTTATTAAAAATGGAGTAAAAGACACACAATCAAGATATCTAACTGCGCAAAAACCAGCATTGGGTTGGATATTGTCAGGGCCGGTACTAATCGAATCAAATTATAAGATTTTTAGTTTAATTTCAACTGAAGATGTGGATGAATCTCTGAGAAAATTCTGGGAACAAGAAAAAATGGAATACCGTATTGAACGCCCAGTTCAGGATTTACTAGCAGAAGAGATTTATAAACAAGATGTCCAAGGTTTACCATCAGGCACATATCACGTAAGTTTACCATTTAAATTGACGCCAGGTGCAGAGTTAGAAGGTACTCGTTCAAAAGCATTGCAGAGACTATATCAATTAGAGCGCAGGTTTAAACTAAATTCTGAGTTAAAGGATGATTATAACAAGGTTATAGATGAATATATTAAGTTAGAACATATTGAAGAAGTACCACTAAATCAAATCAACAAGGTCAATTACTATCTTCCACATCATGCTGTATTGAAGGGTAGCAGTACAACAACCAAAACTAGAGTAGTTTTTGATGCATCTGCCACATCACCATCTGGAAAATCGCTGAACGTTTTTTTATTAACTGGCCCAACCATACAAGAATCTATTTTACAATATCTCAATGCGGTGACACATCATTCTTAACGATTTTTATGTAAATGATGTGCTCATACTCTGGAAGAAGCTCAGCATATTAGAGAAGATCTTAGCAAAATCCTGAAGGAGGTAGGATTTCCGTTAAGGAAATGAGCAGCAAATTATAATAATTTATTATCAAAAATATTAGAAACAGATCGGGAATTACCACTAGATTCGGAAAAGGGACTGCAAATGAAAACATTACGATTGTATTGGCTACAAGCAACTGATGCCTTTTTTTATAAGATGAGCCAACAAAATCAGGAAAAGAATCTTCATACGAAAAGATCAATATTATCAGAAATATCTAAACTCTTTGATTCTCTTGGTTGGTTGCAACCAATACTTATACAGGGTAAATCATTATTGTAACAATTATGGCTAACTCAAATTGATTGGGATTGCCCTTTGCCAGATTATTTACAAGATCAATGGAACAACTTACGTAATGATCTTTATAATATTCAAGGAATTAATATACCCCGCTGGATAACCTACGAACCCGGAGATGTAATACAATTACATGGATTTTCAGATTCTTCTATGATAGCGTATGCTGCAGTTATCTACATTAGAATTAAAAAGCCAGATGGTAAAATCATAACCAATTTGTTATCTTCAAAGTCGAAGGTACCTCCGATAAAAACAGTGTCAATTCCACGCTTGGAATTATGTGGAGCTCAACTTGTACTACAACTTATGGAGCAAGTATCTAAGGCATTCAAATGGACAGATATAAACAAATTTTTTTGGACGAACTCGACAATTGTCTTATCATGGCCTAGCCCACATCCAAATAAATGGAAAACTTATGTAGCAAATAGAGTTAGTTATATTTTATTTAACTCAACACGTTCACAATGGCGCCACGTTCAAAGTAAGGATAATCCAGCTGATATCCCATTTCGAGGCATGAGTGCGAGTCAATTAGGACAACAACAATTGTGGTGGAAAGGATCGGAGGTACTAAGTCACACTAAAGCCTACTGGCCACATATAAAAGACATGACGCCTCATACTAATTTTGAAGCAAAAAATGTAACTTTAAGCACTGTTATCAATCTTCCAGAATCTGAATGTATCATCCCATTAATCCTACAATTCAAAATCAAATCATGAGATCACTACCGGAGACCAGAGTATCACCTGGTAGACCTTTTTGATCTGTAGGACTTGATTTTGGTGGTCGAATATTTATTAAATTTAGCCGTGGACGAGGAGCGAAACAGTGCAAGGCGTATATTGCACTTTTTGTTTGTCTTTATACAAAGGCGATAAATCTGGAGTTAGTAACAGATCTCACAAGTGATACATCCTGAGCAGCACTACGCCGTCTCATATCCAGGCCAGGATTATGTACAAACATTTACTCAGATCAAGGAACAAACTTCGTTGGTGCTAATAATATTTTAAAGAAAACATATCTAAATTCAAGAGATGTACTTGTAAATCAAAAAATTAATTGACATTTTATTCCACCTGGAAGCCGCCATTTTGGTGGACTATGGGAGGCTGCCATTAAATCAACAAAACGGCTGCTCAAAAAAGTTTTAAGTGAACAACTCCTGACATATGAAGAAATGGTTACTCTTTTAACGCAAATAGAATCCTGTTTGAACTCTAGACCGCTTTGCTCTTCGAGTAATGATAGCAATGATTTAGAAGCACTTACACCAGGGCATTTCTTTATATACCAACATTTGCATGCTGCTCCTGAAACACTTGGGTTACAAGGAGGGAAAATAAAATTATTACAACAACTAAAAAATTCCTTCTCGGAGCGTTGAACTAAGGAGTACATAAGTTTATTACAGGAACGAAATAAATGGAAACAATCAAAGGAAAACATAAAACTAGATCAATTAGTTTTTATAAAGGACGAAAGATTTTCATCAAACAAATGGCCATTAGGAAGAATCGTGGAAATACAACCAGGAGAAGACAGTATTGTAAGGGTAGTTTCATTAAAAACGAACAAAGGAATTACACAGAGAAATATAACTAAAATATGCCCACTACCAAATGATGAACCACATGATGATACAAGCAAGATTATTATCAATAAGTCTCAAACATCTTCTAATGTCAATGAAAATTTATGGACAACAACTTGTTTCTTGTTATCATTATTCAGCTTAATTTTCGGACAAGATGTAAACATCACACAATTTAGCGGCAAACCCGGCATGTATTTTGAAAACAATGGCAAAATCAAGTTGGTTAGCTCAAAGTGGAAAATTCTTTTGTATTACGATCTAGAAACATACTGGTGGGAACTGAACGAAATTGATAAGGGCATTAAAAATTTAGAAACAATGTGTGCAGACCATTTAATAAAAAATTTAACATTTTGTCTGGCTCATGTAAATCATCTTTCTAGTCAATTTCTTCGTCTTCACCAAAATAATGAAATTCTGTTTACAGATCATGCATACAGCCAAAGAAAAGCAAGAGGAGCTTTAAGCATTGTGGGAAACATTGCAAATGGTTTATTTGGTATACTCGCTCAAGAAGATGCTCAGAAATATGATCTGCAAATATCAGCATTAAGGGAAAGATCAAACATCAACAATCAATTCAACTCTTAAATTGATGAAATTAAAGGATTCTCTGATTCAAAATCAATTTAAAACATTAGAGAAACAACTAAACCAATTGCATAAAATGGAACAGAAGGAAATAGGAATACTGAGTTTAGTGTTACATTACTTAATGGCTATGAAAAGATACAAGGAAATTCAAGATGAACTTATAGCATCTTATATTAATACAAAAACTCAAAAACATTATTTATTTTTAACAACCACCGAATTGATTCATCAACTTAATTTAATAAGCAAAAACATATCCTATGGGATACAACTTCCCATTAAAGAGACAAATTCAAATTTCTTACATGATATGTTCTCCATCTTGAATAGCAAGACGTCATTGTCAGGAAAACGGCTAATAATTGAATACAGCGTACCTTTAGTCGATTCAAAAATATTTACTTCGTACAATCTTACGTTATATCCGTTTCCTACGATATATCAAACCAAGCACATCATAAAACCCAACATTAAGAATCTAGCAATAACCAGTGATAGAACTCATTACTTCGCAATATCAGAAACAGAAATTACTAAATGCTTACATACAACTGCATCAAGGATTTGCCAAATCTCCTCACCAATTTACGGATTAGAATCTCAGAAATATCGATGCGAAGTTACTCTGCTCACACAACATCGAAATTTTAAAGAAGACTGTGAATTCAATATTGTTGAACCAAGTAGCCAATGAATTCCTCTTTCTAATGAAGGACAATATATTTTTGTCACAATAGTACGACAAAATCTTATGTTAGAATGCGGAGAGTATTCAAAGCCAATCAAATTAGAAAATGAAGGAATTATAACTATACCACCAGGCCTTACAGTGAACCATCCAACATATACAATAGCGCTCACCCGTCTGTTCAGTTACGGATCTCTATTCAAAATGATGTTATACCTGTAATGAATATGTCAGAACTTGGAACTTTAGTTGGAAATTTGAATCTTAGTCAACCAATGAAATGTCAAATAATTCGATGTTATTTAAGCTTGAACATAATGAATACGTTTTGATTTCCATCATTATTTTCATATTATTGCTTTTAATAGGTATCACTGTATATAGCAAAATTTGAACTAAGATTTTTAATTCATCAGCAACCTCCAAACCAGAGTTTTCATTACACCAAAGATTAAGACGTTCAATACATTGGCCAAGGTTTACTGAAGAACCTATACCATCAGCAAGTCAAATTACGGTTTTATAGGTTCTTGGTGGGCGGAATGTTCAAATTACTTCAGTCAATTTAAGTTACGATTTAAAATTTACGATTTTTAGTAATAAATAAAAATTCCTTTAACAATTAAACGTTATGCAATGGTTTTCGCTGACACTGCATTTTTATGCCTAAAAATTAAATGTTTGAATGAAATACAATATTGTATTAAGTAAATTAACTTATGTTAAATCAAATGTATGTAATGTAAACTGTTGTTGTAAAATTTTAATGTAGATTTAAGGTAATGTAGGTCAGTACAAAAATATTTCAAGTTTATAATACGGAAAATAATTGTACTAAATTTGTAACGATATTCAAGGTGTAATGCTGATTTTAGTATTTCATTTATATATAAAGATGTAAATTTATAATAATTAGACAGAACAAAATAAACAGTTTATCGTTACCAAGTACTGGCCAGCTCGGCGAATACGAAGCGTCCAGCTTCTAGTCCAGTGGAGCGGGCGGATGATAAGCGGCAGAGGGTTGACGGGCAGACCCCGGCCGAAATCCAGGGAAAAAGACTGCAGTTGGCGAAGGCCAAAATTGCAGTCAGCGTCTAGCAAAAGACTGCTGCGAAAACGAGCACTGTGTGCTCTGTTTCGATGCGGGCTGTAAGGCTGAAGAGTTGACCCACACAACAGGAACGGGGCGATGCAAGATCTTCAGGACAGCACTGCAGAAGGGGAGGGACTCAAGCTGATTAAAATCCTGCAGGCCAACCTAAATCGGAGTAGGGTTGCTAATGATCTTCTTCGCCAGGTGGCCAGAGAGAAGGGTAGTGGCTTACTGCTCATTATCGAGTCATTAGTATATTCATCAGCTATATGGCATCAGCTATATGGACAGGGACATCAGCTATATGGCTCCCGGACCCGGGAAAACTTCCGGTAAAGGAGCACCGACGTGGACGGGGATTCGTCTGGGTTAAGTGTAGGGAGGAAACTTTCGTTAGCGTGCCCCAACGAAACCATTGGCGAATTCATGGAGAAAGTGGGTTATCTTGAAGACATAATCCTTGGTGCTTCTGGATGCCTAGTGGAGGGCGGCGATTTCACTGCTAAGGCTTTGGAATGGGGGATGGAGTATTCGGACGCTAGAGGTGACCACGTTTTGGAAATGGCAGCTAGGAAGGGTTTACTCGCCTTAAACACCGGCCGTGTGTTAAAGGTGGACAGGACGGCCAGGATATTCGGAAACAATTCCAGACGTCTCGTTATAATCAGAGCAGCTTCCCCCATTTGTTCAGAACTAGCATTTGGTCGAGGACTATACGGGCAGTGACCATCACTATATCGTCTTCGAGTTGCGCTAAGGCCAGCAGCGGCAAGCGGTGCCTGTTAGTCGCTCTCCCTGGGTCATGAATAGGGTTGACGAGGCTAAGTTCGCCCACTCAGTTTCATGGGAGGTAGTGGCACCCATGGTAGCTGTCCGAGGGAACCGGAGCCAGTGCAAGGAAATGGTCGACTCCACCATGAGAACTGTAGTCGAGGCGTGCTGGGCTTCTGTACCCCGCAAAGGACCTCGTCACGGGAAAAGACCGGTATACTGGAGGACTTATGAAATTGCGGAGTTGAGGCGTGAAAGGTTAAAGCTTCGGCGCAAGTCGCAGCGCGCCAAAAGCCGGGATGAGATTGCTCGTTGGTCTGCCGACCACAAGGCCAAGAAGAAGGAGCTTCGCCGGGTCATCAGCGCTAGTAAATCTCGGTGTCTAAAGAACCTGAGGGAGGATGTCGAGACAGATCCATGGGGTTTGGGTTACAAAATTGTAACTCAAAAGCTTGGCATGACAGGTGGTGTCGCCCCCATGAATGCTGCTTCCACGGAGAGAATAGTCCACGGACTGGTCCTCTTGGTGACGCTCGATGTGAGAAATGCTTTTAAATCTTTCAGATGGGTGGACGTCATCAGAGCACTGGAGGATGTACGATCCACCACGGAGGATGGAATCTGATGTACGATATTTCGCAGGGGGCAAGGAGCATGGTGGTTACTGCAGGGGCGGCGCAGGGGTCTGTCCTCGGACCAGATCTCTGGAACGCTGCCTATGACGGCTTGCTGCGTTTGGACATGCCCGAAGAGACAATTTTCTTTGGGTATGCCGACGACTTGGTACTGCTTGTTGAGGCAAGGGGCGTGGAGTTGGCGCAGCTCAAGCTGAACCAATCCATGCGGCGCATCCGTGCATGGATGGCAGAGCGAGGGCTCTCTGGCTCTAAGCAAAACGGAGATAGTGGTCCTCACTAGGAGGAAGCTAGACACTGACCTTCCGCTACAGGTTGGGGAGGTGACAGTCACGTCAAAGCCAGCGGTAAAATACCTCGGACTTCTAGTGGACTGCAGCCTCAGGTTCTTCGAGCAGATTCGGGCGACGGAGGATAAGGCGGCAGCGGGCGAAACATCGCTGAGCCTGCTGATTGCCAATGTGGGAGGACCCAGGGCCGGGAAGAGGAGGCTCCTTGTGTCATCGGTCCAGTCAGTCTTGCTGTACGGATCCGAAGTGTGGGCACATGCTCTAGCCAAGGAAATGTTCAGGAAGGCGCTGGGCCAGATACAAAGGAGGGCAGCCCTGAGGGTGGAGTCCGCCTACAGGACAGTCTCTGAGCCGGCTGTTCTGGTGATTGCTGGGGCTACAAAAATTGCGCTACTGGCGCAGGAAGTTGGGAAGTGGCAGGCTCAGTGGGAAGAGAAGGCGAGGGGCCGGTGGACGTGGACGTTGATAGAAGCGATCGAACCATGGGTGGAGCGGCGACACGGGGAGGTGGACTATTACCTCACGCAGTTTATTTTCGGGCTCGGCTACTTCAGATCCTACCTGAAAAGAATGGGAAAGGTGGGCTCGGCGGAGTGTCTGTACTGCCCAGGTGTGCAGGATGATGCTGAGTACACCTTCTTCATATGTGGAAGGTGGACTCTGGAGAGGACGGAGCTGGAGCGAGAGGTGGGAGTCCATTTCTCACCCGATGTCGCTGTGGAAGTAATGATGGAGAGGGAGCTTGGAACCGTGTATCACATTACGTGCAACACGTTCTACACTTAAGAAGCTAGACCTGGACGAGGCGGAGGCAGTAGCTGTCTAGGGTGACGACCTGGCCTGAAGTAGAGTGATAAACGGTTCCAAGCCAGCGTTCTGCCGGAACGCAAGGAGGTCGGTTTATTAGGTATACGATAAATGCATAACCATTTAACGGAGTCCCGCACACGCCGAGAAGAGAGAGAGAGTGTAAGAAAGAAACTTCCGGTATGGTCTATAAAAGATTCCAACCTCCTTCGTAGAAAAAAAAAAATTATTATTATTATTATTTTTAATATTAATATTATTATTCTTAATATTATTATTATTCTAAATATTATTATTATTCT
>OX352773.1:97898513-97923861 GCA_947095535.1 Poecilobothrus nobilitatus
AAAATCGGATTCGAATGATGTGTTATATTTCAAAAACACTCTAGACTCTGATTGATTTTCTCTCTTTTAGTAATAGTTTTCATAATTTGTATGCTACAAGAATAGGGGATGCTTCGATCTCAACAATTGATTTAATAGCAACTGACTTATTTCAATATAATTATGATTTTGGTGTAGATAATCTAAATTTCAGTGATCATAAATTATTAACCTTGATCTTACATAAAAATATACGCAGTAATCTATCAGATAAATATTATTTTAAAATTGACCACAATAAAGTAAATACACTGTTGGGGTCGAAACTTTTATACAATTCAGTTAACTCCTTTTCTGAAGTTAAAAATTCGGTTACAAATATTCTCAATGAATGTATGATTAGAGCAAAAAGTGAATGTGTTATAAATAAATATAAAAAAGAATGGAGTACTTCGGAATTATGTAATCTTATTAGGAAAAGAAAATTTTACTTTGATTTATTTAAAAAATTTCCATCCAAACAATTTTGGATAACCAAATATAAACAGCTTCAGAAGCAAGTCTCCAGTTTAGCTATAGCATTGAAAACAGGCTATTTTGACAATAAGTTTAGGGACTGTGCAAATAACTCTCGTCGCACTTGGAGTATTATTAATGAACTAATATTCAATAGGAATTCATGCCGTAAAAGTAGTTTACCAAGTGAAATGTTAGTTGAAAATAATAAAATTACTGGTGGTAATAATGTAGTCAACTATTTTAATAAATACTTTGCGAATATTGGTAATATTCTAGGACATGAGTACGACAATGCCTACTTGGACTATCTAAGCTCTGATAATACATCTTATATTTCTACATTTGAGCCGGTCACAGCTTATGAAATCTCCAATTTAATAAAAAATCTTAAACCTAAAGCAGCTGCTGGATACGATTTGATAGGTTCTCCCATCTTAAAGAACAATATTGACATGTTCTCAAGGATACTTACCCCTTTCATTAATAATGTATTAAATGAAGGAACTTTTCCTGATGAACTGAAATTGGCGAAGGTGACTGTAATTCACAAAGGAGGTCCCAAAAATGATCCAAATAACTATAGACCTATTTCTGTCTTGCCAATCTTTTCAAAAATTCTTGAAATGATTATTAAAGGCAGACCAATATCTTTGCTAAAGAAAATAAGTTTCATAAAAATAACCAGTTCGGATTTCAAGAAAATTCGGGACAAAATTGGAAAAAAGTTAAAGATTTCTTGCATCTTCATCGATGTGAGAAAAGCCTTTGACAGTATTAACCATGACATTCTTATAAATAAGTTATATAAAATTGGAATAAGAAATAGAGTGCTTAATATATTTAAAAATTACTTAAATAAACGTAGGCAGGTTATTCAATTGGATAATATTTGTAGTTCAGAAGAACACATTAGATCTGGTGTTCCAAGGTCAATTTTGGGCCCTGTTCTGTTCTTAATATATGTGAATGATATTTTTGACTGCTAACTAAATGGCTCTCTACAAATGTATGCTGATGATGCAACTATTATTTAAGGAGAAGATAATTTTCAAATGTTAAAAGAAAAAATGCTTCAAGACCTTTCAAAATTGAATAGCTGGATGTGTGCAAACTGCCTTAGTGTAAACTATAGGAAAACAAAATACGTCATCTTTACTTAAAAAAATTTAAACACAATCGGCATTTTCGATTACCTATTATTTAATGAGTTCAAAATGAATAGAGTTGATGGTTTTAAGTAAGTAGATAGGATATGGGCATCCAATGTATGAAACCAATGAGCGGCAGTTTTAAAAGCTTTAAGCTATAGGGTAGGATGTAATGTATGAAAGCTTTGATTGGTTCTCCTAAATGTATGCAATAAAATTGTGATAAGTAAAAAGTTTTATGCTTTTGAGTATTTTAAATTAAGTTTAACAGTAGAATATCAGTTATGTTTAAATTTCAAATTAAAACAGTAATAAGCTAAAGATATTGTGCTTACTGTTCTTAATTAAATATGAAAAGTTTTTAAAGTTTGGTTTGGTTTAAATACAAAGTTAATATTATCAAAGTTTAAACTTGATTTAATATTTCCGTGAAAATTGAAAAAAAAGTTTTATAAATTAAAATAAAAAATAAAATAAGCTTAAGCTATTGAACGGAATATTCTTAATTAGATATGAAAAGATTTTAAAGTTTTGACTTAAATACAAAGTTAATATACAAAACTAATATCAATGTTAAAATTCTTCTTATACTCATAACACTTTTTTATGCATACTTTTGGGCGAACGCTTGGTTATGAAACTTAAAACTTGATTTAAAATTGCTGAAATATTTTTTATGTGGGAAGCTATGAAAAGTTTTTCAAGCTTTTAGTTTGGTTTAAATACAAAGTTATTATAATCAAAGTTTAAACTTGATTTAATATTAACCTGAAAAATTGAAAAAAAGTTTTAAAAATTTAACCATAAAAAACTTAAGCTATTGTGTTGAAAATTCGAAATTAGTTATAAAAAGTTTTAAAAGTTTGGTTTATATTCAAAGTTATTATTATCATTAAGTTTAAGCTTAATTTAATAGTTACTTACCTAAAAATTTAAATATAAAACTTTTTATATTTAAAACAATAATAAGCTTAAGAAGTTAAACTGTAGTGCTGAGTATTAAAAAGATAATATGAAAAGTTTTTAAAGTAGGGTTTAAATACAAAACTATTATTACGAAAGTTTAAGCTTGGTTTAAAATTTACCTGAAAAATTAAAGAAAAGTTTTTTAAATTAATAATATTAAGTGCTGTTGAAAATTTTCAAACAGATTAGAAAAGTTTTCGAAGTTAATATATTAAAGTTTAGATTTAGATGAATTAATATTTAACTGCAAAGTTAAAAGTTTTTTATGTTTTCAAATTTTAAAAGTTAAGGTGGTTAAAGTGAAGATATGAAAAGTTTATAAAGTCTTGTTTAAGTAATTATTAAAGTTAAAGCTTTTGGTTTAATATTTATCTGAAAAATTAAAAAAAAAGTTTTTAAAAAATTGAAAGACACTTTTAATGTGTGTATAATATTTTTTTTTTAAACATCTTTAAATTGTGATTTTTATTTAAGCTAACAAAAATTTGATTTTTTTATTTTGTGTTTTTACAACTATTGCTCAATGGCATAATGCCCCCAAGCATATGTTTTTATATTATCTTCAGTTACATATCTTTTATTATCTAATGAACTTAAAGCTACTTTATTTAAATTTTGTGTATAAATTGTATGTAAATGTGATATAAATATTTTCATTTGTTTTAAACAAGTTTCATTTTTTAACAAACAATTTTTATAATTATCTAATGTTAAAGAATTGACAACATATTTCTTTATTCCTTTAGCTTTTTTAATAGTTTTATTTTCATATGTTTGAAGGAAATACATTTTAATTTTAATCCAATAAATTCAGAAACAATTTTTCCATTAAATTCATCTTTAAAAAGACGCAGAACTTTTTTATTCATTAGAGGAAAATTAAATAAATTGTCGGATGGATAATCTGATGTATCAAAACGATTTGGTATTTCATTAAATATGTCAGCGTAAAAATCATCTGTATGTATAGTATAAATAAAACTGTCAGTGTCTGTATAATTTAATAAAGCCTTAATACCATATTTAGGTTCAATATAATCATAATGAAAATCATACATAAGAATTTTAGATTGTTCTAGTACCGTAAATCCCAAATATATAGGTTTGTCATAATATATATTTGTATGATTAAGCTGAATGGCTATCAAGTTTTCAGTAAATCTAGAGTGGCTATGATAATTTGGTTTTGCTATTAGCGCTCGAGCACCTAAATGTCTTCCTTGACTTTCCCAAGACGTAGCTATTTTGACATTTTTTCTTTTATCTACATTTTCCATTGTTTTACCGAAAACAGCATTATTCATTAATTTAAAATAATCTTTTTCAAAAACTGTCAAAAACAAAAAAAAAAAACTTGTGATTGTATACTATATAGTAGGGAAGTCATATATAAAGTTTTTCATATATAAAGACAACAATTTTCCTTTAATATCATTAGAAATTCTTTACTTTATTAAGTATACATAACATTACAAAATAAAACAAACAATATGGTAAGATATTTGTTTTCTTTATTTTTAATTTTCTATTTTCTATTTTTTTAATGAAATAGGCTGCCTTTTTAAAAAATTTAATGGAATTGGGAGTGGGTTCAAGTGAAAAATATCAAAATATTGATATTTTACAACAGAATAAAATATACGAGGTGATTTCCTGGTGCTTTTTAGAGAGGAAAAGAGGTCAAACGGTGGTGCTTTGCGAGGTAGAAGATCCACTAAGCAATAAAAAAATTATATTTTTCATGTCGAACAGGTTTTCAAAAAAGTAACAAACGAACCAGAATTAGAGGAATTGAATAGAGCGCAGTTTTCTTTCAAATTTTTGGGACGGGATAAAGACAGACGAAATATGGCATTATTTCAACTAATTCCATCGATTAATATCGATTCACAAGAAAAATTTTTGAAATAAATAAACTTTAATATTAAAAATTTAATTTGCTTTTTTGTTTTTGATTTATTTTGAAAGAAAAGGAAAAATTGTTTTAAAAAATTTTTTTCAGATACTTATGAAGGTGCAAAGGCATCAGAGGTCTGTATTGACGAATAGTCTCGGTCTTTGAAGGTCCGAAAACGGTCTGTGAAGGTCCGAAAATGGTCTGTGAAGGTCCGAAAACGATCTGCGAAGGTCCGTTAATGGCTGTAAAAATTTACTGCTCTTTCAAAGCTGTTACAAATAGTTTGTTGGAGCTAACTGTGCTAAGGAATTTGTCATATCGTTAACAAAAACATGTAGTGAATTATATAAAAATATTTTTATGATGCCAAAGCCAAGGAATCTGTTAACACTTGATGAGCAGCTTCAACAATTAATTCAGGAAAATTGTCACATATGTGGTAAGCATTTAGCTTTTAATGATAGAATTAGAGACAATTGTCACTTTACTGGTAATTAAAGAGGACCCGCTCATTCTAAATGTAATTTATTATATAGGCGACTAAATTTTTTTCCTATATTTTTTTACAATTTTTTCGGCTATGATTGTCATCTTTTATTTAAAGAATTAAACGAAGTGAATGGGCATATTGGTGTCATTCCTTTGAATAAAGAACGTTATATTTCATTATCTAAACAAATTACAATAGATAAAAATCATTCATTTTATTTACGTTTTCTCGATAACTTTAGATTTATGGCTTCTAGCATTGATTCTTTATGTAAAAATTTAAATGAAAATGATTTGTTTCATATAAAAAAAGAATTCAATAATAATGAAAAAATTAAACCTATGACCCGAAAGGGAGTTTTTCCTTATGAGTATTTAAATTCCTTTGAACGACTTGACGAAAGAAGTTTACCTTCACAAGAAGCTTTTACCAATCAAATGACAAACACATCATGTTCCGATGAAAACTACAGTCATGCATGGAATGGTGTATGGAATACGTTTGATTGTCAAAGCTTATGGGACTATTTAAAACTTTACCTTAAAACAGATGTGCTTATTTTGACTGTTTTTGAAAACTTTCGAAAAATATGCTACAAAATCTATTCTTTAGATCCTACAAAATCTATTCTTTAGATCCTACAAATTTTTATACTACCCCAGGTTTGTCATGGGCAGCTATGTTAAAATACACGGATACCAAATTACAATTATTAACTGATATTGATATGTATAATTTCCTTAAAGGAGGGATACGTGGTGGAATTAGCCAGTGCTCACTTAGACATTCAGTAGCAAATAATAAATTCATGGGAGAATCTTATAAAAGAAACGAACCTTCCAATTACATAGTATATGAAGACGCTAACAATTTATATGGATGGGCAATGATCCAATATTTACCACATAAAGATTTTCAGTGGGTTGACGTTACTGAAAATATTGATGTGCTTTCAGTTGCCGATGATTCGGAAACTGGTTACGTTTTGGAAAGGATTTAGATTACCCACAACATTTACATGATTTGCACAATGATTTTCCTTTTTGTGCTGAAAAACAAAGTTCTACCAACAGGTAAAATTGCCAAACTCTTAGTTGACTTAACAAACAAATACATAATCCTTGAATTTTTTCAACCGTAAGTTCGTGGAACATCTTTATTAGATTTATTGAGTAAAATATTGGTTTTTATTTATACTTTTTGTCCACAAAATAATTTTATTAATATTTTATTTTTATAATTCTTAAAATATTATATTTATTTATTATAAAGCCTATATATATTTCGGCATCACTGCCATCATCAGGACCAATTCAGGACCAATTTAATACTAAACATGAATAATTTTCCTATTTTTTAATATTACATTTATACCTACTAAATAATTACAAATCTAAACATAGGTGATTTCATATATTTGCTATATTTAACATAGGTGAATTTCGCAAAATTGTTCGTTCAAAATTGATTTATTTTGTTTTATAGCTTTTTTAATTTCTAGAGATTCCAATAAATCCAACTTTTAACATTTTTTATCAATATGTAAGATTTTCAGGTTATTTATATTGCTAGAATGGTTTTTTTCCATTAAGTGATTGGCAAAATTGGACTTGGAATCCACTTTATTAAGTTTTCTAATGTGTTCCGAATAACGAATCGCGAAATTTCTACCTGTTTGTCCTATATAGGTACTGTCAAAAATTCATGTGTATAAGAAATTTTAATAAAGTTATATAAAAAAGTTAGTTTTAATAAAAAAAAATATAATTTAAAGATCAATAAAAAAAAAAAAAATATATATATGTATAATTTAAAACAACAGGAACAAACTTGTTTTTTTTATTATTACAAAAAAAAAAAATCGAGTCTTAAGTGTGTTTAATCACTTTTAGCTTAACGAAGTTTTTAAGCTGTTGAAAGCTTTAAATAAAACCAGAGACAAATAAAAAACGTTTGTTAAATATAAAAATATAATTGACAGTAAAACTTTAGATAAAATTTGAATTTATCTGATTATTTATAACTTTTAATTTAACTATAAATCTTAGATCATAATATTTCATTATATTTCAACCGTTTAGCTCAAAACTTTTATTATTTATTTTATAAATAATATATTTATTATAACAAAACATTTCATTTAAAATTATTTTGTATACATTTCTTTATGTACCTATTCAAATCAAAACTTTTTTTTAAAGTAAATATTAAAGTTTAAACTTTAATAATAATAAACTTTAAAAACTTTTCATATCTTCACCTTACTAATTTTTTTGCATAAGGTTAGGAGGACTTAAATTGTTATAATAGAATATAAATTTGACTTTTGGTAAATATGTTTAACCTTTCTTAATAATTTTGTATTTAAACCATACTTTGAAATTTTTAAACCCAAACTTTAAAATCTTTTCATATTTTTATCCTAATTTAAATATTCAGCACTATAGCTTAAGTCTTTTAAATTTCAAATTAAAACATAACTGATGTACTAACCACTAAGTTAAATTTAGAATAATCAATAAACTTTAATACTAATAAACTTTAAAAACGTTTAAACCAAACTTTAAAAACTTTTCATATTTTCACCCTACTAATTTTTTTAAATAAGGTTAGGAGAACTAAAATTGTTAGAGTTCTACAAGAGCTGTCAAGGAAGCCGGTTGTAATTATCCTTTCAGAAAATAAAAGCTAAAGTAATATAAAAAATCAAAATTTAAAATTATTTAAGATTAATTATCTTATTAAAAAATTTAATAAAAAAAGAAAAAAATAAAAACAATTCTCAAAAAAAGCAATATAACTACCGATTGCACCCTCTCAAGGACAGCAATCATGCCGTCGAAAAAAAAAAAAAAAACTTATTAAAAGAGTCAATAAATGTCAGATTTAAAGAAATCCTAGATAAAAGTGATAATAAAGACCAACAAAAATCTGCAAGTGGTGCAAGCCGTATCGAAAATTTAATTGAACATATATAAAAGAAAATAATGAACTACGGAGAGCTTTAAAAAAGTTTCTTCCTTCATCATCATCTAGTTTACCAAGAGACAACTCAGACTACTATAGTTCATTGATGGATTTAACCAATGAATGCAGCGAAACCGAAGAAGATACTAACGGCAAATCAGAGCCAAAAATTGTTGAAATTCACGAGCAGGATACATTTGACGTGCTTAACAATTTTAGATTCGATTTTCGCAAACATTAAAAAAAACACAATATTTTGTTTAAACACTTTTTAATTTTTCTTTTTTTCTTTATACAAAAAAATTACTTATATTCTACAATTTAATCAACAACTAATTTCACAATTTAAATATACTTTAATTTAATTTATTTAATTATACATTCTTAATTTAATTAATTTTAAATGTTTAATACGGAGCTTCGGTGAATTTGAAATCCAGAGCAGAACTTAATTTTATTCGTTTATTTCCTGATATTTATATTATAATTTTTGCTTATTGAAACAATATTTTGTGGGAACAATAAAAGTAGGATTAGTAGGAATTTTGTCTGTGTGAAAAATAATTGTTTTTATAATAATGTTCCAGATGTTGAATTTGCAGGAACTTGTATATAGATTTATTGAAAGTAAATCTATGGGATAATTTAGTTTTTTATGTCATATAAAATTAATTGGAAAGACATTATTTTGTGGAAACATTAAAAGTTCGATTAGTAGGAATTTTGCATATGGGAAAATAATTATGTTTTTATGATAATATTGCAAATGCTGAATTTGCAGGAATGTGTAGATTTACCGAAGGTATATCTATGGGATAAAAATTATTTACTTTTTTTTTAGAATATAGGTGTTGTATTAACATAATGAGAATTTTGTCTATGGGAAAGTAATAATATGTATTTCTATAATGTGCAAATGCTGAATTGACAAGAATGTTTTAGATTTATTGAAAATAAATCTATGGGAAAATAATTATATTTAAAATAAAGCTTTCTTATTGTTAGTGGTGTCATTACCGTTTATAACACCCCCACCGTTACTCTGAGGGTCCGACGAAGTATTTATTATGATTTTCTTATGTTTTTTGTATAAACATTTTATTATTAAAATTACAATAATTATAAAAAACATAAGAAAAATATTGATAGATATATTTATTACATGATTTTTATAGTTTTTGTTTACAATATCGTTAATATGTTTTCTATTATTTTCTATATTTTTTACATGAAATTCTTCAAATTTTATATAATTCAAAGTTTTATTTTCAATTATTTTTGTAGTATAGAAAGGTAAAATTATGTTGTCATTAATTTTAGTATAAAAATTTTCATAAGTTTTTTCTTTTATTTTAATTTTACAATTTTCGTACCTTATTAAATTGTTACTTGTTATAATAATGTTAAAATTATTACAATTGTGTTGTATATTTGTTTTTCCAATATTTTTGGTTATAATGTTAAAATTATTACAATTGTGTTGTATATTTGTTTTTCCAATATTTTTATGCCTTGAATTATTTCTTTAACTTCTTTATTTAAAAATTTTTGCATATTACAATGTGCTTTTTCAAATTTAAATATACTATTGATACATTCATTTTCTATAATTTTTAAACTTTTCTTTAAACTATTTTCGACATTTGATTTGTAACAAATATTAATGTCTTCTATAAGAACTTTATAGTTCTCTAATAGAATAGTTTTATTATTTTTATTTGGTATTGGTTCAATGTGCATTTCAGAAAGCGGTCTTGCACTATATTCTGGAATTAGTAATATAATAATAATTTATTCTAAATAAAATTTTACAGTAATTTTAATATCTTGAATGCTTTCAAAATCAGAAAGCATATTTAGTTCTTTTTCTGTCAAAATGTTTTTTGATAGTATGCCTAATTTACTTGTAAGTATTACTTGTTCCATATCGTCAACGTGAGTTTTGAGTAGGCCTATATCATAATTAATTTGATACATATATTGCATATATTTTATTTCGTCTTCTATTTCCAAAATTTCATTATTGGTTTGCATATTAAAAGAATTTAGGTATTCCGAAATTGTATTTTGTTGAATTTTAATTTGCTTTGTGATATTCTTGATTTGGTCAGAAATTTGATTATTAATTAGTTTTTGTTTATTATTCTCGTTAATAAGGGATATCGAGTTCTTAGATAATGCTTCAATTTGTTCGTTAATAGCTTGTTCATCATTATAGTCCATCGTACCGATAAGGTATTTTAGTCCGGTTCCTACTCCGTTAAATAAACTTCTTGTATGTCTTTTGTGTGGTTTAAGATTATCTATCTTTTTATCTAGTAGATCGAAATTATGTTTAATTGTATTATACATAGGGTTACTAAAATTTAGTTGTATTAGTTCAATATTTTTGTGTATTAGTACTCTACTGTTTTCATATTCTGTTATGTTTATGATATGTAATACCTTTTTAAAATCTCTGATAATTTTTCTATTACCTAGATTTATTGTAATAAAACCATTGTTGTTATCAATGTTTTGTACTTCTAATTTTTGTGATAATATTAAAGGTATGAATATTATAATTAAGAGGGTAATTTTGAACATTGTGATCTGAAAAGAAGTATTTATTTTTTTTTATATTTTTTTTTTTTTTTTTTGTTTTTTAATTTGTAGTTTGATTTTGATTTCGTTTTTTCTTTTTTACTTTTATTGTTTTTGCTTTGACCGATGGGTTACTATTATCTTGAAATCTCTTTTTGGGTTTGACGTGAGAATTATAATACTTTAGACCAGTATCTTTATTAGTTATATGGTTTTCATCTAGTTCCATTTTTCTGAATTTCGAGTGGTTTTTTCCCCCTCGCGGATCTTTTACAAAGTTTAAACCGAAAGATATTTCAATATCGGTTCTATTTTTATTAAGAGCATCTATTGTTTTGTCTTTAATTTTTAGAATTTTATTACGGATATTCTCATAGTCAGTATCCTTAACTTTACCATTTATGAAGTCGATGGGTTTATGGTTGGTTGTCGAGTGAATAGTATTATTATACATTGCTTTCCTCAACGGTGTCCAAATTTACTCGTTCGTCATCGTTAATAGTGTTGTGCAGACGTTCGACATCGGCGTTCGAAGTATGATTATTAATTGAGGTATAATGAATTTCAATATATTGATTTTGAAGAAATTCCCGTAACGGGAGGGCTTTGAACCCTAATTCGTTATCAACTACTATTTTTTTTAAAATACCCACAATAGATAAATATTGTGAAACGGCTCTTTTGAATTCGGTCCAAGTTCGGGAATTAATTTTGATTGCTTGCGCAAATTTAGTAAATTTATCGATAAACGTTAAAAATAATGTTTGATCTAGGCTATAAAAAACGTCAATATGGACTATTTGGTTGGGACCTAAAGGTGTTTCTGTCATTTTGAACTTTGTTTTTATGGGTTTTCTTTCATACTTTTCGAGGTTACAAATTTCGCAGTTGTTTATAAATTGCGCTACTCTATCGCATAACTTTGGGTGGTAGTATAGTAACTTCAGTTCATTGCATACTTCTGAAATTCCGCGGTGATTATTTTTTAAATGCTCTTTTTCTATAATTTCGACAAGTTGCTCTTTGTCTACTATATCTTCTAATAATTTGTTAAATTTAATTAACTTTAATTGGCCACTAGATGAAAAATGTTCGAAAAATATTTTTTCTAAGGTTTCTAAAATATTAGAATCTTCAATATAAATTGCATTGATAGTTTTGGGATTGAAATGATTTTTCAAGACAGTGATGGCTGTTTGTTCATCGAAATTGTTAGTGTGAATTACTTTCCTACATTTATTAAATATTTTTAAGTTCCTAATTCTAAGAGAACCTGAATTTGTTTTATAAATAGAAATTTGAGTTTTAAATACATTTAAAGGAGATTTACTAACTGGTATACTATTACTTTTAATAAGTTCATTTGTCTCGTTATTTCCGAACATTTGCTCTTCATTAAGGTTTACTTCTATACGTGATAAAGCATCGGCGTTACCGTTTTGAACACTTTTTTATATTTGATTTCGTAATCAAATTCGGAAAGTTTGAGACGCCAACGAACTAGTTTTGAGTTAGGTTCTTTTATGGAGAAGAGCCATTGGAGTGGCTTATGGTCTGTCTCAATTACGAATTTTCTTCCGAAAATGTAAGGGCGAAAGTACTTTGTGGCCCATACGATTGCCAATAATTTCTTCTCCATTGTACTGTAGTGTACTTCATGTTCGTAAAGAGTACGACTAGCATAACACACGGGGCGCCCTTCTTGTGATAGTACGGCACCAAGAGCGAATTGGCGTGCGTCTGTTGTAAGAGTAAAAGTTTTGTTAAATTCGGCATAAATAAGGATTGGTTCATTTATAAGTAGTCTTTTAAGAGTTTCGAAACTTTGAACATATTCAGGATTATCAATTTTTAGTTTTACGTTTTTCTTTAAGTATTTTGTCATTGGTTTAGCGACTTTGGAATAGTCCTTAATGAATTTCCTGTAATATCCTGATAGTCCGAGAAATTGTTTAATTTGTTTTGGAGTTTTGGGAATAGGAAAGTTTTTGACGCATTCAATTTTTTTAGGATTTGGTCTTATTCCTTCTAAAGTCACAATGTGACCAAGAAACTCAGTTTCTTTTTTCATAAACTCCGATTTATCTAATTGAATCATTAACTTGGCTTCTTCGAGCCTTTTAAAAATTTTTTCCAGCGAATCTATGTGTTCTTCAATAGATGCTGAGAAGATGATGATGTCATCTAAATACACCAAACAAATTTTATTTATATAGTCTTTTAAAACATGGTTCATTAACCGTTGGAAGGTAGCTGGTGCTGTTTTAAGTCCAAGCGGCATTCGAATAAATTCATAATGTCCATTCTCGACAGTGAACGTGGTTTTGTGAATGTCGCCTTCGTCAATTTCTATTTGGTGGAAACCTTTAGCAAGGTCTAACGTGGTAAAATATTGGCATCTTCCCAATTTACTTAGAATGTCATCTATATTTGGTATAGGGTGCCTATCGTCCAAAGTAATTTCGTTTAGTTTCCTATAGTCAATAACGAGTCTCCATTTCTGTGTCCCACTGGCGTCCTCTTTCTTTGGGACGATCCAGACAGGGGCAGAATATGGGGAGTTGCTAGGCCTAATAATGCCCTTGTCCAACATCTCGTTAATTTGCCTTTGTACTTCCTCTTTGTGAATTTGAGGGTATCTATAAGACTTAGTGAATATTGGAACGTCATTAATAGTACGAATACGATGTTTGATAGCGTTTGTGAAAGATAAATCTAATTTTTGTTATAGAATAAATGCGAGTATTGTTTTATAACTTGTAATAAATGCATTTTTTCAAAGTTGGATAAATGTTCATTACGAATTTAGCTTAGGACATTAAATTTGTTATCAGTTTCAGAAATTATATTAAAGTTATTATGATTTACAACCTCAGTTTCTAATGGTGAAAAAGTTATAGATTTATTACCGCCACTAAGAATATTTGCTTTTACAACGGCTGTATGGTTCTGTACTTCATATATTCCTTCTTGAATTGTGATTTCGCCATCTGAGGACTTCCTTTTCTGCAGATAAGCGAGACCATCTTTTTGAAGTACTGGTATAGTTAATTCATATTCACCTTTCTGAGTAATATTATATTTTGTTTCTTTATTTTTATTTTTAAAATGTATTTGGATTTCATTATAAAGTGTGGTTAAAAGTTGTTGACCTAAGTCGATTTTAGTTTTTAATGGCATTAATATATTATTGCCTATTAGCCCGTCATAATTGTCATGAAAAGGAAAGACATACATTTCAACCTTCTTTGTTGAGTCTCTCAATTCTTTAAAAAGAGGTATAACTGCTTTATGAATTATTTTTACATCTTGATTTATAGTTTTAATAATTATGGGGGTTTGAAGTTCTGTTAAATACATTGGATGACAAAGGTTAGGATTTATAATAGAGTGTGTTGCTCCGGTATCTATTATAAATTTAAGTGGTCTAATATTCCTACTAACTAAAATATATGGTAATTGAGATTCGAGGCCGTTAAAAGAAAATTTGCTGGTAATTCTGTTTTGTTAACACTTTTCTGTGTTTCTCCAATGTTTATTTCCATTGGTTCAGATTCAGAAATTTGATTATTTCTGTTATAATTGTTTGTAAAATTACTATTATTTACAAATGGGTTGTTCATGTGTGGGTAGTTGTTACTATTATTGGGATTATAATAGTTTGAATTTCGATTTTGAGAGGAATTCCATTGGTGGTTCCTATTGTTATTAATACTGTTATTTTGATTATTCCTATAGTTGTTATTATTATTCTGGTTATTCTTATTAGAATTGTTATTATTTCGGTTGTTCCTATTAAAATTGTTATTATTTTGGTTGTTCCTATTAAAATTGTTATTATTTTGGTTGTTTCTATCAAAATTGTTAATATTTTGGTTGTTCCTAATGTAGTTGTTATTATGAAGCTTTGTATTATTAAAGTTTCTAGAATTATTGATAGTAGTGTTATTATTGGTACGATTATAATTGTAATTGGTTTTGGTGATTGGGTCACCAGAAAAGTTTTTATTTTTATTAATAGGATTAAATATCTTTTGACCACTAAAATTATTAAGGTTAATATGTGCGTAGCATGCTTCATGTAAAATGTCAATGGCGGACTCAAGTGTTTTAGGGTCACGACAATATAAAATTGAACGCATTGGTTCGGGCATTTTGTTCTTAAAAATAGTTAGAGCAGAGTTTTTATTATTACTAATTGTTTGTTGAGCAACTGTTGAGTAGGCTCCTAATTCTAAGCTAACTTTTATATTTAATCTTCTTAATATATTTTTAATTTCGTTGTAGAAATCGACGGAATTTGTCTTAAAGGTGGTAGCTCTCAGTTGGTCAAAAAGTTCTTCAAGACTACACCGATCGCTAAAATTTTTTACAAGGACGTCTTTTATTTCAGTCCATTTCTTAATGTGGTTGTTTATTTCCACTACTTCTCTCGCTTTTCCCTTAAGTTTTGATTTAATCAAGTCTGCAAATATACTTTGACCTATGTCGTCATATTTGCCTAAAAAAGGGCTTACCCTATCAACCAAATCTGTGAAATTTTGTAGTCCTTTAAAGTTTCCAGTAAAGTCGGGTAATTTATCGAGATATTTCAGGAGGTCAATAGTAAGGCTTAATTTAGTTTCAGTCATTTTTATTTTTATTATAATAATTACTTAAATATAATTTTTTTTCAAAAAAACTATTACTAATTTTAAATATTGCAAGAACGCTTTCTATTGGAGTTTTTTTCTTAAAACTTAAACTAATTGTACTAATCGCTATTTCTATAATTTTAAAATTTCTAAATTATTGCTTACGTTAAAATTTTAAAGTTGTTTTTGATGTTGATCAGCTTCGGGATAAACAGGAACTTAAACAGCAACGAGATGAACAGGAACTAAGCAGCAATGTACAGGATAACAGGAATACAGGAACTGGATTTAATATTCGCAATCACCATATAGTTAGATTTTTATTCCTTTTTTTCAAAAAAAAAATATTTATAATTTTTTATATTTATTTGAAGTTTATATAATAAAATATTTTTTTTTTTTGTCTTTAATAATAAATAATTTAATTTATGTTATAATATTGTTTTTATTCTTCCCATGTACACGGAGGGTAAAATGGGATTGTGTCCTCGTCGTCACTATCGACAAACATTGCAAATAATTAAATAATTTTTTTATTTTTATTAGTTTATAATTTTTAAATATATATAGGTTCCCCTTTTTTTTTTTTTTTTTATTTAATTTCACTTATTTTTTCTTTTTATTTTATTTTATTTTTTTTTTTATTTAAAAAAAATTTTCAAATTTATCTTTTGTTTTTTTTTTGTATACAATAGAATTAAAAGAAATATACAGTGTGTTAATTTTATTTTAAACTTTATCACTTCGTTTGATAACATTTTCTTTTTTTTCTTTATTTTTGCAAAAAAAATTTTAACACTTCATTTGTTAAAAAATTTTATATATTTTTTTTTCTTTTTATTTTGGAAAGTCTTTCACCAAAAAATAAAAAGCTTTTCACGAAAATGTTTATAAGTTAATGCACTATAAATGTGTCAAGACACAAAGCGTTTTCTTTTATTTATTTCTTCTTTAAATTACAAAAGAAAGCACTTAGCGCATCCTACCGACTGCGCCAATTTTAGATTCGATTTTCGCAAACATTAAAAAAAACACAATATTTTGTTTTAACACTTTTTAATTTTTCTTTTTTTCTTTATACAAAAAAATTACTTATATTCTACAATTTAATCAACAACTAATTTCACAATTTAAATATACTTTAATTTAATTTATTTAATTATACATTCTTAATTTAATTAATTTTAAATGTTTAATACGGAGCTTCGGTGAGTTTGAAATCCAGAACAGAACTTAATTTTATTCGTTTATTTCCTGATATTTATATTATAATTTTTGCTTATTGAAACAATATTTTGTGGGAACAAAAAAGTAGGATTAGTAGGAATTTTGTCTGTGTGAAAAATAATTGTTTTTATAATAATGTTCCAGATGCTAAATTTGCAGGAACTTGTATATAGATTTATTGAAAGTAAATCTATGGGATAATTTAGTTTTTTATGTCATATAAAATTGGAAAGATATTATTTTGTGGGAACATTAAAAGTTCGATTAGTAGGAATTTTGCATATGGGAAAATAATTATGTTTTTATGATAACATTGCAAATGCTGAATTTGCAGGAATGTGTAGATTTACTGAAGGTATATCTATGGGATAAAAATTATTTACTTTTTTTTTAGAATATAGGTGTCGTATTAACATAATGAGAATTTTGTCTATGGGAAAGTAATAATATGTATTTCTACAATGTGCAAATGCTGAATTGACAAGAATGTTTTAGATTTATTGAAAATAAATCTATGGGAAAATAATTATATTTAAAATAAAGCTTTCTTATTGTTAGTGGTGCCATTACCGTTTATAACACTTAACCTCAAAAAAACATCAACAAAAAAAGATAATATGGAAAAAATACCCTCAACTATTAATGTTTCGCACGAAAGAGGTCAAAAAATTCCCCCAATAAATATGTACGACACTAGAGTTGATAAGTTAAAATGTCTCATAAAAAACAAATTAGCACAATGAAAAACACTCATCGTTGTATACATACAGTATTGAAGATTTAAAAAAAACTCGTGCTTTACTTGAGGAGGGTAAAATAGACCACTTCAAATTCACATCCAAAACTGAAAAAAAGAAAACCTTAATCCTAAAAGGTCTGAATAGTTTATATTCACCTGAGGAAATTCTCCACCACTTAAAAGAACGTGAAACAGCAAATGTAAAATTTGAAAAGGTTACACGATTAACCACCAAATATTCAATTAACAATGGAATAACTCTACCACACTATATCGTTCAAGCTTCAGCTGATAGCTAGACCAACGAAATAATGAAGATTAAAGTACTAGAATTTCAAATTGTACGATGGGAAAAATTAATAAGATCCAATAATTTACAATGTACCAAATGTCAACGATTCACACATTCAGCGGCTAATTGTTCTATGCAGTTGAGATGTGTCAAGTGTGGCGAAAATCATAGCCCAGATCAGTGTTCAATTTCTCCAGAAGACCCAAGAGATAAGTTATACTGTACCTTGTGCAGGAACCATGGTCATCCGGCATCATACAGCAAATGCCCGGTTTACATTAAAAAAATGGAGCTTCGCCAAAAACTTAGAGATAGTTCAAAACAAAATATTGTAAGTAAACATAAATTCCAATTTTATTAATAAAAATGTATCATATTCTAATCTAATGTTGTAAAAAATAACACAAATCGTAATAATTCTAATCTCAAAAATAACAATAATAATTCTAATAATATTAATTCTAATTTAAACACCAATAATAACAATGACAATATTTTATTTGAAATAAACATTTTATTAAATATGCAAAATGAAGCAATTACACTTAAAAAACAAATTAATCAAAATTCGAACAATATAAAACTTTGCATGGAATCTTTAAAAATTAAAAACAAATTTATAAATGAACATTAACAATAATACATTAAAAATAATATCAATAAACGTCAATTCACTAATCTCCAACAATAAAAAGCTTTCTCTTATGCACTTTGTAGAGTTCAATAAACCTGACATAATTTGCATGTGCGAGACAAAATTAAAACCAACTAACCACATGTCATTGGATAATTATGACATAATTAGAAATGATCGAAATATCGATATTGATGGCGGGGGTGTTGCCATATGCATTAAAAATGTTTTCAATTTGATATTGTAAATAATAGCATTTTCGACAATTTTTTATGTATTGAACCATGCATTATATCATTACAATTAAAACAAAGAAAAAAATTATTTATAATTTCTATTTATGCATCAAATAGAAATTCACATAATTTTATAACAGAACTAGAAAAAATATTCGAAATTTTAAATCTTTCGAATCTCAATAATTTTTATATATTAACTGGCGACTTTAATGCCAAACATACTTCTTGGTTAAACTGTGTTAACAATACTCGAGGCAATCAATTATACAAATGGTTACAAGACAACAAAATCTTATACAAGAGTAACTTTTAACTGATGCACCAACACTTCCGCGTGCAAATTCTTACATTAATTTAGTGATAACAGATATTAGAATAAAAATTTGTTTTGAAACAAATCATAACAAACTCACCACCCTCCCATACGATAGTGACCATATTGCCATTTACATTCCAACGTCGCTCAATAATGAAGAGCTTTTATTGCAAGACTTACCAAGTCATAGTAATAAATTCATATTTTCAAAAGTAAACTGGAGCAAATTCCAAAGTAAATTAAATTCAAACTATTTTTCTAAATACAACTCCAACAATTGCAATAAAATTTTCGATAACTGCAATTTGTCTAACCAAAATGTAGATTATCACCTTTTACAATTGAACGAAATAATTTTCAAAACTATGGATGAAGTTATACCAAAAATTAAAAATCAAAATAATTTAAAAAAATTCTACTCAGTAAAGTTAAAAATTCTTTTAAATAAAAAACACAGCCTCATGAGCGATATACATAATATCAAAAAGCAAAGATTAAATTTTTCTAATCAACAAATCCAATTGCTCAAAAGCCTCTTAAATAATATCAATACACTAATTAAACAACAAATTAAAATAGAAATTAATAAATACTGGCAATTTCGTCTCCAAAAAATAACTCCAACAAATAATTCAAACATGTTCCCCGAAATCAATAAAATATTCCGTAAAAATAAATACAATCAAATTTCAAACCTACATATAGACCAAAATTATATTACTTTACTTTCTCAAAATAACATAGACTTTAGCAAATTAAATAAAACCACCACAAATAAATTTATAATAAAAGATCAATCACAAATTTACAATGTACTTGGCTCATACATTGAAAATCAATGTATGAGCAATCACTCACAAAATCAATATACCAACAAATAGCAGAATACATAATAAAATCATAAACAAAATAGCACGATTCAATAATTATTCTCAAACAATAAATTTTAACACAACTCTGAGTAATTTCTCCAACACGAACAAATCTTCTGAGCAAAGAGGTGAAAATAGCGAATTCACGAACCAGTCAGAGCTTTCTTCAAAGTTTAAAGCTTTAAAAAATAAAGTTTCTTCTGGTATCGATAATATCCCAAACATAGTTTTAAAAAATTTAAGTGGTCTAATAATTTCGAAATATGTTATCCTATTCAATAATGCAATAAATAATTCGTATTTTCCGCATATTTGGAAAACATCGAAAACTATATTGCTAAAGAAACCTGGCAAAGATCCAACCAACCCTAGCAATTATCGACCGATAAGTTTATTGCCAAACATTAGTAAAGTATTTGAAACCATAATAAATGATAAAATTTCACATTTTGCAAAGTCAATCAATCTTATTCCAGAAAACCAGTTTGGGTTTAGGTACAAACATGGTACTGTTAATACTATAACTAAATTAACATCAGATATCTGCTGGTTTATAAATAAGAATTACGGCGTTGGGGCCTGCTTGATTGACTTTGAGAAGGCATTTGAATTTGAATTTTACAAATTAGTAAAATATAATTTTCCGCCACGCTTAATTATACTCATTAAAAATATGTTGCATAACAACAAATTTTTAGTATATAGCAAAAATAACAAGTCTGACAAATCATTCGTAATTGAAAATGGCCTTCAGCAAGGTATTGTTAATGCACCTATGCTTTTTACCATCTATATAGCAGATCTCTTATTCATGCTAGATCGAGTAAAAGGAAATAACTACGCTCTAGCATTCGCGGATAATATTATGATATACTCTGCGAATGACACGGTAAATAGTATTCAACACGATGTACAAAAAATGTTTAACATTGTTCAGGATTATTGCAAGATATGGATATTAAAAATGAACTTCAGTAAATGTGAAACCATATTATTCCGTAATACGGTTGACAAAACTAGTTCAGACATTAGAAAAAATTGGAAACAATTTAAAGTTAAATGGCCTATGTCAACTCTCGCAAACAAAAAATTCGTTAAATATCTTGGAGTGCAGTTACATCGAAACTTGAACTTCATTGATCATGTAAGATACGCAGTATCTTAAAGAAAGTGCATAAGGGTTTGTATTAATAAACATAGAAAGCCTGAGACCGAATACAAACATTTTATTCCAATAAATACTTGTACAAGGAAGCAAAAATCATGAGAATAGATAATTTTATGATAAAATTAATCAGAAGTCATTATGATAGAGCACTAAATACTCCAGAGAATGGTTTAATATCACATATATTTTACCACAATGAGCAGTACATTAAGAAGACTTTGCTGACGGGCTTTATAGCTCCTGAGCATTTCATCTTCTTAGACAAATATGGATACATTCAAAACCAAGATCATGTCCCATTTCATTATAGTAGACGGGCTACATGCAAAAAAATCGAATATATCCCAGACAACATTAATGGAGATAATATAAGATTTGATATGTGCATAACAGAAAAAGATAAAATAATAAGAAAAGATTATTGGTGGTTAAATACATATTAATATATCATCTAAAAACACTTGTGTTATTTTAGCTTATAAGATTAGTTTTAGATAAATTTAAGTTAGGTTTAGCTAGGTTAAGTTAGTTAAGTTTTATAAAAAGAAAAATATTAAACATTGCTTTTTTAAAATTTTACAATGATAAATAAATATTAATAATACAATATACTGTAAATTAAACAATTAGAATAAATTTTAACTTATTAGATATTAAATTTAACATAAAAAAATTAAAATATTTTTAAATGTTAAAAAATTAAAATAATTAAACCTTTTTTGTTAACTTTGTTTTGTAGGTTAAAATATTTATAAGACTGTAAAATTATAACAAAAAATAAAAGTAATTAAAAAAAAAAAAAAAAAACTAAAATTGTTATAATAGAATGTAAATTTGACTTTTGGTAAATATGTTGAAACTTTTATAATAATTTTGTATTTTAACCAAGCTTTGAAATTTTTAAACCAAACTTTAAAAAGTTTTCATATTTTTATACCAATTTAAAATATTCAGCACTATAGCTTTTTATACCCGTACGATAAGGATCGGGTATATTAAAATTGCTCCTCCGTTTGTAACACCTCGAAATAAGCTAGCTAGATATACCTTCAAAGGTATGGATCGGATCAGAAAAAATTTTTAAGACGATTGAGCTTTGTCCGTCCGTCCGTCCGTCCGTCTGTCCGTCAGCAAGATAACTCAAAAACTAAGAAAGATAGAGTCTTGAAATCAACACAAAATATTCTTACAACAATTTGTAGGTTCCCTATTTTTTGTGGTTGAGATCCGACCACAACTTCGGGTAGCTCTCGAACACCTAACTTTTAGATCCCCACATTTTTTTTGAAATAGAGACATGAAATTTTACCAGCTGATAGATAACATAAAAATATTAATTTTATATATTATAACTTTTTTTTGTAGCCCCATCCGTTACGGAGCTACAGCTCCTCAAACTTTTAAAAAGCCCTATTTTTAAATGCATATGTCTCATGTTCTACTTAAGATTTTTTCAATCAGAAAACGTCATTCGACAGGTATTTTTTTTAAATTTATAAATTAGTATCAAAATTGTACAATTTTTTTAAATTTAGTATTTAAATTTACCGTTATATGAAAACCAAATTTTGCATGATTTTTCTACCCTCATAACTCCGGAACGCTTTCAAATAGGGACTTGCAATTTTGAGAGCAGAAAGAATTCTTAGAATTAGTATAAGTTTGCTCAGAAATTTTTTTTGGACCACCCCCTGTTTATGAGGTATTAGGGCTCAAAAATTGAAAATTTGCTATTTTTAAACACCTTTAACTTAGGCACGTGTACACATTTTTTTTCGGCAAGACAAAAAAATTAAAGGTCCAGTAATATATTTGTACGTGTGTTAATGGTTTCTTTTAATTGTATAGGGTTCCTAAGTTACAGCTCCCCAAAAATTCAAAAAACCCCTATTTTCAGATGTATATATCTCAGGTTCTGTGTAGTAGTTTTACAATCTAAAAACACTAGAAGACCGGAATTTTTCTTATCTCCATAAGACAATATCAAAATTATGCAATAGTTTGTAATTTACTATTTAAATTTACCGTTATGTTAAAACCAAATTTTGCTTTTTTCATAACTCCGGCACGTTTTGAGATAGGAACCTGAAATTTTGAGACAAGAAAGCACTTTTAGAATTA
This sequence comes from Poecilobothrus nobilitatus, assembly GCA_947095535.1. Classification (NCBI taxonomy): domain Eukaryota; kingdom Metazoa; phylum Arthropoda; class Insecta; order Diptera; family Dolichopodidae; genus Poecilobothrus; species Poecilobothrus nobilitatus. Next base: position 97,921,305 of record OX352773.1, read on the forward strand.
GTATAAGTTTCCTCAGAAAATTTTTTGGGAGCTCCCCCTCTTTAAGAGTTATTACTCCTCAAAAATTTAAAATTTGCTATTTTCAGGCACCTGTAACTTAGGCACCTGTAAAAATTTTTCCTCGACAAGACATGAAAATTAAAGGTTCAATAATATATTTTTACGTATGTTAACGGGTTTTTTTTAATTATATAGGGTTCCGGACTTACAGCCCCTCAAAATTCCAGAAAAGTCAATTCTTCACATTTTTTATACCGTACGATAAATAATTTATACATATGTATAGTATAAATTATTAAACTTAGGCATTATACATTTGCCGCTTAGTATTAAATGGTACTATAGCATATTTGGAAAAGTTAGATAGATAATCGTTATTTGGAAGGTTAGAATCTACTTTTGAAGAATGTATAAACATATAGTTTGAATATATGTACAACCCACAGTTCTAGAAATTATAAAATTTCACCCAAATTATTTTAAAATACTAAAAAATTAATATTATAAGCAGAGTGATAGGCATACTAACGGGTCGTACGGGTATCTAAGAGTTGACAAAGGCAACTGTATTCTTCCTCGTTTAATTTAAAATATCAAAGACATAATCCTTTTTACTGGATAAAAAACAAACAATAAAAATACAAATTGGATTTAATGTTGAAAATTTAACTGCAACAATAATTTTCCAACGTCATCGCAAAGTCATTAGCGAGATGAATTATTTGCAGTGGCATGCTTTTTATGTAGATTTTACAACAAACATTCCACCTAAATTAAATTCAAATAAATTTCCACTCAAATTCAATCATACAGAGCAAACTAAAAAACTAACATTGGAACTAGATGAGTATACCCGCTTTTGCCTTATGTTGGACTTTATACAAGCAGTGATGTCACATAACAATGGAGCTGAATTAAATGTACGGGAATATGTATTCAAGTATTTCGACAGATGTATTGAAAGGAATAAACTGAAATTGGAACAAGAAGATTTTTACATTCCTATGAATTTACATATAGCTCAGTGCAATTATTCTAGACTATTTTATGAAATATCATTGTTTATGTCTGAAAAAATATATTCTTCAATAATAAATAAAACAAATATTTTTTAAAGCCAATTATTATTATTATCTTTTATTACATGTACAAGTTTATACAATTTTTTACAGCACATCTTTGCAACAATTTCAAATTCTGTATTATGATGGTCAGGGCAAATGGTGATGTAATTCCTTAGTTTTTGTAGAGATAGAATTTTGTTATCTAAATTAATGACTTTTACTGAATTTGAAATAAAAATGTCTAAAAATTGCTTTTTTTTAAGACCTTTTACATAAACAACATCAAATAATGTTGTTAGATGTTCCTCAAAGACATTTTTAACTTTTAAATACTCTATAAAGCCATCATTCCAATCCAAGTTATTAATGTTCTTTTTGTTGTACTCATTTTGCCATTTAACATCACTATTTAACTCTCCAAATGAATACGGTGCTTTAAACATAAATAACACTAGTATTAGAGAATCATCAGCTATCAAAGAAAATTCTTTCAAAAAATATTGTTTGTTATTTCCAATAACCAATTGTAAATCAACTATAGCTTTCCTATTACCATTGTTGCTACTGTTGCTACTGCTGCCGTTGTTGTTGTTGTTGTTGCTGCTACTATTCATTTTGTTCTTTATTATAATAAAAAAAAATTAATAACCTAGCCTTTTATTTATAACTCTAATTTCATAAACAAAAGTGGGGATACCTAGATATACTAAAGAGCAGTAAAATTTTAAAGCCATTAACGGACCTTCGCAGACCGTTTTCGGACCTTCACAGACTGTTTTCGGACCTGCAAAGACCGAAACTAGTCTTGAATACGGGCCTTTGCGCCAAAGGGTCGCCTAAGTATTGTAATAAGTATCTGAAAAAAAAAAAAATTTCAGACCGTTTTCGGACCTTCACAGACTGTTTTCGGACCTGCAAAGACCGAAACTAGTCTTGAATACGGGTCTTTGCGCCAAAGGGTCGGCATGTCCGGCATGAAAAATATAATTTTTTCATTGGTTAGTGGATCTTCTACCTCGCAAAGCACCACCGTTTGACCCTTTTCGTCTCTAAAAAGCGCCAGGAAATCACCTCGTATATTTTATTCGTATATTTATTTTAATATCAATATTTTGATATTTTTCACTTGAACCCACTCCCAATTCCATTAAATTTTTTAAAAAGGCAGCCTATTTCATTAAAAAATAGAAAATAGAAAATTAAAAATAAAGAAAACAAATGTCTTACCATATTGTTTGTTTTATTTTGTAATGTTATGTATACTTAATAAAGTAAATAATTTGTATTGATATTAAAGGAAAATTGTTGTCTTTACATATGAAAAACTTTATATATGACTTCCCTACTATATAGTATACAATCACAAGATTTTTTTTTTTGTTTGTTTTTCAATTTTTAAATTAATGAATAATGCCGTTTTCGGTAAAACAGTGGAAAATGTAGATAAAAGAAAAAATGTCAAAATAGCTACGTCTTGGGAAAGAAAGACATTT
>OX352773.1:97924061-97977390 GCA_947095535.1 Poecilobothrus nobilitatus
AATTGTAATGCAAATTTCTTTATGTATATAATATAAATATTATAAATTGTGGCTTATATACTATTAAAATTTTTTTTTTTTATTTTAATTTTGCACAGCTGATTTTTGCTTTCAATTTAATAGTTATTATTATACGGGTTGTTTTTTTTTTAAATATACCTCTTAATTAAGAATTTGAAATAAAAGTTTATTTTGCCTGGTACCTTATCAATGTTTTTTTTAAAAAATCACATAAAATGCCCTTTTTTTTATATTTTGTCTCTTTCTAGATTATATAATTATAATATTATGCTATGTTAAAAGAAAAAAAAGATTGCAATATTAAGAATATAGATTATATTTAAAATTTAGATGATATTAAATTTTGATATCAATGTTTTAAAAAAAATGTTTTTTTACAAATAAACAAAAATTGAAATTGAATTTATATAGTATTTATATGGTTAAATTAGTTTTTTAATTATGTTTGTTTTAACAAGCCGCTGTCATTATTAAATTACACTTTATTAAATTGTTAATTAATTTAGTTGATTATTAATTTTTTCTTAGTAATTAACACTGCAAAGTCTGAAGTATTTATTTAAGGCAATGTGCATATTTTGTGCAAAAATGTGAATATTTTTGATATAAATTTTTGTTTTATTTATAAAGATTTTTAATAAAATTCACAAAAAATGATATACTTATCTGGAGTTTACCAGGATGATTCAGATATACTTGGATTTTAAACAGATGCAACACGTGCAAAAATTGGATGAATTTCCGAGTTGTGCTGGTTATATCAAAATATATGTATGAAATCCTTCCTTAAATTCCCGGGTTTCGGCACCAAAAATGTTGTAAATTTTTCCCCTTTTTTTGATAATAAAACGCTAACAGTTTTTTTTTTTTTATAAACTTTAATTTCTTCTAATTTCTAGTTTGAATTTTATAATTTTTAATATTATAATAATTAATTTAGATTTAAACAATTGTGAACTGCAGTGTTTTCTCCAACAATTATTATTATTATTATTATTATTATTAATATTATGATTATTATTATTATTATTATTATTATTATTATTCTTATTATTATTATTATTATTATTATTATTATTATATTATTATCATTATTATTATCATTATTATTATTATTATTATTATTATTATTATTATTATTAGTAATACTATTATTATTATTATTATTATATTATTATTATTATTATTATTATTATTATTATTATTATTATTATTATTATTATATTATTCTTATTATTATTATTAATATTATTATTATTATTATTTTATTATTATTATTATTGTTATTATTGTTATTATTATTATTATTATTATTATTATTATTTTTATTAGTATTATTATTATTATTATTATTAATATTATTATTATTATTATTATTATTATTATTATTATTATTATTATTATTATTATTATTGTTGTAAATTTTTCCCCTGTTTTTATTAATAAAACGCCAACAGTTTTTTTTTTATAAACTTTAATTTCCTCTAATTTCTAGTTTGAATTTTATAATTAATTTTTTTCTTTAATTTTTTTTTATACGACACCAGCTGCACTCTTGCTATTTGTACATTGTTCTTCTTTTTTTAAAAACTGTATGTTTAGAGAAATTGCAATAGTATGATTAATATTTATTTTATTCGTTAAGTTAAGAAAAATTGAGTTAGGTTGGAGTGTAATTATTATTGAGTAATACAAGAGTCAAATTTTATAAAGATTTTAAATGCAATATTTGATAGTTAAATGTATAATATTAGTTGATTAAAAGTTATTTAAATTTTTAATAAAACTTAAAATTTAAATACATAATATGTTAATACTTCGATTTTTAATAAAATGAATAATAATTAATTTAGATTTAAACAATTGTGAATTGAAGTGTTTTCTCCAACAATTATCATTATTATTATTATTGTTGTAAATTTTTTCCATTTTTTGTTAATAAAACGCCAACAGTTTTTTTTTTTTATAAACTTTAATTTCTTCTAATTCTAGTTTGAATTTTATAATTAATTTTTTTCTTTAATTTTTTTTTATACGACACCACCTGCACTCTTGCTATTTGTACATTGTTCTTCTTTTTTTAAAAACTGTACGTTTAGAGAAATTGCAATAGTATGATTAATATTTATTTTATTCGTTAAGTTAAGAAAAATTGAGTTAGGTTGGAGTGTAATTATTATTGAGTTATACAAGAGTCAAATTTTATAAAGATTTTAAATGCAATATTTGATAGTTGAATGTATAACATTAGTTGATTAAAAGTTAATTTAGATTTTTAATAAAACTTAAAATTTAAAAACATAATATGTTAATACTTCGATTTTTAATAAAATGAATAATAATTAATTTAGATTTAAACAATTGTGAATTGAAGTGTTTTCTCCAGCAATTATTATTATTGTTATTATTAATATTATTATTATTATTATTATTATTATTGTTGCAAATTTTTTCCCTTTTTTGTTAGTAAAACGCCAACAGTTTTTTTTTTATAAACTTTAATTTCTTCTAATTTCTAGTTTGAATTTTATAATTAATTTTTTTCTTTAATTTTTTTTTATACGACACCACCTGCACTCTTGCTATTTGTACATTGTTCTTCTTTTTTTAAAAACTGTATGTTTAGAGAAATTGCAATAGTATGATTAATATTTATTTTATTCGTTAAGTTAAGAAAAATTGAGTTAGGTTGGAGTGTAATTATTATTGAGTTATACAAGAGTAAAATTTTATAAAGATTTTAAATGCAATATTTGATAGTTAAATGTATAATATTAGTTGATTAAAAGTTAATTTAGATTTTTAATAAAACTTAAAATTTAAATACATAATATGTTAATACTTTAATTTTTAATAAAATGAATAATAATTAATTTAGATTTAAACAATTGTGAATTGAAGTGTTTTCTCCAACATACTCCGCCCCGTTAAGAGCATTGTTAACAACATTTCACAGTGGTAGTTTACGGAATTTAGCTACGGAAGCTACGGTTGTACGGAATTTAGCTACTCTGACTAAATTATCCTGGGCCTGGGTGAGTTTCGATTATTTTGCCGATAGTCCACCTGCCAGGTGGTAGATTATCATCTTTAATTGTAACTAAATAACCCGCTTGTAAATCTGGATTTATCTTCTGCCATTTGGGACGTTGTTGCAATGATGTTAGGTGTTCAAGATGCCAGCGTTTCCAAAAATCGTTTTGCATTCGATGTACTAACCGCCATCGTTCTTTTAATGAAATTGCTGACTCTGATGGTTCGATCAATGTTGTAATTGCATGACCAATCAAGAAATGTGCTAGTGTCAATCTCAGAGACCACCTCCCAGAGACCACCAAAATGTGGAGCTGAAGGTGGATTAAAATAATAAGTAATATTATTTTCTAAAATGAAATGAGAAAAACTAGAATTATTAAAGAGTTTTACAACTTTAAGATAGATTGCATTCAACTATCTTTTCGCGGCAATAAAATTAGTTCCATTATCACTGTATATTTTAGCGGGAATACCCCTACGTGCAATGAATCTTTTAAAACATACTAAAAAGGTTTGAGTAGATAAATCTCCAGCTAGCTCTAAGTGGATTGCGCGAGTGCTAAAGCATACAAATAACGAAATGTAACCTTTTTTTGCCCTCGCTCCTCTTCCTCGACGATTTATTAGCTTAAAAGGACCCGAATAATCAACTCCTACTTCTGCAAAGGCTCGAATAGAACCTGACCGTTGCTTTGGTAGATTAGCCATCATTTGTTCAGAAAGTTTTGCCCTATTTTTTACACAGATAATACATTTGTTGGCAACGGATTTAATTATGCGACGAGATGATATTATCCAGTATTGTTGTCTAATGATGGATAGCAGTAGGTTAGTACCAGGATGAAGATGTTTCTCATGAAGATATTGGACTAGATACGTTACGAATATGTGATCCTTTCGTAATATTACCGGATGTTTTGTTGAATACGATAAAACCGAGTTTTTTAATCTGCCACCTACACGCAACATACCATTTTCATCAATAAATGGAGATAAAGATGCTATGCAGCTTGAAGTTTTAATCATTGCTGAACCTTTGAGTTGATTAATCTCATCCTTAAAGGTCTCTTGTTGAGCCCACTTTATAACACAACTGTAGGTCTTCTTTATATCTTCACTGTTAATGCATGGAAGTTTCTCACTCTTTGTTTTTCCGTTGGGCACCATTTTTCTTGAAAGTTTACATTTTCCTATAAATAAGAAGCATTTACTTAAAATGTGAAGAATTGAAGATAATTTTGAATAGCGTATGAAAAAATTTTGCAAAATGTCATCTCGAATAGTTACATTTAGAATATCAATATAACTTTTACGGAGTTCAAGAGCTACATCATTTGCAGTTTCATTTGCGATATCTGCTTTTGCCTCTCCTGGTTGCCAGTTAGTTTTTAACCAATGAGGATCATTCCACCACAGAGTGCAATTAATTAATTGTTCAGGTTTTGATCCCGTTAATTAATTGTCTAATGGGTTGTTGCTGAAAGTTACGTGATGCCACTGCGATCTTGGTTACTCGGATTTGTGATGTTCTATTGGCGACAAAACTCTTCCAACGCTTGGGATTTGCTGACAGTCATGAGAGTACTACGGTAGAATCGGTCCATGCGAAACATTGCTGTTTCGGAATTTTATAAACATTTTGCATAAACTTCATAAGCTGAGTAAGTAAAGATGCAGCACACAGCTCCAACCTTGGTACTGAAAGTTGCTTAATTGGACATACTCTGATTTTTGCAGCGACAATAGCTGTTTGAATACTACCATCTTGATTCATAGATGTGCAGTAGATTACAGCTGCTTAAGCTAACTCTGACGCATCTGAAAACCCGTGAAATTGCACCTGAGTACTTACTATTAATATCTCTGGCAATTCGCAACCTTTTCAATACTGGAAGGCTACGTCGTAAATTTAACCATTTTCTGCCCACTGCTTTATTTGGTTCATCCCAACCACAGTTCTGCAGCCATAATTTTTGAAGAATAATTTTAAATACAACAGTGACGGGTGCGATTAAACCTAGGAGATCAAATACTTTACTTGATTCGCATAATATTATTCTTTTTGTAGTACCAAATTCTGCTGGTAGAATGACATCAAATGAGAAATAATCCTGTTTGGGCACCCATTTGAGCCCTAAAATCCGTACACTTTCAGGGTTTTCATCGATAGCTAATGATTCATTATTATCAGGTTGCTTACTGATTCTTTTTATAAAAGGCACTTAATTAGAGTTCCACTTGCGTAATGTGAAGTCTCTCTTATTCAACATCTTCATCAATTGGTTTTGTAATTCGATTGCTTCCTGAAGATTGTTCGCACCCCCTAATAAATCGTCAACGTAGAACTTATTTTCCAACGCCCTTCCCGCTAAAGGGAACTGACCATGGAAATCGATTATCAATTGTTTCAACGCTCGTGTTGCTAGAAACGGCGCACATGATGTACCGTAAGTCACTGTTGTTAACTGGTAATGCTGGATTGGATATATCGGGCTGTCTCTCCAGAGAATTCTTTGATATCTCCTGTCATTTTAATTAACCAGCACCCGCCTGTACATTTTTTCAATGTCGGCTACTATGGCGATCTTAAAGGATCTGAAGGATGCTAAAATCTCAATAAGATCGGGTTGAATTTTCGGACCAATGCAGAGCCTTTCGTTGAGGGTTGTACCATTGTTAGTTGTAGCCGCACCATTGAAAACAACTCTAACCTTGGTTGTCGTACTCGTAAATTTTATTACAGCATGATGAGGTAAATACATATGCTCCTCATAACTTGATAATTGGTCTGATGAAATCCTTTCCATATGCCCTAGTGCTTCATAGTCAATCATCAATTTTCTATATTCATCAAAAAGTTCCGAATTCGATTTGAGCTTTCTTTCTAACGACAGAAAACAGGAGGTTGATCTTCCTAAGCGTGGTATGTCAGGCTTGAATAGGAGTTTAACTACATATCTATTTGTGTGAGGATCAGTTGAGTGAGTTTGCAAAAAATGGTTTTCGCGAAATTTTTCTTCTTCGGTTAACTTATGAACTGCACACTCTGGTTGGCTCTCTATTTCCCAAAATCGTTTTAAAGTAGTGTCAATATTTGCGAGATTCGTATGAAGTGATGTGAGATGTGTTTCAGGTGTTGAATGTTGTATTTCACCTGCGACGATATATCCAAAAATCGTATTTTGGAGGACAGGAATATCAGGTAAAATGCTTAATTTGCCATCTTAAATAATTTTAAAGAAGTGATCTGCTCCTAGTATGATGTCTATCTTCTGCGATATATTGAAATTTAGATCAGCTAAAACTTGAACGTTGCCAAATTGTTCCATGCTAAATTTGAAATTTCTTGATGGTTGGGGTGCTGTTCATCTGCTCAGGATGTGTGCTTGAACCCAGAGTTAGGCTTTTGGATCAATTCTCGATGTAAGAAGAATTGACAATTTTCCCTTTGTTGTTGTTGTTGCTGTTGATGATAGGCCATGTACAATAATTTTAGATCTTTCTCTAGCAAGTCCTAGTCTTGTTCCGCAATTTTCAGAGATGAACGAAGCCTGAGAACCTGAGTCGAGTAGAATTCTGCAGAGTTGTTGACGTTCATTAGAATCCAAAACATGAACTACGGCGGTTGGTAATAGAGTGAAAGTGCTATTTATGCTTTGAGTTAGCGTATGCGCATTGACATGAGATAACTTTTGTGAATTTTCATTTGCTGCGGTTTGTGCGTGATTTGTATAAGATGTTACGTGATTTGTGTGAACTTGTGATGATTTTGGTGAGTTACATGAGTTTGTCGAAGTTGAATTATTATGCACGATTTGTTTTGAAGTGAGCGAAGATAGTGCAGTGTTGTGTAACAAAGTGTGGTGAGCCTTCTTGCAAACATGGCATTTGAATCGTGATTTGCAATTTTGTGATGTGTGGCCTGCACTTATGCAATTGAAACATAATGAATGCGTTGCAACGAATGTTCCTCGGTCTGCTGGAAGTAAAGCTTTAAATTGTGGGCACTGAAATAAAAAATGTTTGTCAGAACATTTTGGGCAAGTTGTGGTGTCGATATGAAAATTTCGAACTTGTGGATCTGAGTTTTGATTCTTTTTCTGCGGATCAAGAGCTTCGAGTGCGTCGCAACGTTTAGTTAGAAAATTAATAAACTGTAGAAAAGTAGGAAATTCTGTTGACTGCATTTCTTCTGCCCAAGACTTACGAGTTTCACTGTCTAATTTTGTTAACATAATTTGTATTAACCATGGATTTCTGTCACTAGCCTGAGAGCCTAAGACATCAATACCTCGGATCAACTGGTCTGATGTATCCGTTAACCGTCTTAGAGAATTTTACATGGAAGTACAACAAGGTTGATTCATAAATGAAGTGATACATGCTGACACGATGTGTCGTTTTTTATCATATCTTGTAACTAGCTTATCCCATGCTTGATCATAGTTGGCATCCGTTATAAGTAAATGTTTTACTAAATTGGCTGCTTCACCCTTTAAAGCTCCCTTTAGAAATTGCAATTTAGCAGACTTTGTGAGATCTGTTCGATTACCAACGCAAGACTGGAACAAATCCTTAAATGAATGCCACTCTTTATAGTCTCCAGCAAAACTAGGCACCTCCATCTTTGGTAATTCAGCATGATACATTGTGGTATTCGTTGAATTGGGAAGTGAGGTGCGATTTAAAGTTTCGATTAATGTACTTTGCGCACTAATTAAATTATTTATGGCTTCATTATTAGGTGATGGAGATGGAGGTGTAGAGATGGAGGTGTAGATTGTACTGGATTGTTTTCCCGAATTTTTTCATCGCATTGTTGCCTTAATAAACTTGTTACTTCGAACATTTTCAGTTCAAAGTCATCAAGCTCCCAGTCTACATCGTATGATGGTAATGTAGTGTCAACTTCTTCAAATTTAGAAGAAAGATCTTGTAATTTTTCTAATCTAACGGTAATGTCATAGATTGTTTTCTCAGAAGAAGGAGTGTCAGCAAATCCTCTGATCTTGGTTAATGACGCCTTGTACTGTCCTTGCTTAATCCTTAAAACTTTTAACTCAGCTTCAGACATGATTAAAAATTATTTAGATCACGATAATTTAATTAAGCGCAACAATAGTGAAGAAGTAATAACTAATGATATTAACCTTTACCTAAGTTACCACTTCTGAACTGAACTTTTAGTAACTATTGATATGTAACTATTGATATGAACTTATAAGATGACTATATGTTAGATAATATTATGTTAGTTGTGATTGTAAATATTTTTTTTTTTAAATTGACCTGTATAATAATGACGAACTGATCACCTTAATTTTTAATTTTTTTTGCTATGTTCTTTTTAATTCAAATTATTGTTCTTTCGGTTTTTTCTTTAATTTCATGTAATTGTGTTTTATGTATTATATTATGTATAAATTATTATATACCTAATCCCTTTTTTTTTTTTATATAATTTATATACACGACTTAAGAAGAAAGATTGTAAACTTGATAATGATTTTTTAATTGTAATGCAAATTTCTTTATGTATATAATATAAATATTATAAATTGTGGCTTATATACTATTAAAATTTTATTTTTTATTTTAATTTTGCACAGCTGATTTTTGCTTTCAATTTAATAGTTATTATTATACGGGTTGTTTTTTTTTTAAATATACCTCTTAATTACGAATTTGAAATAAAAGTTTTATTTTGCTTGGTACCTTATCAATGTTTTTTTTAAAAAATCACATAAAATGCCCTTTTTTTTATATTTCGTCTCTTTCTAGATTATATAATTATAATATTATGCTATGTTAAAAGAAAAAAAAGATTGCAATATTAAGAATATAGATTATATTTAAAATTTAGATGATATTAAATTTTGATATTAATGCTTTAAAAAAAATTTTTTTTTACAAATAAACAAAAATTGAAATAGAAAATATTAGTATTTATATGGTTAAATTAGTTTTTTAATTATGTTTGTTTTAACAAGCCGCTGTCATTATTAAATTACACTTTATTAAATTATTAATTAATTTAGTTGATTATTAATTTTTTCTTAGTAATTAACACTGCAAAGTCTGAAGTATTTATTTAAGGCCAATGTGCATATTTTGTGAAAAAATGTGAATATTTTTGATATAAATTTTTGTTTTATTTATAAAGATTTTTAATAAAATTCACAAAAAATGATATACTTATCTGGAGTTTCCCAGGATGATTCAGATATACTTGGATTTTAAACAGATGCAACACGTGCAAAAATTGGATGAATTTCCGAGTTGTGCTGGTTATATCAAAATATATGTATGAAATCCTTCCTTAAATTCCCGGGTTTCGGCACCAAAAATGTTGTAAATTTTTCCCCTTTTTTGTTAATAAAACGCTAACAGATTTTTTTTTTTATAAAATTTAATTTCTTCTAATTTCTAGTTTGAATTTTATAATTTTTAATATTATAATAATTAATTTAGATTTAAACAATTGTGAACTGCAGTGTTTTCTCCAACAATTATTATTATTATTATTATTATCATTATTATTATTATTATTATTATTATTATTATTATTATTATTATTATTATTATTATTATTATTATTATTCTTATTATTATTATTAATATTATTATTATTATTATTTTATTATTATTATTATTATTATTGTTATTATTGTTATTATTATTATTATTATTATTTTTATTAGTATTATTATTATTATTATTATTATTAATATTATTATTATTATTATTATTATTATTATTATTATTATTATTATTATTATTATTATTATTATTATTATTAATATTATTATTATTATTATTTTATTATTATTATTATTATTATTGTTATTATTGTTATTATTATTATTATTATTATTTTTATTAGTATTATTATTATTATTATTATTATTAATATTATTATTATTATTATTATTATTATTATTATTATTATTATTATTATTATTATTATTATTATTATTATTATTATTATTATTATTATTAATATTATTATTATTATTATTTTATTATTATTATTATTATTATTGTTATTATTGTTATTATTATTATTATTATTATTATTTTTATTAGTATTATTATTATTATTATTAATATTATGATTATTATTATTATTATTATTATTATCATTATTATTATTATTATTATTATTCTTATTATTATTATTAATATTATTATTATTATTATTTTATTATTATTATTATTATTGTTATTATTGTTATTATTATTATTGTTATTATTGTTATTATTATTATTATTATTATTATTATTATTATTATTATTATTATTCTTATTATTATTATTAATATTATTATTATTATTATTTTATTATTATTATTATTATTATTATTATTGTTATTATTGTTATTATTGTTATTATTATTATTTTTATTAGTATTATTATTATTATTATTAATATTATTATTATTATTATTATTATTATTATTATTATTATTGTTGCAAATTTTTCCCCTATTTTATTAATAAAACGCCAACAGTTTTTTTTTTATAAACTTTAATTTCTTCTTATTTCTAGTTTGAATTTTATAATTAATTTTTTTCTTTAATTTTTTTTATACGACACCACCTGCACTCTTGCTATTTGTACATTGTTCTTCTTTTTTTAAAAACTGTACGTTTAGAGAAATTGCAATAGTATGATTAATATTTATTTTATTCGTTAAGTTAAGAAAAATTGAGTTAGGTTGGAGTTTAATTATTATTGAGTTATACAAGAGTAAAATTTTATAAAGATTTTAAATGCAATATTTGATAGTTAAATGTATAATATTAGTTGATTAAAAGTTAATTTAGATTTTTAATAAAACTTAAAATTTAAATACATAATATGTTAATACTTCGATTTTTAATAAAATGAATAATAATTAATTTAGATTTAAACAATTATGAATTGAAGTGTTTTCTCCAACAATTATTATTATTATTATTATATTATTGTTGTAAATTTTTTCCCTTTTTTGTTAATAAAACGCCAACAGTTTTTTTTTTTATAAACTTTAATTTCTTCTGATTTCTAGTTTGAATTTTATAATTAATTTTTTTCTTTAATTTTTTTTTATACGACACCACCTGCACTCTTGCTATTTGTACATTGTTCTTCTTTTTTTAAAAACTGTATGTTTAGAGAAATTGCAATAGTATGATTAATATTTATTTTATTCGTTAAGTTAAGAAAAATTGAGTTAGATTGGAGTGTAATTATTATTGAGTTATACAAGAGTCAAATTTTATAAAGATTTTAAATGCAATATTTGATAGTTAAATGTATAATATTAGTTGATTAAAAGTTAATTTAGATTTTTAATAAAACTTAAAATTTAAATACATAATATGTTAATACTTTGATTTTTAATAAAATGAATAATAATTAATTTAGATTTAAACAATTGTGAATTGAAGTGTTTTCTCCAACATACTCCGCCCCGTTAAGAGCATTGTTAACAACATTTTACAGTGGTAGTTTACATAATTTGGCAATAGGTCTTTTTAAAGCTCCTGAAGCTGTACGGACTGTAGCTATTCTGACTAAATTATCCTGGGCCTGGGTGAGTTTCGATCATTCTACCCATAGTCCACCTGCCAGGTGGTAGATTATCATCTTTTATTGTAGCTAAATAACCCGCTTGTAAATCTGGACTTATCTTCTGCCATTTAGGACGTTGTTTCAATGATGTTAGGTGTTCAAGATGCCAGCGTTTCCAAAAATCGTTTTGTATTCGATGCACTAATCGCCATCGTTCTTTTAATGAAATTGCTGACTCTGATGGTTCGATCAATGTTGTAATTGCATGACCAATCAAGAAATTTGCTGGTGTCAATGCGTCAAAACTAGATGGATCCTCGGTAACCGGAGTTATTAGACATGAGTTTAGCAAGCCTTCGATTTGAAACAGAAGTGTAGTCATTTCTTCATACCTTAATTTTGAATTATTGATGACTCTGCGCAATATTGATTTGACTGTCTTTACACGGGCCTCCCAGAGACCACCAAAATGTGGAGCTGAAGGTGGATTAAATTGCCAAGTAATATTATTTTCTAAAATGAAATGAGAAAAACTTGAATTATTAAAGAGTTTTACAACTTTAAGATAGATTACATTCAACTATCTTTTCGCGGCAATAAAATTAGTTCCATTATCACTGTATATTTTAGCGGGAATACCCCTACGTGCAATGAATCTTTTAAAACATGCTAAAAAGGTTTGAGTAGATAAATCTCCAGCTAGTTCTAAGGGGATTGCGCGAGTGCTAAAGCATACAAATAACGAAATGTAACCTTTTGTTGCCCTCGCTCCTCTTCCTCGACGATTTATTAGCTCAAAACGACCCGAATAATCAACTCCTACTTCTGCAAAGGCTCGAATAGAACCTAACCGTTGCTTTGGTAGATTAGCCATCATTTGTTCAGAAAGTTTTCCCCTAGTTTTTACACAAATAATACATTTGTTGGCAACGGATTTAATTATGCGACGAGATGATATTATCCAGTATTGTTGTCTAATGATGGATAGCAGTAGGTTAATACCAGGATGAAGCTGTTTCTCATGAAGATATTGGACTAGATACATTACGAATATGTGATCCTTTCGTAATATTACCGGATGTTTTGTTGAATACGATAAAACCGAGTTTTTTAATCTGCCACCTACACGCAACATACCATTTTCATCCATAAATGGAGATAAAGATGCTATGCAGCTTGAAGTTTTAATCATTGCTGAACCTTTGAGTTGATTAATCTCATCCTTGAAGGTCTCTTGTTGAGCCCACTTTATAACACAACTGTAGGTCTTCTTTATATCTTCACTGTTAATGCATGGAAGTTTCTATGAATAATGAATGAATAGCGTATGAATAAATTTTGCAAAATGTCATCTCGAATAGTTACATTTAGAATATCAATATAATTTTTACGGAGTTCAAGAGCTACATCATTTGCAGTTTCATTAGCGATATCTGTTTTTATCTCTCCTTGTTGCCAGTTAGTTTTTAACCAATGAGGATAATTCCACCAAATAGTGCAATTAATTAATTGTTCAGGTATTGATCCCCTTGATGCCAAGTCTGCTGGGTTATTGCTGAAAGTTACGTGATGCCACTGCGATCTTGGTACCTCGGACAATTTTCCCTTAGTTGTTGTTGTTGCTGTTGATGATAGGCCATGTACAATAATTTTAGATCTTTCTCTAGCAAGTCCTAGTCTTGTTCCGCAATCTTCAGAGATGAACGAAGCCTGAGAACCTGAGTCGAGCAGAATTTTGCAGAGTTGTTAACGTTCACTAGAATCCAAAACATGAACTACGGCGGTTGGTAATAGAGTGAAAGTGCTATTTATGCTTTGAGTTAGCGTATGCGCATTGACATGAGATAACTTTTGTGAATTTTCATTTGCTGCGGTTTGTGCGTGATTTGTATAAGATGTTACGTGATTTGTGTGAACTTGTGATGATTCTGGTGAGTTACGCGAGTTTGTCGAAGTTGAATTATTAGAATGCACGATTTGTTTTGAAGTGAGCGAATTTTTTCATCGCATTGTTGCCTTTATAAACTTGTTACTTCGAATATTTTCAGTTCAAAGTCATCAAGCTCCGAGTTCTACATCGTATGATTGTAATGTAGTGTCAACTTCTTCAAATTTAGAAGAAAGATCTTGTAATTTTTCTAATCTAACGGTAATGTCATAGATTGTTTTCTCAGAAGAAGGAGTGTCAGCAAATCCTCTGATCTTGATTAATGACGCCTTGTACTGTCCTCGCTTAATCCTTAAAACTTTTAACTCAGCTTCAAACATGATTAAAAATTATTTAGAACACGATAATTTAATTAAGCGTAACAATAGTGAAGAAGTAATAACTAATGATACTAACCTTTACCTAAGTTACCACTTCTGAACTGAACTTTTAGTAACTATTGATATGTATTAAGTAGTATATTATTATTATTATTATTATTATTAATATTATTATTATTATTTTTGTTGTAAATTTTTTCCCTTTTTTGTTAATAAAACGGCAACAGTTTTTCTTTTATAAACTTTAATTTCTTCTAATTTCTAGTTTGAATTTTATAATTAATTTTTTCTTTAATTTATTTTATACGACACCACCTGCACTCTTGCTATTTGTACATTGTTCTTCTTTTTTTTAAAACTGTACGTTTAGAGAAATTGCAATAGTATGATTAATATTTATTTTATTCGTTAAGTTAAGAAAAATTGAGTTAGGTTGGAGTGTAATTATTATTGAGTAATACAAGAGTCAAATTTTATAAAGATTTTAAATGCAATATTTGATAGTTAAATGTATAATATTAGTTGATTAAAAGTTAATTTAGATTTTTAATAAAACTTAAAATTTAAATACATAATATGTTAATACTTCGATTTTTAATAAAATGAATAATAATTAATTTAGATTTAAACAATTGTAAATTGAAGTGTTTTCTCCAACATACTCCACCCCGTTAAGAGCATTCTTAACTACATTTCACAATGGTAGTTTACATAATTTGGCAATAGGTCTTTTTAATGCTCCTGAAGCTGTACGGACTGTAGCTAGTCTCACTAAATTATCCTGGGCCTGGGTGAGTTTCGATTATTCTGCCCATTGCTCACCTGCCAGGTGGTAGATTACCATCTTTAATTGTAAATAAATTACCCGTTATTAAATCTGGACTTATCTTCTGCCATTTGGGACGTAGTTGCCATGATGTTAGGTATTCATGATGCCACCGTTTCCAAAAATCGTTTTGCATTCGATGCACTAATCGCCATCGTTCTTTTAATGAAATTGCTGACTCTGATGGTTCCATCAATGTTGTAATTGCATGACCAATCAAGAAATGTGCTGGTGTCAATGCGTCAAAACTAGATGGATCCTCGGTAACCGGAGTTAATGGACGTGAGTTTAGCAAGCCTTCAATTTGAATCAGAAGTGTAGTCATTTCTTCATACGTTAATTTTGAATTATTGATGACTCTGCGCAATATTGATTTGACTGTCTTTACAGCGGTCTCCCACAGACCACCAAAATGTGGAGCTTAAAGTGGATTAAATTGCCAAGTAATATTATTTTCTAAAATGAAATGAGAAGAACTTGAATTATTAAAGTGTTTTACAACTTTAAGATAGATTTCATTCTAATATCTTTTCGCGCCAATAAAATTAGTTCCATTATCACTGTATATTTTAGCGACGTGCAATGAATCTTTTAAAACATGCTAAAAAGGTTTGAGTAGATAAATCTCCAGCTAGTTCTAAGTGGATTGCGCGAGTGCTAAAGCATACAAATAACCTTTTGTTGCCCTCGCTCCTTTTTCTCGACGATTTATTAGCTCAAAAGGACCCGCATAATCAACTCCAACTTCTGCAAAGGCTCGAATAGCACCTAACCGTTGCTTTGGTAGATTAGCCATCATTTGTTCAGAAAGTTTTCCCCTAGTTTTTACACAAATAATACATTTGTTGGCAACGGATTTAATTATGCGACGAGATGATATTATCCAGTATTGTTGTCTAATGATGGATAGCAGTAGGTTAATACCAGAATGAAGATGTTTCTCATGAAGATATTGGACTAGATTCGTTACGAATATGTGATCCTTTCGTAATATTACCGGATGTTTTGTTGAATACGATAAAACCGAGTTTTTTAATCTGCCACCTACATGCAACATACCATTTTCATCAATAAATGGAGATAAAGATGCTATGCAGCTTGAAGTTTTAATCATTACTGAACCTTTGAGTTGATTAATCTCATCCTTAAAGGTCTCTTGTTGAGACCACTTTATAACACAACTGTAGGTCTTCTTTATATCTTCACTGTTAATGCATGGAAGTTTCTCACTCTTTGTTTTTCCTTTGGGCACCATTTTTCTTGAAAGTTTACATTTTCCTATAAATAAGAAGCATTTACTTAAAATGTGAAGAATTGAAGATAATTTTGAATAGCGTATGAATAAATTTTGCAAAATGTCATCTCGAATAGTTACATTTAGAATATCAATATAATTTTTACTGAGTTCAAGAGCTACATCATTTACAGTTTCTTTAGCGATATCTGTTTTTGTCTCTCCTTGTTGCCAGTTAGTTTTTAACCAATGAGGATCATTCCACCACAGAGTGCAATTAATTAATTGTTCAGGTATTGATCCCTTTGATGCCAAGTCTGCTGGGTTGTTGCTGGAAGTTACGTGATGCCCCTGCGATCTTGGTAACTCGGAAAGAATTTGTGATGTTCTATTGGCGACAAAACTCTTCCAACGCCTAGGATGTGCTGACAGCCATGAGAGTACCTCGGTAGAATCGGTCCATGCGAAACATTGCTGTTTCGGAATTTTATTAAAATTTTGCACAAACTTCATAAGCTGAGTAAGTAAAGATGCAGCACACAGCTCCAACCTTGGTACTGAAAGTTGCTTAATTGGACATACTCTGATTTTTGCAGCGACAATAGTTGTTTGAATACTACCATCTTGATTCATAGATGTGCAGTAGATTACAGCTGCTTAAGCTAACTCTGACGCATCTGAAAACCCGTGAAATTGCACCTGAGTACAGTTAATTTTAATATCTCTGGCAATTCGCAACCTTTTCAATACTGGAAAGCTACGTCGTAAATTTAACCATTTTCTGCCCACTGCTTTATTTGGTTCATCCCAACCACAATTCTGCAGCCATAATTTTTGAAGAATAATTTTAAATACAACAGTGACGGGTGCGATTAAACCTAGGAGATCAAATACTTTACTTGATTCGCATAATATTATTCTTTTTGTAGTACCATATTCTGCTGGTAGAATGACATCAAATGAGAAACAATCCTGTTTGGGCACCCATTTGAGCCCTAAAATCCGTACACTTTCAGGCATTTCATCGATAGCTAATGATTCACTATTATCAGGTTGCTTACTGATTATTTTCATAAAAGGCACCTAATTAGAGTTCCAATTGCGTAATGTGAAGCCTCTCTTATTCATCATCTTCATCAATTGGTTTTGTAATTCGATTGCTTCCTGAAGATTGTTCGCACCCCCTAATAAATCGTCAACGTAGAACTTATTTTCCAACGCCCTTCCCGCTAAAGGGAACTGACCATGGAAATCGATTATCAATTGTTTCAACGCTCGTGTTGCTAGAAACGGCGCACATGATGTACCGTAAGTCACTGTTGTTAACTGGTAATGCTGGATTGGATATATCGGGCTGTCTCTCCAGAGAATTCTTTGATATCTCCTGTCATTTTAATTAACCAGCACCCGCCTGTACATTTTTTCAATGTCGGCTACTATGGCGATCTTAAAGGATCTGAAGGATGCTAAAATCTCAATAAGATCGGGTTGAATTTTCGGACCAATGCAGAGCCTTTCGTTGAGGGTTGTACCATTGTTAGTTGTAGCCGCACCATTGAAAACAACTCTAACCTTGGTTGTCGTACTCGTAAGTTTTATTACAGCATGATGAGGTAAATACATATGCTCCTCATAACTTGATAATTGGTCTGATGAAATCCTTTCCATATGCCCTAGTGCTTCATAGTCAATCATCAATTTTCTATATTCATCAAAAAGTTCCGAATTCGATTTGAGCTCCTGTTTTCTTTCTAACGACAGAAAACAGGAGGTTGATCTTCCTAAGCGTGGTATGTCAGGCTTGAATAGGAGTTTAACTACATATCTATTTGTGTGAGGATCAGTTGAGTGAGTTTGCAAAAAATGGTTTTCGCAAAATTTTTCTTCTTCGGTTAACTTATGAACTGCACACTCTGGTTGGCTCTCTATTTCCCAAAATCGTTTTAAAGTAGTGTCAATATCTGCGAGATTCGTATGAAATGATGCAAGATGTTTTTCAGGTGTTGAATGTTGTATTTCACTTGCGACGATATATCCAAAAATCGTATTTTGGAGGACAGGAATATCAGGTAAAATGCTTAATTTGCCATCTTGAATAATTTGAAAGAAGTGATCTGCTCCTAGTATGATGTCTATCTTCTGCGATATATTGAAATTTAGATCAGCTAAAGCTTGAACGTTGCCAAATTGTTCCATGCTAAATTTGAAACTTTTTGATGGTTGGGGTGCTGTTAATCTGCTCAGGATGTGTGTTTGAACCCAGAGTTTGGCCTTTGGATCAATTCTCGATGTAAGAAGAATTGACAATTCTCCCTTAGTTGTTGTTGTTACTGTTGATGATAGGCCATGTACAATAATTTTAGATCTTTCTCTAGCAAGTCCTAGTCTTGTTACGCAATCTTCAAAGATGAACGAAGCCTGAGAACCTGAGTCGAGTAGAATTCTGCAGAGTTGTTGACGTTCATTAGAATCCAAAACATGAACTACGGCGGTTGGTAATAGAGTGAAAGTGCTATTTATGCTTTGAGTTAGCGTATGCGCATTGATATGAGATAACCTTTGTAAATTTTCATTTGCTGCGGTTTGTGCGTGATTTGTATAAGATGTTATGTGATTTGTGTGAACTTGTGATGATGCTGGTGAGTTACGTGAGTTTGTCGAAGTTGAATTATTAGATTGCACGATTTGTGTTGAGGTGAGCGAAGATTGTGCAGTGTTGTGTAGCAAAGTGTGGTGAGCCTTATTGCAAACATGGCATTTGAATCTTGATTTGCAATTTTGTGATATGTGGCCTGCATTTATGCAATTGAAACATAATGAATGCGTTGCAACGAATGTTCGTCGGTCTGCTGGAAGTAAAGCTTTAAATTGAGGGAACTGAAATAAAAAATGTTTGTCAGAAGTTGTGGTGTTGATATGAAAATTTCGAACATGTGGAGCTGAGTTTTGATTCCTTTTCTGAGGATCAAGAGCTTCGAGTGCGTCGCAACGTTTAGTTAGAAAATTAATAAACTGTAGAAAAGTAGGAAATTCTGTTGACTGCGTTTCTTCTGCCCCAGACTTACGAGTTTCACTGTCTAATTTTGTTAACATAATTTGTATTAACCATGGATTTCTGTCACTAGCCTGAGAGCCTAAGACATCAATACCTCGGATCAACTGGTCTGATGTATCCGTTAACCGTCTTAGAGAATTTTACATGGAAGTACAACAAGGTTGATTCATAAATGAAGTGATACATGCTGACACGATGTGTCGTTTTTTATCATATCTTGTAACTAGCTTATCCCATGCTTGATCATAGTTGGCATCCGTTATAAGTAAATGTTTTACTAAATTGGCTGCTTCACCCTTTAAAGCTCCCTTTAGAAATTGCAATTTAGCAGACTTTGTGAGATCTGTTCGATTACCAACGCAAGACTGGAACAAATCCTTAAATGAATGCCACTCTTTATAGTCTCCAGAAAAACTAGGAACCTCCATCTTTGGTAATTTAGCATGATACATTGTGGTATTCGTTGAATTGGGAAGTGAGGTGCGATTTAAAGTTTCGATTAATGTACTTTGCGCACCAAATAAATTATTTATGGCTTCATTATTAGGTGCAGATGAAGGCGGAGATGGAGGTGTAGATTGTACTGGATTGTTTTCCCGAATTTTTTCATCGCATTGTTGCCTTAATAAACTTGTTACTTCGAACATTTTCAGTTCAAAGTCATCAAGCTCCGAGTCTAGATCGTATGATTGTAATATAGTGTCAACTTCTTCAAATTTAGAAGAAAGATCTTGTAATTTTTCTAATCTAACGGTAATGTCATTGATTATTTTCTCAGAAGAAGGTGTGTCAGCAAATCCTCTGATCTTGGTTAATGACGCCTTGTACTGTCCTCGCTTAATCCTTAAAACTTTTAACTCAGCTTCAGACATGATTAAAAATGATTTAGATCACGATAATTTAATTAAGCGCAACAATAGTGAAGAAGTAATAACTAATGATATTAACCTTTACCTAAGTTACCACTTCTGAACTGAACTTTTAGTATTAGTATTATTATTTATATTATTATTATTTTTATTAATATTATTATTATTATTATTATTATTAATATTATTATTACTATAATTATTATTATTAATTATTATTATTATTATTATTATTATTAATATTTTTATTATTATTATTATTATTGCCGAACTGAACTTTTAGTAACTATTAATATGTAACTATTGATATGAACTTATAAGATGACTATAATTAATATGTTAGTTGTGATTGTAAATATTTTTTTTTTTTTTTTAAATTGACCTGTATAATAATGACGAACTGGTCACCTTAATTTTTAATTATTTTTTGCTATGTTCTTTTTAATTCAAAGAATTTTTCTTTCGGTTTTTACTTTAATTTCATGTAATTGTGTTTTATGTATTATATTATGTATAAATTATTATATACCTAATCCCTTTTTTTTTTTATATAATTTATATACACGACTTAAGAAGAAAGATTGTAAACTTGATAATGATTTTTTAATTGTAATGCAAATTTCTTTATGTATATAATATAAATATTATAAATTGTGGCTTATATACTATTAAAATTTTATTTTTTATTTTAATTTTGCACAGCTGATTTTTGCTTTCAATTTAATAGTTATTATTATACGGGTTGTTTTTTTTTTAAATATACCTCTTAATTAAGAATTTGAAATAAAAGTTTTATTTTGCTTGGTACCTTATCAATGTTTTTTTTAAAAACTCACATAAAATGCCCTTTTTTTTATATTTTGTCTCTTTCTAGATTATATAATTATAATATTATGCTATGTTAAAAGAAAAAAAAGATTGCAATATTAAGAATATAGATTATATTTAAAATTTAGATGATATTAAATTTTGATATTAATGCTTTAAAAAAAATTTTTTTTTACAAATAAACAAAAATTGAAATAGAAAATATTAGTATTTATATGGTTAAATTAGTTTTTCAATTATGCTTGTTTTAACAAGCCGCTGTCATTATTAAATTAGACTTTATTAAATTATTAATTAATTTATGACAGTTTTTCTTTTTATAAACTTTAATTTCTTCTTATTTCTAGTTTGAATTTTATAATTAATTTTTTTCTTTAATTTTTTTATACGACACCACCTGCACTCTTGCTATTTGTACATTGTTCTTCTTTTTTTAAAAACTGTACGTTTAGAGAAATTGCAATAGTATGATTAATATTTATTTTATTCGTTAAGTTAAGAAAAATTGAGTTAGGTTGGAGTGTAATTATTATTGAGTTATACAAGAGTCAAATTTTATAAAGATTTTAAATGCAATATTTGATAGTTAAATGTATAATATTAATTGATTAAACGTTAATTTAGATTTTTAATAAAACTTAAAATTTAAATACATAATATGTTAATACTTCGATTTTTAATAAAATTAATAATAATTAATTTAGATTTAAACACTTGTGAATTGAAGTGTTTTCTCGAACAATTATTATTATTATTATTATTATTATTATTATTATTATTATTATTATTTTTATTATTATTATTATTATTATTATTATTATTAGTATTATTCTTATTATTATTCTTATTATTATTATTATTTATATT
This sequence comes from Poecilobothrus nobilitatus, assembly GCA_947095535.1. Classification (NCBI taxonomy): domain Eukaryota; kingdom Metazoa; phylum Arthropoda; class Insecta; order Diptera; family Dolichopodidae; genus Poecilobothrus; species Poecilobothrus nobilitatus. The sequence goes on from OX352773.1 coordinate 97,945,623, forward strand.
ATTATTTTTTACATTATTATTATTTATATTATTAATATTTATATTATTATTATTTATATTATTATTATTTATATTATTATTATTTATATTATTATTATTATTATTAATATTATTATCATTAATATTATTATAACTTTAATTATTATTATTAATTATTATTATTATTATTATTATTGTTATTATTATTATTAATATTTTTATTATTATTATTATTTTATTATTATTATTATTATTATTATTATTATTATTACTATTTTATTATTATTATTATTATTATATATGGAAAAACTTGATCGCAATAAAATGAGGTCGACTTTGAGTAATAACCTTGAAAGAGTAAGGCAGTTTTCGCAAAATTTATAGGGTAGAGCAAAAGCAGAAGTGGTGGTTAACTCAGTGATTAACAGCATTGCACGGGCCTGCGAAGTTTCTATGCCACGGAAAAAATGGAGAGAAAATAAGCGCCCTGTATACTGGTGTACGGATGAAATAGCAGAAATAAGGAGGAAATGCTTGCACCTACGTCGGGTAGCACAACGGATCAGAAACAGACCAGAGGCGGCGATTGCATCGATGGAGCACAAGATAGTAAGAAAACAACTCCGAATTGCCATAAAGAAAAGCAAAATCAAGAAATGGAGAGAATTATGCGAAGAGGTGAATACCGAGCCGTGGGGTTTGTGGTACAAGATTGCAATGAAGAAATTCAAAGCTCCAGCAGCTGATAGTGCAATGACAGCAGAAAAAATGGAATTCATTGTAGATGCGCTTTTCCCCACACATCCAATAAGAAACGAGATACATTCAGGGTATATAAATGAGAAAATACCAAAATTCTCCCTAGGGGAGGTAGAAGCAGCAGCGAGGTCTCTGAGGAACAAGAAAGCACCTGGACCCGACGGAATTCCTGACGAAGCCATAAAAGCAGCAGTCGGTTTGCCCGGAGCCAATGCTAAACATGTACAATACCTGTTTAAAAGAGGCGTTTTGTACAAGAGATGGAAGGAGGCAAAACTAGTATTGATAGACAAGGGTAAAAGAGAACTTTTCACGGCTTCATCTTACAGACCTCTATGTATGCTTGACACAGCTGGGAAGCTTCTCGAGAAATTATTAAAAGCTCAATTGGGTATGGCCATAAGAGCTGCAGGTGATCTGGCAGATAAGGAGTTTGGATTTAGGCCGGGGAAATCAACGCTAAATGCTATTCAAACGGTGACAAAAATTGCAGAAGCAGCCGAAAGAGGAAACCACTATTCCAGGAAAATGGTTTTTCTTGTTACAATGCTTTTAACTCAGCGAGGTGGAATGACATGATAGGGGCATTGCAAAATGTATTCCACATACCCACTTATCTGCAAAGAATCTTAGAAGATTACCTTAATGAACGAAGCTTAGTATACAACACTGAAAACGGAATCAGAAGCAAACAAATCACCGCAGGTGCTGCCCAAGGGTCCATCTTAGAACCAGATTTGTGGAACGTCGTTTACGATGGATTACTTCGAATAGCGATGCCGGAAGAAACTCTACTAGTGAGCTATGCAGACGATGTGGCAGCAGTCATCACAGTACGGAGCGTGGAAGAGGCACAGATCAAACTGAACCAAGTCATGAGAAAAGTGTGCAATTGAATGCAACTGCATGGGTTGGAATTAGCAGCAGAAAAAACAGAAATTGTCATCCTAACAAGGAAACGGATTCCAACAATAATTACAATACAAGCTGGCACCCAAACAATAGAGACAAAAGAATTCGCAAAGTACCTGGGGATCATGTTGGACTCAAAACTCACGTTCTGGAAACAAATAAAACAAGCCGCCGATAAGGCAGCGAGGATTACAAATCAAATTAGTATGCTTATGGCGAATATTGGCATCAACCAAAGAAAAGGCGGCTGATCATGACGGTGGCGCAATCCATATTACTGTACGGTGCTGAGATCTGGGCGGACGCTCTTAACAAAGAGTACTGCAGGAAGCGACTAACGGCGGTACAAAGGAGAGGAGCTCTTCGCGTCGCGTGCTCCTATCGAACGGTGTCGAATACGGTAGTAACAGTTATCGCGAACATTATCCCGATTGATCTGATGGCGCGCGAGCTGAACAGCATTTTCAATAGGGACCCGGAAACCAGCAAGGAGGAGGCAACGATGGAGGCAAGATCGCTCACCATGGCACAATGGCAACAAAGATGGGACAATGACCGGAACGGTAGATGGACAGCACGTCTAATTTCTCAGCTAGAAGCTTGGAATAATCGGCAACACGGAGAAGTCAACTTCTATGTCACACAGTTCTTGTCGGGACATGGATACTTTCGATCGCAGCTATTCAAAGTGGGTAAAGTAGCCAGCCCGGGGTGCAGACCCTGTAATGCTGTGGAGGATACGGCCTATCACTCATTTTTTGAGTGCGAGTTGGCAGAAGAACACAGAAGCTCTTTGGTTGCGGCAATAGGGCCTATAACCCCCGAAAACATCGTCGGCGTTATGCTAGAAAGCGAAGAGCAGTGGGATGCAGTAGCAGTTTAAATAGAAGCAGTGCTGAGGAAGAAAAAACTTCTAAAATATCTGGAAGATTGATGAAAATTAAATAAGGTTCACCGAAAAAACAAACGAAAATAGCACGATCCAACCTGAAGTAATGCGAAAGCGGTTCCAAGCTGTAATTCATCGTGCGAGCGAAATTGGGTGTTTTTTAGTGAGTAACCCAGAAAGCTGAGAGCCTCAATTTAACATCACGGGAGTCTCACAGTCTTTTAGAGTGCGGAACCTCTAAAAGCTCTTTAAAAGATTTTTTACCCCTCGCGTAAAGAAAAAAAAAATTATTGTTATTATTATTATATTATTGTTATTATTATTATTATTATTATTATAATTATTTTTATTATTATTATTATTATTATTATTATTATTATTATTATTATTATTATTATTATTATTATTATTATTATTATTATTATTATTATTATTATTATAATTATTATTATTATTATTATTATTATTATTATTATTATTATGATTATTATTATTATTAATTTAGATTCAAACAATTGTGAATTGAAGTGTTTTCTCCAACAATTATTATTATTATTATTATTTTTATTATTATTATTATTATTATTATTATTATTATTATTATTATTCTTATTATTATTCTTATTATTATTATTATTATTTATATTATTATTATTTATATTATTAATATTTATATTATTATTATTTATATTATTATTATTTATATTATTGTTATTTATATTATTATTATTATTATTATTATTATTATTATTATTATTATTATTATTATTATTATTATTATTATTATTATTATTAATATTTATATTATTATTATTATTATTATTATTATTATTATTATTATTATTATTATTATTATTATTATTATAAATATTATTATTACTATAATTATTATTATTAATTATTATTATTATTATTATTAATATTTTTATTATTATTATTATTATTATTATTATTATTTTATTATTATTATTATTATTATTTTATTATTATTATTATTATTATTTTATTATTATTATTATTTTATTATTATTATTATTATTATTATATGTGGAAAAACTTGATCGGAATAAAATGAGGTCGACTTTGAGTAATAGCCTTGAAAGAGTAAGGCAGTTCTCGCAAAATTTAGAGGGTAGAGCAAAAGCAGAAGCGGTAGTTAACTCAGTGATGAACAGCATTGCACGGGCCTGCGAAGTATCTATGCCACGGAAAAAATGGAGAGCAAATAAGCGCCCTGTATACTGGTGGACCGATGAAATAGCAGAAATAAGGAGGAAATGCTTGCACCTACGTCGGATGGCACAACGGATCAGAAACAGACCAGAGGCGGCGATTGCATCGATGGAGCACAAGATAGTAAGAAAACAACTCCGAATTGCCATAAAGAAAAGCAAAATCAAGAAATGGAGAGAATTATGCGAAGAGGTGAATACCGAGCCGTGGGGTTTGTGGTACAAGATTGCAATGAAGAAATTCAAAGCTCCAGCAGCTGATAGTGTAATGACCACAGAAAAAATGGAATTTATTGTAGATGCGCTTTTCCCCACACATCCAATAAGAAACGAGATACATTCAGGGTATATAAATGAGGAAATACCAGAATTCTCCCTAGGGGAGCTAGAAGCAGCAGCGAGGTCTCTGAGGAACAAGAAAGCATCTGGACCCGACAGAAATACCTAACGAAGCCATAAAAGCGAGAGTTAAAACTGTTAATCAATACAGACGTGTTTTTAATTATCGGTGAAAATTACTTTAAACCAACACAACACAAGTTTAAAATAAATCAGAAAAATAATAAAAATAACTTTTGTAATGTATCATATTATGTATACAACATAAAAACAATTAAATAAAAAAAAAAAAATATTCTAAGTGCTAAATATTTTGTATGTTGCAAAACATATAAAACAAAAAGAAGAAAAAAAAAAAAAAAAACAATAAAATAAAATAAACTTTTTAGAATGGTGTCTTGCAATAAATGCAAAGCTAAAATAAAAGGTGAAACAGGAATTCAATGTTCGGGAGTGTGTAAAAAAGTTTATCATGAAGCTGGGAAATGTTCAGGATTGGATCAATCGACGATTAATAATGTGTATGCAAACAACAATGTAAGATTCATCTGTGACGATTGCATCTTATACATACAAAATGTGGATTTGGTTCTACAAAATATGGATGCCGCGGTAACAAAAAATAATGAACATCTAAAGGAGTATACAAATGAATTTGAAGCTGCTATTAAAAGAAATGAAAGTGAAGTCATAAATTTACTGAGAGCCATAGAATCGGGTTTTACGAAAAGATTGGAAGAAATTAAGAGTGAACAACAAATGGAGCTACGTAAGATGGAAAAAATTACAGAAGTCTTCAGAATACAAAGTGATAAGGTGAATGAATCGTTTATTAATGTAATAAAAAAAAATGATGAGGTCTGCAAAAAAATGAATAATGTGATTAACGATAATAATATAAATGTGGGTCAAACTGTATCATTTGCTGATATGGTAAAAAATACGAAAAATATTGGAATGAAAATGAAAAAAGAATTACCGTTGATTGTTAAGCCAAAAAACACACAAAAAAGTGAAAAAACGAAAAGCGATTTAAATACAAAGGTTGATCCAAAAGATCTTAAAATAAAAAATATTGAAAATAGAACAATGGAACAATGGAATGGAACAATTTTAATTGAAACTGATACTGTAGAAGAACGTGATAAAATAAAATTGGAGTTGGAAAAAAAATGAATGATAACTATGTAATTAAAATACCAACGGATATAAAACCAAAATTTGAGGTTGTTAATATGAATTATAAATTCAGTGACGAGGAAATCGTTCAAAAATTGAAAAAACAAAATCCTTTTATGGAAATGTCGGACCTTAAGGTTATAAAGGTACACACTGTGAACAAATTTAACAAGGAAATGTACAACGCAGTGATTCAAGTCGATAAGGAGAGCTTTCCTAAGATATTACAAAATGAAAAAGTGTGTATTGGATGGGAAAGATGCAAAGTATTCGATGCTGTAAGTGTTATGAGGTGCCATAAATGTAAGGGATTTAACCATAAATCAGCAGATTGCACGAATAGGGAAACATGCCTAAAATGTCACCAACACCATAACACCAGCGACTGCAAAAATGAAGAGATTATTAAATGCATAAATTGTGTAAAATACAATGAAAAATTGAGATTAAATGTGGATGTTAATCATAAAACATTCAGTAAGCTTTGTCCAGCTTATCAACAGAAATTATGTCAAAGAAAAAAAACGATTGGTTACTAGCAACCACAGAAAGTTGTTAAGGTAGTTAAATTCATTAGTACCAAATATGTACAAAATGAAAATTCCATTATTAATTAAATAACAAAAAAGAAAAAGAATCTGTTATGGATAAACCTGTAAAAAATTCAATAGATCATGTTACTCGTAACAGTGAAATTAGAAGTAAAGAAAAAGCAATAAAAGTCAAAAGTAAAGAAAAAGCAATAAAAATATTTAGTTACATTCCTAAATTTTGGACAAGAACAAATTCAAAAATTAATAAACAAAAAAGCAAAAGTTCTTCTTGTGATAACTTTAAATATGGCGCAAATATTAGCTCAAGTTATAACAACAATACGAATAATATTACCGATAGTAGTACGAAAATTAATAGCAAACATGAAAATTCGTCTACTAAAAATATAAAAAGTATTACTATTGAGAATAAAGTTAGTAATAAAAACGCTGAAATAAAGAGAGATACTCACCAAGGCAACTGGATTAAAAGAGAAACATTAAATCCACTAAGTAAAAACATAGAAGAAACAAAGAAAATTCCATCTCAAGAAAACAAAAAAAGCATTTTCATTGATCCAATGATTCCTCCAATAGTTAGAATGACCAAAAATGGGATTGAGAAAGGAGATAGTATATACGCTCTTTCACGTTTTCGTGAACACAGAATATATAATAACGTGAGATTATACTTGTCTTATTTTTATGACCAGAATGATATTTGTTATAATGGGATAACTCAAACAAACATCAAAGTACTTATCAACCAGGAAGGTCTACCGACTGACTATCAAGAATTAAGTAAATTATATAAACAGTATCATGAAAGTATAGGTATTTCTAATGAAGAGGTTGCTAAAGATTTAACTTCATACAGGCGGCACTTTGATAATAAGTACAGGGAACATCTGCAAAAAATCAGAGAATCTTGGAGAAATTATATGATAAGTAATCCATAATAATTAATAATACAAGTTTTATGAATACAGAATCAAACAAAATAAATATAGGAAACTTAAATATTTTATACTTAAACATTTGTAGCATAAGACATAAAAAATTACTGGAACTTGAAGCATTAATTCATAGTTATAAAGACATTGATATCGTCGTTCTTACAGAAGTGTGGATTTTTGAAAATGAGGTTAATACATACAACATACAAAACTTTAATGCAATATTTAACTGTAGAAATGAAAGAAGAGGAGGTGGAACTGCAATCTTTGTCAATAATAAGTTTAAATATAATGAAGTTGAAAAAGATGAAAGCTACAACTTCACTGTTATTGAAATGTTAAATATGCAACCTAAACTAAAAATAGGTACTTTCTATAAAGCTCCTATAATTTTTATAATGAAAAATAGTGAAAATTATGAAAATAGCACTTTATTTATTGAATATTTACAAAAAAAGGTAGATCGATTCTCACACTGTATCTTTTTTGCTGATGTAAATCTAAATTTATTTGAAAAAACAACCACTGTTATTAAATATGTAGACATGTTAAACATTTCCGGCTATAAAATCATAAATAAAACATATAGTACAAGACAAACAGCTACAACTAATACGCTAATTGATCATATTATATCAAATATGGAGGATCAACATAAAATTTCATATAAAATTGAAGATAATGAAATATCTGATCATAAGAGTGCCCTAGTGTGTATTCAAATAATAAAAACTTCATTAAAACCTTATTTAAAGCTTTCACATAGCAGAACAGACTATTATAAATTCTGTAATAGAGTTGCTAATAAATTAACTGAGAAACAAATTACTGAAGTTGATGAACTTGTTGGAATCATACAAGAAGCAAAACAATGCAGTACAGTAACATATGAAATAAGATCAAGAAATAATAATTGGATTACACCAGTTATTCTTGACAAATTAAAAATTAGACGTTCGTTATATAAAGCGCACAAAAAAGATCCAAGTAACATGGTTAAAAAAGAAAAATACTTAAAATATAAGAAAAAGATGAAAAATGTCATTCTGGAAGCCAAGAATAGCCACATTAACAATTGCATTGAAAAAGCAGGAAATGGTAATAGAAAACTATGGAAAGTTGTAAATTACACAATAAAAAATAAAGAGGATGAAAAGAACGACTATATTGGTAATCTGATTAAAGAAAATGGAGAAATTACCACAAGCTATATTGAAACTGCTAATACACTAAACAAATATTTTAATGAAATAGGAGAAAACATCATAAAAAAGAATAGAACTAGCAGAGTGCTAAATACAATGCGCAATTCCATAAATCTAAGATCAGTATATTTAACGCCCGTGACAGAACATGAAATTCTTACAATTGTTATGAATCTTCATAGAAATTCAGCTCCAGGGGCTGATAAAATTACTGTAAAAGATCTACAAGAGCTGATACATATTATCAAGAATATTTTATGTAAAATGATAAATTCATGCCTTGCAGATGGAATTTACCCAGAGTGCTTAAAACAAGCCGTCATTGTGCCAATTCACAAAGGTGGACAAAAAACAGATTGTGGAAATTATAGGCCCATATCGTTATTAAATTCAATCAGTAAAATATATTAAAGAGTTATCGATACAAGAATAAGATCATTTATTAAGCAAACTATTGGCTTCGATTCGAATCAATATGGATTTATTGTGTCGGTTACAATAGACCAAATTCATGACGCATTAGATGAAGGGTACTATGTTGCGGCAATGTTTATTGATCTAAGTAAAGCATTTGATGTTGTCAATCATGGCAAACTACTAGATTTTCTTGAAGACTTGGAAATTAGAGGTATAGCAAATAGGTTATTTAGGAGTTATTTGTCAAATAGAACTCATTGTGTGCGAATTGAAAATACTGTAAGCTCTGAACTGGTGATTAATACTGGAGTCCCACAAGGATCGATATTGGGCCCACTTCATTATTTATTATATGTAACGAATCTCTCAAAGTGTAACTTTGAATCAAAGTATACAGTTTATGCAGATGACACAAATTTTATATGTAAGGCTAAAACTTTAATCCAACTAGAAAATAACCTAAATAAAGATATGGAAATATACGGTAATTGGCTGGACTGTAATGGTCTCTGTATAAATCCCAAAAAGACATATTATATTGTATTCAAAACACTTAGGAAAAAATATCATGAAATTACAATAAAAGCAAGAGGTGTCACGGTAGAACGAGTTCAACATATGAAATATCTCGGAATGACTATAGATGAAAATCTTAAATGGGATAAACATATTAAACAATTAAAGAAAAGCATAATACCGATCATAATGGCAATCAAAAGAGCAGGTGGTGTTCCAATCAAAGCCGCCAAATTAATTTACAACGGATGCATCTTGTCAAAAATTCGTTACAATATATGCAGTTGGAGTAACAGTACAAAATTCCATGTCAATCAAATGGGTATGATTATGAAAAAATCGTTAAAAACATTATACAAATTAAACCCTAGATTGAGTACAAAGGAATTGTATATAACCACAAATGAACTTGACATAAACCAGTTAATATACTTCGAAAAATGTAAATATGTGTACAAAATAATAAACAAGAAAATGAAATCTTCATTAACAATTATAACAAGAGATAACGTGCACAACTACAACACTAGATATAGAGGACATCTTGTAGTACCTAAAGCAACTACAACTAAGAAGCTACAAGGATTAAAATGTAGTGCAATAAAGATGTTTAACGCTCTACCTATCCAACTAAAACGCAGCCAAAACTTACATGAATTTAAACATAGACTTAAGAAATATTTAAAAAACTTTAGAAATTAGCTATTGTTCAAGTAAAAAAAAAAAAAAAAAAAAAATTGTAATGTGATTTATAAACTTTTAGTTTTTAGAATTAGTATTATTAGTTTAGATTTAGTTTAGAATTTAATTTCTTATACACAATTTTTTATATAAATTGTCTGAAATTAATAAATTAAAAATAAAAAAAAAAAAAAAAAAAAGCAGCAGTCGATGTTTGCCCGGAGACAATGCTAAACATGTACAATACCTGTTTAAAAGAAGGCGTTTTTTGCAAAAGATGGAAGGAGGCAAAACTGGTATTGATAGACAAGGGTAAAAGAGAACGTTTCATGGCTTCATCTTACAGACCACTATGTATGCATGACACAGCTGGGGAGCTTCTCGAGAAATTATTAAAAGCTCAATTGGGTATGGCCATAAGAGCTGCAGGTGATCTGGTAGATAAGCAGTTTGGATTTAGGCCGGGGAAATCAACGCTAAATGCTATTCAAACGGTGACAAAAATTGCAGAAGCAGCCGAAAGAGGAAACCACTATTCCAGGAAAATGGATTTTCTTGTTACACTGGACGTTAAGAATGCTTTTAACTCAGCGAGGTGGAATGATATGATAGAGGCATTGCAAAATGTATTCCACATACCCACTTATCTGCAAAGAATCTTAGAATATTACCTTAATGAACGAAGCTTAGTATACAACACTGAAAACGGAACCAGAAGGAAACAAATCACCGCAGGTGCTGCCCAAGGGTCCATCTTAGGACCAGACTGGAACGTCGTTTACGATGGATTACTTCGAATAGCGATGCCAGAAGAAACTCTACTAGTGAGCTATGCAGACGATGTGGCAGCAGTCATCACAGTACGGAGCGTGGAAGAGGCACAGATCAAACTGAACCAAGTCATGAGAAAAGTGTGCAATTGAATGCAACTGCATGGGTTGGAATTAGCAGCAGAAAAAACAGAAATTGTCATCCTAACAAGGAAACGGATTCCAACAATAATTACAATACAAGCTAGCACCCAAACAATAGATACAAAAGAATCCGCAAAGTACCTGGGGATCATGTTGGACTCAAAACTCACGTTCTGGAAACAAATAAAACAAGCCGCAAATAAGGCAGCGAGGATTACAAATCAAATTAGTATGCTTATTGCGAATATTGGCGGGCCTCAACCAAAGAAAAGGCGGCTGATCATGACGGTGGCGCAATCCATATTACTGTACGGTGCTGAGATCTGGGCGGACGCTCTTAAAAAAGAGTACTGCAGGAAGCGACTAACGGCGGTACAAAGGAGAGGAGCTCTTCGCGTCGCGTGCTCCTATCGAACGGTGTCGCATACGGTAGTAACAGTTATCGCGAACATTATCCCGATTGATCTGATGGCGCGCGAGCGGAACAGCATTTTCAATAGGGACCCCGAAACCAGCAAGGAGGAGGCAACGATGGAGGCAAGATCGCTTACCATGGCACAATGGCAACAAAGATGGGACAATGACCGGAACGGTAGATGGACAGCACGTCTAATTTCTCAGCTAGAAGCTTGGAATAATCGGCAACACGGAGAAGTCAACTTCTATGTCACACAGTTCTTGTCGGGATGGATACTTTCGTTCGCAGCTATTCAAAGTGGGTAAAGTAGCCAGCCCGGGGTGCAAACCCTGTAATGCTGTGGAGGATACGGTCTATCACACATTTTTTGAGTGCGACTTGGCAGAAGAACACAGAAGCTCTTAGGTTGCGGCAATAGGGCCTATAACCCCCGAAAACATCGTCGGCGTTATGCTAGAAAGCGAAGAGCAGTGGGATGCAGTAGCAGTTTAAATAGAAGCAGTGCAGAGGAAGAAAAAACTTCTAAAATATCTGGAAGATAGATGAAACTTAAATAAGGATTACCGTAAAAACAAACGAAAATAGCACGATCCAACCTGAAGTAATGCGAGAACGGTTCCAGGCTGGAATTCATCGTGGGAGCGGAGTCGGGTGTTTTTTAGTGAGTAACCCAGCGAGCTGAGAGCCTCAATTTCAAAATCACGGGAGTCTCACAGTATTTTAGAGTGTTTTAGATTATTATTATTATTATTATTATTATTATTATTATTATTATTATTATTATTATTATTATTATTATTATTATTATTATTATTATTATTATTATTATTATTATTATTATTATTATTATTATTATTATTATTATTATTATTATTATTATTATTATTATTATTATTATTATTATTATTATTATTATTATTATTATTATTATTATTATTATTATTATTATTATTATTGTTATTATTATAATTATTATTATTGTTATTATTATTATTATTATTATTAATACTATTATTATTATTATTATTATTGTTGTAAATTTTTTCCCCTTTTTTGTTAATAAAACGCCAACAGTTTTTTTTTTATAAACTTTAATTTCTTCTAATTTCTAGTTTGAATTTTATAATTTATTTTTTTTATTTAATTTTTTTTTATACGACACCACCTGCACTCTTGCTATTTGTACATTGTTCTTCTTTTTTTAAAAACTGTACGTTTAGAGAAATGGCAATAGTATGACTAATATTTATTTTATTCGTTAAGTTAAGAAAAATTGAGTTAGGTTGGAGTGTAATTATTATTGAGTAATACAAGAGTCAAATTTTATAAAGATTTTAAATGCAATATTTGATAGTTAAATGTATAATATTAGTTGATTAAAAGTTAATTTAGATTTTTAATAAAACTTAAAATTTAAATACATAATATGTTAATACTTCGATTTTTAATAAAATGAATAATAATTAATTTAGATTTAAACAATTATGAATTGAAGTGTTTTCTCCAACATACTCCACCCCGTTAAGAGCATTGTTCACAACATTTCACAGTGGTAGTTTACAGTAGTTTCACAGTTAACAACATTTCACAGTGGTAGTTAGTTCACAGTTCTGATGGTTCGATCAATGTTGTAATTGCATGACCAATCAAGAAATGTGCTAGTGTCAATCTCAGAGACCACCTCCCAGAGACCACCAAAATGTGGAGCTGAAGGTGGATTAAAATAATAAGTAATATTATTTTCTAAAATGAAATGAGAAAAACTAGAATTATTAAAGAGTTTTACAACTTTAAGATAGATTGCATTCAACTATCTTTTCGCGGCAATAAAATTAGTTCCATTATCACTGTATATTTTAGCGGGAATACCCCTACGTGCAATGAATCTTTTAAAACATACTAAAAAGGTTTGAGTAGATAAATCTCCAGCTAGCTCTAAGTGGATTGCGCGAGTGCTAAAGCATACAAATAACGAAATGTAACCTTTTTTTGCCCTCGCTCCTCTTCCTCGACGATTTATTAGCTTAAAAGGACCCGAATAATCAACTCCTACTTCTGCAAAGGCTCGAATAGAACCTGACCGTTGCTTTGGTAGATTAGCCATCATTTGTTCAGAAAGTTTTCCCCTATTTTTTACACAGATAATACATTTGTTGGCAACGGATTTAATTATGCGACGAGATGATATTATCCAGTATTGTTGTCTAATGATGGATAGCAGTAGGTTAGTACCAGGATGAAGATGTTTCTCATGAAGATATTGGACTAGATACGTTACGAATATGTGATCCTTTCGTAATATTACCGGATGTTTTGTTGAATACGATAAAACCGAGTTTTTTAATCTGCCACCTACACGCAACATACCATTTTCATCAATAAATGGAGATAAAGATGCTATGCAGCTTGAAGTTTTAATCATTGCTGAACCTTTGAGTTGATTAATCTCATCCTTAAAGGTCTCTTGTTGAGCCCACTTTATAACACAACTGTAGGTCTTCTTTATATCTTCACTGTTAATGCATGGAAGTTTCTCACTCTTTGTTTTTCCGTTGGGCACCATTTTTCTTGAAAGTTTACATTTTCCTATAAATAAGAAGCATTTACTTAAAATGTGAAGAATTGAAGATAATTTTGAATAGCGTATGAAAAAATTTTGCAAAATGTCATCTCGAATAGTTACATTTAGAATATCAATATAACTTTTACGGAGTTCAAGAGCTACATCATTTGCAGTTTCATTTGCGATATCTGCTTTTGCCTCTCCTGGTTGCCAGTTAGTTTTTAACCAATGAGGATCATTCCACCACAGAGTGCAATTAATTAATTGTTCAGGTTTTGATCCCGTTAATTAATTGTCTAATGGGTTGTTGCTGAAAGTTACGTGATGCCACTGCGATCTTGGTAACTCGGATTTGTGATGTTCTATTGGCGACAAAACTCTTCCAACGCTTGGGATTTGCTGACAGTCATGAGAGTACTACGGTAGAATCGGTCCATGCGAAACATTGCTGTTTCGGAATTTTATAAACATTTTGCACAAACTTCATAAGCTGAGTAAGTAAAGATGCAGCACACAGCTCCAACCTTGGTACTGAAAGTTGCTTAATTGGACATACTCTGATTTTTGCAGCGACAATAGCTGTTTGAATACTACCATCTTGATTCATAGATGTGCAGTAGATTACAGCTGCTTAAGCTAACTCTGACGCATCTGAAAACCCATGAAATTGCACCTGAGTACTTAATATTAATATCTCTGGCAATTCGCAACCTTTTCAATACTGGAAGGCTACGTCGTAAATTTAACCATTTTCTGCCCACTGCTTTATTTGGTTCATCCCAACCACAATTCTGCAGCCATAATTTTTGAAGAATAATTTTAAATACAACAGTGACGGGTGCGATTAAACCTAGGAGATCAAATACTTTACTTGATTCGCATAATATTATTCTTTTTGTAGTACCAGATTCTGCTGGTAGAATGACATCAAATGAGAAACAATCCTGTTTGGGCACCCATTTGAGCCCTAAAATCCGTACACTTTCAGGGTTTTCATCGATAGCTAATGATTCACTATTATCAGGTTGCTTACTGATTATTTTCATAAAAGGCACCTAATTAGAGTTCCAATTGCGTAATGTGAAGCCTCTCTTATTCATCATCTTCATCAATTGGTTTTGTAATTCGATTGCTTCCTGAAGATTGTTCGCACCCCCTAATAAATCGTCAACGTAGAACTTATTTTCCAACGCCCTTCCCGCTAAAGGGAACTGACCATGGAAATCGATTATCAATTGTTTCAACGCTCGTGTTGCTAGAAACGGCGCACATGATGTACCGTAAGTCACTGTTGTTAACTGGTAATGCTGGATTGGATATATCGGGCTGTCTCTCCAGAGAATTCTTTGATATCTCCTGTCATTTTCATTAACCAGCACTTGCCTGTACATTTTTTCAATGTCGGCTACTATGGCGATCTTAAAGGATCTGAAGGATGCTAAAATCTCAATAAGATCGGGTTGAATTTTCGGACCAATGCAGAGCCTTTCGTTGAGGGTTGTACCATTGTTAGTTGTAGCCGCACCATTGAAAACAACTCAAACCTTGGTTGTCGTACTCGTAAGTTTTATTACAGCATGATGAGGTAAATGCTCCTCATAACTTGATAATTGGTCTGATGAAATCCTTTCCATATGCCCTAGTGCTTCATAGTCAATCATCAATTTTCTATATTCATCAAAAAGTTCCGAATTCGATTTGAGCTTTCTTTCTAACGACAGAAAACAGGAGGTTGATCTTCCTAAGCGTGGTATGTCAGGCTTGAATAGGAGTTTAACTACATATCTATTTGTGTGAAGATCAGTTGAGTGAGTTTGCAAAAAATGGTTTTCGCGAAATTTTTCTTCTTCGGTTAACTTATGAACTGCACACTCTGGTTGGCTCTCTATTTCCCAAAATCAAAGTAGTGTCAATGTTTTAAAGTAGTGTCAATATTTGCGAGATTCGTATGAAGTGATGTGAGATGTGTTTCAGGTGTTGAATGTTGTATTTCACCTGCGACGATATATCCAAAAATCGTATTTTGGAGGACAGGAATATCAGTTGAAATGCTTAATTTGCCATCTTGAATAATTTGAAAGAAGTGATCTGCTCCTAGTATGATGTCTATCTTCTGCGATATATTGAAATTTAGATCAGCTAAAGCTTGAACGTTGCCAAATTGTTCCATGCTAAATTTGAAACTTCTTGATGGTTGGGGTGCTATTAATCTGCTCAGGATGTGTGCTTGAACCAAGAGTTTGGAATGTAAAAAGAATTGAGAATTTTCCCTTAGTTGTTGTTGTTGCTGTTGATGATAGGCCATGTACAATCATTTTAGATCTTTCTCTAGCAAGTCCTAGTCTTGTTACGCAATCTTCAGAGATGAACGAAGCCTGAGAACCTGAGGCGAGTAGACTTCTGCAGAGTTGTTGATGTTCACTAGAATCCAAAACATGAACTACGGCGGTTGGTAATAGAGTGAAAGTGCTATTTATGCTTTGAGTTAGCATATGCGCATTGATATGAGATAACCTTTGTGAATTTTCATTTGCTGCGGTTTGTGCGCGATTTGTATAAGATGTTACGTGATTTGTGTGAACTTGTGATGATTTTGGTGAGTTACGTGAGTTTGTCGAAGTTGAATTATTAGAATGCACGATTTGTTTTGAGGTGAGCGAAGATTGTGCAGTGTTGTGCAGCAAAGTGTGGTGAGCCTTCTTGCAAACATGTCATTTGAATCGTGATTTGCAATTTTGTGATGTGTGGCCTGCATTTATGCAATTGAAACATAATGAATACGTTGCAACGAATGTTCGTCGGTCTGCTGGAAGTAAAGCTTTAAATTGTCGGCACTGAAGTAAAAAATGTATGTCAGAACATTTTGGGCAAGTTGTGGTGTCGATATGAAAATTTCGAACATGTGGATCTGAGTTTTGATTCTTTTTCTGAGGATTAAGAGCTTCGAGTGCGTCGCAAAGTTTAGTTAGAAAATTAATAAACTGTAGAAAAGTAGGAAATTCTGTGGACTGCGTTTCTTCTGCCCAAGACTTACGAGTTTCACTGTCTACTTTTGTTAACTTAATTTATATTAACCATGGATTTCTGCCACTAGCCTGAGAGCCTAGGACATCAATACCTCGGATCAACTGGTCTGATGTACCAGTTAACCGTCTTAGAGAATTTGACATGGAAGTACAACAAGGTTGATTCATAAATGAAGTGCTGGCACGATGTGTCGTTTTTTATCATATCTTGTAACTAGCTTATCCCATGCTTGATCATAGTTGGCATCCGTTATAAGTAAATGTTTTACTAAATTGGCTGCTTCACCCTTTAAAGCTCCCTTTAGAAATTGCAATTTAGCAGACTTTGTGAGATCTGTTCGATTACCAACGCAAGACTGGAACAAATCCTTAAATGAATGCCACTCTTTATAGTCTCCAGCAAAACTAGGAACCTAAACCTTTGGTAATTTAGAATGATACATTGTAGTATTCGTTGAATTGGGAAGTGAGGTGCGATTTAAAGTTTCGATTAATGTACTTTGCGCACCAAATAAATTATTTATGGCTTCATTATTAGGTGCAGGTGAAGGCGGAGATGGAGGTGTAGATTGTTCTGGATTGGTTTCCCGAATTTTTTCATCGCATTGTTGCCTTAATAAACTTGTTACTTCGAACATTTTCAGTTCAAAGTCATCAAGCGCCGAGTCTACATCGTATGATTGTAATGTAGTGTCAACTTCTTCAAATTTAGAAGAAAGATCTTGTAATTTTTCTAATCTAATGGTAATGTCATAGATTGTTTTCTCAGAAGAAGGAGTGTCAGCAAATCCTCTGATCTTGGTTAATGACGCCTTGTACTGTCCT
The DNA here is from genome assembly GCA_947095535.1 of Poecilobothrus nobilitatus. NCBI lineage: Eukaryota > Metazoa > Arthropoda > Insecta > Diptera > Dolichopodidae > Poecilobothrus > Poecilobothrus nobilitatus. Next base: position 97,962,966 of record OX352773.1, read on the forward strand.
CGCTTAATCCTTAAAACTTTTAACTCAGCTTCATACATGATTAAAAATTATTTAGATCACGATAATTTAATTAAGCGCAACAATAATGAAGAAGTAATAACTAATGATATTAACCTTTACCTAAGTTACCACTTCTGAACTGAACTTTTAGTAACCATTTATATGTAACTATTGATATGAACTTATAAGATGACTATAATTAATATGTTAGTTGTGATTGTAAATATTTTTTTTTTTTTTAAATTGACCTGTATAATAATGACGAACTGGTCATCTTAATTTTTAATTTTTTTTTGCTATGTTCTTTTTAATTCAAAGTATTTTTCTTTCGGTTTTTACTTTAATTTCATGTAATTGCGTTTTATGTTTTATATTATGTATAAATTATTATATACCTAATCCCCTTTTTTTTTTACGACTTAAGCAGAAAGATTGTAAACTTGATAATGATTTTTTAATTGTAATGCAAATTTCTTTATGTATATAATATAAATATTATAAATTGTGGCTTATATACTATTAAAATTTTATTTTTTATTTTAATTTTGCACAGCTGATTATACCCGTACGATAGGATCGGGTATAATAAAATTACTCCACCGTTTGTAAAACCTCGAAATAAGCGAGCTAGATATACCTTCAAAGGTATGGATCGGATCAGAAAAAAATTCTAAGACGTTTGAGCCATGTCCGTCCGTCCGTCCGTCAGCACGGTAACGCAAAAAATAAGAAAGCTAGAATCTTGAAATTTACACAAAATATTCTGGGAGTAATTTGTAGGTTCCCTATTTTTTTTGGTTGAGTTTGGACCAAAACTTAGGGTAACTCTCGAACACCTAACTTTTAGATCCCCACATTTTTTTTGAAATAGAGCTATGAAATTTTAATTGCTGATAGATCTTACAAAAATATTATTTTAATTTTTAATAACTTTTTTTTGTAGCCCCACCCGTTACGGAGCTACAGCTCCCCAAAGGTTCAAAAAAGCTCTATATTTATATTATTATAGCACAAGTTGTATAAGGTATATCTTCATTTTGAAAACTCCAAACGATTACTACTTTTATTAACTTTAAAAGTATATATACAATAAATATATATTTGTGGCATACGGTGTCTTAATTTACCGTTATGCGAAACTCAAATTTTGCAAAATCCTTTAACCCTTTTATCTTCTAAATGGTTTAAGTTGGAAACTTGAAATTTTGACAGAAGTTAGTTCTTTGAAAATAAGTATGAGTCATTTCAGAAATTTTTTTTGATATCACCCCCCGAACATTTTGGATGTCCATGATAGTAGCAACCGTAAAATTCAAATATTTCTTTAGTCTCTTCGCAAAATCCATCGACTTTAACATTTCCGATTTGTTTTTCTTTTCCATTAAATGCACATTAAATGCAATTTCAAATCAATTCTTCTCAAATCTTTTTCCCAAATAAGCCATTGCATGGCAATTTTTGACTGATTGTCTTCCATCCTATATCCTTTTCTTGGTTGATACTACTATAGGAATATAGGAATACTACTATAGGAATTATACTATAGTATTCGATTTGAGAAAGTTTCTTCTATATACAAGATTACAGGCTGAAGATATTGTTGTTGCTTCTACAAATGGTTCCACATTACATTCTTCTATAAAAAATTTTCTGAAAACCAGACATTCTCTAGTTAGAATTTCAACATCATTTATACAGTATTCTAAAATATCTTTCTCCATATTAAATTCTGAGTTTCTATTTTGTTCATACCACATTACAAATTCTTTACGCTCATCTGCTTTCATTGCATTAGAGTTATAGTATTTAATTGCTGGAAGTGGGCCAATGTAATTTTCATTTTCCAATTTATTAAATAGATGCTGAAAATAAGCCTTTTTCAAATTGATTGATAAATTAAAAACTTTTGGTAATTTTGCCAAGGCCATAGGAAAGTAATTCATAGAATCTATAAATTTAATATTATCAATTATCATAACAATAATTTTTGTACCTCGCATAATTAACTTTGGTTCAAGTACAGTTTTATTAAGTATATAATTCAGAATAAATTGATGGTCAAACGCCTGACCATTATGAGTAATTATGACAATCTTTTTGAATTCCTTTCTTAATTTTAAAATAAATTCCATGAAATCCTCTATCACATTTTTCGTTTTAAAAATTCTCTCTCTTAATTTACATTTTCCACAGAAGTATAGAGAATCAATGTTAATACATTTAAAGCATCTTAGCTGAGCCACACATAAACTTGGAAATTTTTATTTTTTTATTTTTGTAGAGCTAATTTCTTCTTGTCTTGTTTCTAAATCATAAAATACGTAAATGCAATTTTCAAAATTTACTTTTGTTTTATCTTGCTGAATGAAGCATTTATGGTTTTTAGGAACATGATTATCGCAAATCTTACAAAAATATTCTCCACATATATGAGTCCTACTGCTTTTATGAACTTTAAAACAAGATTTGCATTTTCTAATTTCTTCACAGATGCTTCTATTTTTTGAACTGGAAGCCTTATGGCTTTCAAAACATGTTTGACCACGAAATGTTCGAATACACTGCATACATAAAATATTTTTAACATTAAGTGAACAAGCTGGTGAGTTTTGACAGCAAGGGCAACTTTTCGAACATCTATGTTCATTTTTCTTAGAATACGGAATATGACATTCTTCACAATAAAATGCTGTGCAAAAAGCAGCTGTTAGTGAGGTTATTACATTGTAATGATTATTATGATATAACAAGTTAATTTTTTTCCCATTATTCAATCCTTCAAATATTATTTCTGCACCCCTTCTTCCATATTTATATACAACAATCTTGTGTTTGTGTAAAAATTTTTGAAATTGATTCAATTCACGAATTCCGCAACCTTCAGATGGAATTGTTATTTTTGATTTTTCTAATAATTTTAAAGCTGTTAAAGTTTGAAGTTTTCCTATATTTTTTCGAATTTTTTCATAATCATTAAATTTTTCAATTTTAGCTATTTAAACAACAAGTGCACGCGGTAAACATAAATTATCGCTATTTTTTATTGCTATTATTCCTCTTCTTTTTAAGCATTCCTCATCAAAATTTGAATATTTATTACTTCTACCTCTACCAACGGGTAATTTAACATGGGTAACTGTTAAACAAAAAGTGTCTGTACTTAAACCTGTAGACGTAAAATAAAAATAGTTTGTAATAAATGAAGCCAAAAATGTATTATAAATAACTACCTTCAGAATTGCTTTGGAAAACATTAGAAATTACATCCCAAACGTCGCTAAATTTTAGTTCATGAGCGGATCTAAAACTGAGATACGCAGGACCTTGATGTTCAAAGCTCTCTCCACAAAATGTTAACCCAATCTTATCCCTGGAAATCACATCTTTCACAGCAATGTTGATTATTTGATGTATAGCATCCTTAATCCAGCTAATTGGTTCTCTATTGTCAGGTACGGATTTAATTACAAATTTTATTTTGTGCCCGTTCATATTAAACCGTTTAACAAATGTCGAATTGTCACTTTCGATTATATAAGGTGTTATAGTTTCGGTAAGAAACTTTTGTAAAATAATTTTTTTCGACATTTTTTTCATAGGAATTTTAGATGTTAAATGCTTGAATAAAAGAATAATATTAAATTTTTAATACAGATTCACTCTGTTAAATGAACAACTACATTGTAATCAAAGGTCGCTTTAATAAATTATAGTTGTTTAACTAGAATCCCATCTTAATACTATCTTAAAATAGAAAGAATTGAAAAACAAAAAGCAATTTAAATTTATCTTCAATACATTTTAATTAGTATAAATACATTGGGATTTTATACAAAAAATATCAGTTTAATTTCAAACAAGCAAGATATGGCACAGGAATATTTAAACTTCTTCATGACTGCAGAAGAGGCTGCAAATGCTACAACTGCTACTACTAGTACAGCAGTGCGTCTTCCTGCGAAAAGGAGAAAGGCCAAAAATGAAGATCACGCTTCTACTCATCTTCATCAACAACAACAACAACAACTACATCAACAGCATCACAACAACAGCAACAACTACAACAACAGCAACAACCGCAACAACAGCAACATCAACAGCAACTACAGCAACAACAAGATTATCAGAGTAAAGCAACATCAAATCCCATCAGGAAAAGAAAACTGGTGGAATTATTTAATTTTAAAAAAAAAAATTTTTTTTAATTTTTAAAAGTTAAAAATATGGAGCCAAGTAGGCTCTATAAAATAAATAAAATTAAAAAGTTAAACACCGTTTACGGTAAAAAATGGTTCTTCGAGATCCAAAATAATATTATATTTATACCGGATCAAAAAGTTGGGGTATTTGAGGATAATGATTTCCGTGAGGAAATCGAAAAAAATGAATATTTCCTCATAAATGAGGAAAGCCAATTAAATTTAAAAGAAGAACGTGGTGATTTTGAATTCGCCACAAATCAGTAATAGTTTTAGACTAATTTTATATAGAATAAAAAAAATTTTATTTCAAAGAAATTTTCTACTGTTTTAATTTTATTTTCATTTTTCAGATGTTAAGATTTTATTTGATTTTTCAGACGTTAAGATTTTATTTTATTTTTCAGATGTTTTCAAGTTTTATTTTCAGGTGTTTATTAGAGTTTTATTTTACAGATATTAAACAATATTTGTTGAATTTATCCAAGTATTATGTGTGTCATCAAAACCTAGCCATTTAACAAAAACTCTATTTCCTTGCTTTTTCAGAATTTTTGCTACAAGATAAGTATCTGGGTATTTTACAGGTGTAAAATACCCAGATACTGCTCAGCTTGATAAAAACCCCCAGAAATTGGCGTATCAGTACAGTCCGATAATTGATATGTAACAGGATAAGTATTATTGATTTTATCATTATTAAATACTTCAGTTGACCAATTCGGTTGATAACCTTTTTCGAAATTATCTTTATATTTACTTATTCTTACAAAATTTCCAGTTTTATATTTACTTTTTTGAAAAATTTTAGGCTCGGTATTTACACCGCAGTATTTTTTTCGTTTTTCTTTGTAATTTTTTCAGGTGGAAGTTTTGTTGTGCTATGTTTTGTTGAATTATATTCTTTTATTAATGATTGTATAATAGGTAACCATTTATAATTCCCGTTTAAACTAAATTTTTTCCACATAGAGTTTTTCAATGTACGGTTAAATCGTTCAACAATTGATGCTTTTAATTCGCGAAATGTGTGATAATGATTGATTGATTTTTCTTTCATATAATTTTGAAATTGTAAATTAAAAAATTCCTTGCCTTGATCAGAGTGAATATTTTTTGGTATAATTTTAGCTCTAATAATAATTGTTTTTAAGGCATTTAAAACATTTTCAGCATTTTTTGTTTTCACAGGTTCAGCATAGGCATATTTGGAAAAAGTATCAATGACCGTCAGCATATATTTATAACCATTATTAAATTTTCCATAAGGTATCATTTCGACTAAATCGATTTGCCACGTGTCATTTAGACCTTTCTGTTTGAATTTTCTTCTAAGAAATTTACGTCTTGCCTGTCTATGAATTTCAGTCACTATTTGAGCTCTTGGTATTTTGTTTATATTTTGCTATATTTTGTAAAAATGTTAAAGGTAATGTTATAATAATTATTATACATAAAATAATAGACCAAAGCATGGTTTAAACTAATCATCTAATTGAGTTTAATTTGCTTTTATACTTTTCTACATAGTATATAACTCAACTTTTATTTTCAAATTTAATTCATTTCCATTCTGACTGCTCAACAACTCACTGAAATGCTGCCTGATTCCACATCATTTCCATTTAAAGAAACTGTAGATGATGTAAATACACAAGGTCAGATACAAGAAAATGAAATTACGTCCACCATGGACGACGAAGATTTAGCAGAAACTGAGGAATTTATACCACCGTTCCAGATAGTTGAATTAGAAGACGAAGAAGAAATTGAGGAAGATGAGGAAGCAGTTCCATTTAATGAAATTTGGGACATAAATAATCAGCAGGGAGATCTTGATTATTTCAATGATTTATTATTTTAATAAAAGGTGTGCAGAAAAATATTTGTCTATCTAAAACATATAAATAAAAAATAAAAATTTTTATATTATTTGTTGTGATTTATTTTGTTTGTTCTATGTAGTATAATACAGATTTGTTCCTTTAAAATTACAGGAATTTCAAAAAATAACCTTGAATAATTACATTGTACATTAAAATGTTGTATTGGTACATAAATTTCTCTTTCTAACAAAAATACTTGTTGTTCGACACATAAATTTAGATATTCCCGAACATAGTCTTTTACATTTAACTCAACAGATTTATAATAGGTCATCACTGCGTGAAGAAAATCGCTTAAATTGTAAAACTGCTCTGCTTCTTCTTTGTTAATACTTATACTTTGCCTGTTCGCTGATTTTAGCCCATGATAAAAGTTCTGTTTTATATCTTTTATTATCAACTTATCGAGTTTTTTGTTAAATTCGTAATAAAATTTATTCCATTCATGATATTTTAAGACAATTGACTTTTTACCAATACGGTGAATTATACTTGAGGCTTCAAATGACTCACAGTCAAATCCAACAGCAATTTTTAATGTATGACTCTTATTGAGAAAATGTGTGTAACTTAGCAATAAATTTGTGTTCTGACCTGGTGCTTCCATTCCTTTAATTTTACTAAAACCCGTTTATATTGTTTTTATTATTTATACGTTTTAGGAACACAAATTTGTAATGATATTTTCCAAATACATTTTGAAAGGTACTTAAAATATACTTATCGTTTTCTAGTTGATTGCCTTTATTAAATTTTTTTTAAAAAGCGTTCATACTATAACCGCAACATCTATACCACGTATAAACACAACAATATTGCCCACAAACATCTGAATAGTTACTTTGTAACTGTTTCTTATTAAAAATTATACATTGATTTTTTAAGTAACTTAAAATTTCTAATTTATCTGGTTTTCTATCAAAAGAATCAAAATATTCAACACAGCCATTCTTTGGCTTAAAAATAGCTAACCAATGTGTTCCCGGATCTTTTGATTTATCAATGTTTACAATTAAAAAAGTTTGTTTTTCAATTATTCTGGGTAGTTGATCCAGAGCAAAAACTCCTTTAAAAATTTACGTGTGTGTTTGTTACATCCTAATACGTCACTTATCTCTAGGGTATTCATCAATCAAATTGACTCAAGTCATATACTTTAGTTATTTCTTTAATATAATTTGATAAAAACTCTTTTTTGATTTTTTTATTTGTTATAATAACATCAAATTTTTCTAGTATTTGACAGAGCTCTTTATTTATTTTATCGTTGTACACAGTTCCAAAAGAGTAATTATCAAAATTATCATTTATAAAATCCCTAGTTGGAAATTTATACTTGAGCTCTTTTACAAACTTTTTACAAGGTTCTTTAAAACCAACTATACAAATATCTTTCGCAAACAAGGTATTATTATCATCACTACAAAATGTTACATCCAGAAGTGCACAAGACAGTGACATTTTGTCAAATATTCAAATTTACTTTTATGTATGCTATTTATAGGTTTGAGAATATATTTCGGTTTTTATCAATTTGTAAACTTGCATCAAATTCTCCATAAACAATAGCAGTCAGTGTAGATGTAAGTGGTTTTGATAGCCTTGCCTCAATTCTAACTGTACCTTGATTTAGTAGACCTTGACACACTTCATTTCCTGATGCATCTGGAGTTAAATCAAAAGCTAGAATGAAAAACCCATTACTAAACATGGTTTTTGTTATCCGATGACCTTTATCATTATGGTAAATTCCAGTTCCTGAAAAAAGTGTACTGTATGCTCTTGTACAGCAATTATTTTCATCTGAAAAACTGGTTTCAATTGCTGAATGAGGTATTTGAACACCATTTACGTTTAACACAAATTGTGAAATATCAAAATGTTTAAAATTGTATGGGTTTTTTGACCTTTTTCCAGAGTAACCTGTATTTTCTGTCATGCAAAAAATGATTGTGTTTAGCAACTGTCCAATAAAAACATTATCAAGTGATATTGATGAACTATTCTGTGGAAAGGTAAAAGTTTTTACCTCTACCCGTTTGTAATTGTATTTGGCATTAGTTTTTTCCAATACAGCATTATGTGGTCTTTTTATAGGTTTTCTTCGTTTTCTTTTGCCTTGTCCATACATTTCATTGAGTTTCCGAACTGCACCTCGTCTTACATTTTTGATTATCTCTTTACTTCGATCTTGAACCACTTCTTTTATATTTGCACCTGTGGCAATATCAGATAATGCATTAATACCAGAGTTAATAACCTCTTTTTTTAATATATTAGCTCCAGACGTAAATATTGGTTTTAAATATCTAAAAAGACCACCGAAAAAGCTCCCTAACCCTCGTCCCCTTTGGTAAGGTACAATTGAGTGTAACAAAGGACCAATATCCTCAAGACCTTTTCCTGATTGAACTAAATAATATTTGTAGTACGCTATCTCCATAATGAATAAAATAAAATAATATATAGTTTTGTAAAATCGCTTTTATTTATACTTTTTTAAAATGTAATACAATTTTTGTTGGAATTGAACTATTGGAAAAGTTTATTTTGTATCCATATTTATCACATAAAAGTAATGAAATGTTATTAAATGATTTCTCCACATTGCAATATTGAATATTACTAAATTCTTTTACAGTTTCAGTGAAAGAATTTTGTATGTTAACAGATCTTAAGCACCTTATATCTTTATCACCTATTTTTTGCGGTTCAATTATGTCTGTGTATATAAAAAACATATCTGGTTTACTAATGGGAATCAATTGTACACTATCTATAAAAGTTTTGAAAGCTTCTATTACACGTGATTTATATTTTTTAAAATCTGTAACTTTAAAAGATACTTGATTGAAACATGTTGTCAAAAGTCCTTCGAGGGTAGAAGCGTTATTTGCTCTTATTTTTATGTCTATTTTAGGCTTAGTAACACATATTGTGGTGTAACTTAAATTTTTAGGCATCTCCTCAGCTTTTGTTGGTTGTGTATAATGAACTTCTTCGTTTATAAAATTAAAAATTCCCCAAATCAACTGTCGTTCAACTTCTTTTCTTGTAAACCTATTAAGTGGGCGTATATACATTTCTGAAATACCGACTTTCCACCTTGAATCACACATGTATTTATTCATTTTATTTGTAAAAGATGATAATGAATTTTCTGGGTAATAGTTCATAGATGAATCACTGAGTAAAGTGACATAAAATTCATCATTTACTTGTATGTTGTCCATGAGCTTGCGGATTTATTCTTACGAATTGGAAAATTAAGTTCTGTTTGAGTATTACCTACTGCTGACCTTAAAACACGTTTTGATGAATTATTCAACTCTTTGCTATTTATAGTTTTTTCTTTTTTCGTTGGTTGGCTTGGGCTATCTAAAGGAACAGTTATAATGTCTCCTGTATCAGTTTCAAAAATTTGTACATTTTGATTTCTAATTGATTTTCTTTTTCTAAGACGTTCTCCAACTGAAGCAGCTGACAATGCTTTTGTTAAAACATTTTCCTGAATTTCATCATCAAATACTTCGTCATCAGCTTCTTTTTCATATACTTCTTCTTCTTTAGGAACAACTTGTATTCCAACATTCTTATATTCAGGAAAATGCGATTGAGTTTCATCGCATCTATATACATTGGTTTTGCACGAGTTTGAGTACCTTTTGTTTTCGTAATTTTTATTTTCTCCTCTTTATTTCTAGGAAGTTGTGGGTTTTTGTTTCTTATTTTAAATAAATTTTGTCTGAATAAATACCATTTTTGAGTATCCGTGAGATGTTTATTTAACAATATTTTTTTCATATTTTTATCCAATTCATTGAGTTCAATGTCTGCATTTTGCTTCATTCTTTCATAAATCTCAGGTTTTAAAATAATCATTTTATTAAATGTTGTATTATTCATTTTATAAAATTTCCGATTATCCCTGATAGTATTGCACCAAGAAGTGTAGGTAAAAGTCCACCACGTTGAATAATAATTTTTCTTTTGCTATTTATAGATTTTTTGCGGCAAATAAGTGACCTTTCTTTTCTTTTTTATACTTTCGTAATTGGGTTGTTGCTTTTTTACTCAGATTACAATTACTTTTTAAAATATTTAAAGAGATTTCGCAAAATGTTTTTATTACTTCAGGGTCACAGTGTTTTATAATTACTTTCTGGAATTTTGGTTTAGAGGTTTTTAATAGGTGCAATATATGTCGATTGGTCTTCAAACGTTTCATATTCCTCCTCAAATTGTTCTAATTGATCTCTCGTACAATAACACAAACCTTTCCCAAATATATGACTTCTTAATCGAAATATATCATTAACGTCTTGAGTAAGATCTATTAATATATAGCCATATGGGACTGACGTCACATCATTATATACTTTTTCAAATGCTTTAATTTGATTGGGATATATTTGGCGAGCTAGAGGTAATATCTGCGATTTATCTCTTGGATTTTTGAAAAGTACTAAATACTTACAGTTGAGTGAAATATCTCTTGAAAATTTACCCTGGTGAAAAACATTTTGTGTTACAAATATTACAGATAAATTTCTATGATGTGATCCTCTAGTAAATAAATCACATACAAACTTATCATGAGAACTTAACATCATATCATCGATAATAACTAACAAAGGTTCTTGATTATCAATAAAATCTGAAATAGTGTTACTATATTCAACATCTTTCATATATAGTGGAACAGTATTTTTGTCTGGATTACACCAAATAATTCTATTAATATGTGGTAGTATATTTTCTTCTTTATATTTTATTAAATTACGAATAAATGTGGTTTTACCACAGCAGGATGGCCCCGCCACCATCATTGTAAATGGCTGAAGCAACATAGTTGTATTAGTTAAAACAATCATTGCTAACCTATATTTATATGAACAGTCCTTTTTCGAAATGAATATAAATGTAAATTTAGTTATTTCATTGAACATTCTTTTACAAACCTTCGACATGGTTAAACAAGTTTTTATAGTTGACCTACAATTTTTGCAAGGAAATGAAAAACAATATTTCCTAAAAGAGTTAGCCATACTTGAAAAAGGAAGTTTAATTCCAACTGTGTGTCATTTCAAAGCACCGTACCCCGCAGAAGAACTTAGTCAAGATGTGAAATATAATAACCAGTATTGCGAAAATAAAATAAATGGACTTAAATGGAATAACGGTTTAGTTGAATATTTAGATGTAAAATGTATATTAAAACACTAATTAGAGTCAGCGGAAAAAATTTATGTTAAAGGAGAACAAAAAAAACTTTTCCTTCAAAAGTACATTGACAGTGTTAAAATAGAAGATCTAAGCAGAGACTTGCCATCATTACAAAAGATTGAAAACTTTAATTCAAATTGTCCTATACACTTATCAAACAAGAGTTTCAGATGTGCTGTTAAAAATTGTTTTAATGTATATATACATCTTTTAAAAGAAAAAATGTTAGATTAAGACCTTCAATTTTCATACTTGCACAATATGAATTTAAATAACAAAAAAAAAGTTTACTTCAACATAAAACAAGAAATTCACGTTATGCATGTATGGTTCTATGCTTACAGATCAGCAAGGAAAGGTCATTGGGAAGAATACGCACGTGATAGAAGTAGATTTCAACGACGTATAGAAAAAGTTGGTCTCGCTATTTCTAAAATCTTAACATCTGATCATCGTAAAAAAATTTTCCAACACAGATTTCTATAAAATTGTAAAATATTTCCAAATACGAAATTATTTCAAACATATAAATAAATTTATTTTATTTTTGTTTTTGTTTCCAAATAATATTAATAATAATGATAATGATAATAATAATAATAATAATAATAATATAAATAATAATAATAATAACAATAATAATGATAATAATAATAATAATATAAATAATAATAATAATAATAATAATATTAATAATAATGATAATAATAATAATAATAATAATAAAAAAACATATTACATTAAACCCGGCATTACCACCAATTGTTAGAATGACGCAACAATCTCTAAGCGAGGACTGCACTTATGCACTTTCTAGATTTAGAGATGAGAAAATTCTAAATTATGTAAGATTATTCCTTGCATATTTACATGATGATTCTTATAATTATGTCATTGAGGGTAAAACGAGAACTAGCTTACTTGTGCTGATACACAATGAAGGTTTACCATCAAACTATAAAGAGTTGTATAGTCTTTATTTCAAGTATCATAAAAATATTGGTTTTACCCAGAAACAAATTGAGGAAGATCTTAGAGCTTTCCGTAGTTACTGCAATAGTAACTACTACAACCACCTGTACCAATCTCGTGAGAACTACAATAAGTTTTTTCGGTCCAGCTCCAAGTAATAATTCAGCTTTAAATCTCAATACCATTTCTTATAGCACTATCTAACTTTAATACAAATAATAATAATAATATAAATAATAATAATAGCGTTAATTGTTCTAATAATATTAAAGTTTATTATCACAATTGCAGTGGTATGAGAGGTAAGCTAAAAAAATTATTTATAGATGCTAAGTCATGTGATTTCAGTGTGTTAGCTATTACTGAAACATGGCTGAATGATTTGTTTTTAAACGAAGAAATATTAGACAGCACTTGGGCTATATATAGAAAAGATCGAGACTACCGGACTACAAATTGTTCCCGAGGAGGTGGTGTTCTACTTGCAGTCAAAAATAACTTATCTGGTATAGGTTTAACCACTAGGACTTGTAATTCTTTCCACCACCAATTTATTGAAGTAAACTTAGGTAAATACTTTTTTTTACCTTGGAATAGTTTACTTTCCTCCGAATTCTGACAATTCCTCATATAATGAATTTTATGATATATTATATCACAATATATTATCGAATATGAATGAGGATGATTCTATTTTTATTTTTGGGGATTTTAATCGTCCTTCTCTTTCTTTTATTGTCGACGACTCTGATAATTTGTTAGTACCAATTAACTTTCAGGACGAAATAGATTTCGACCTTATTAGTACATTCTATGGTAATGATTTACAACAAATTATTAGTTTTCCTAATAAAAATAACAAGTGGTTAGATCTTGCATTTTCAAATGCATATGACAGCGTAGTGGTAAACCTCGCTGATGACGCAGTAAACCTTTTTGCTAACACCTCTCATCATAACGCAGTCATCTTCGAAATCGCCACGTCTATACCACTTTACACTAAATCGTACAATAATAATTTTGTATATGATTTTTTTAACGCTGATTATGATAGCATTAACAATGCTTTATCAGTCATCAATTGGGACGAGCCGTTTAAATTCGTAAAAAAAACAAGACAACTGAACCTTGGCTCGATAGAGAACTTAGGACATTGCGTAACCAACGCAAGAAATTGTACAAAAAAATCAAATTTTCAAAGGAGTCTAATATCCATTTGTTGAATATGCACAAGGATCTTACATTTGAATTCAAACAAAAATCTAACTTAGCATACGATAATTATGTCACCGATATTGGCAACAAATTAATTTCAGAGCCAAAAAATTTTTTTGACTTTATAAATATTAAGCGTAAAAGTTACGGCTACCCAAACTCAATGTCGAAAGACAACACTTCCTCGTCTTGTCCTAAGGAAATTTGTAATTTCTTTGCTGATTGTTTTCAAAAATTTTATCGTCCACAGGAATCTTCTATAAATTTCGATCTTTCAAATCAAACAAATAACTCAAATTCAATTATTACGGAACTATATCTTACTGAAAATGAAATATTTGAAGCAATCATTAACATCGATACTAAAAAAGGTGTAGGACCTGACTTAATCCCGCCGACTTTTTTATACAATAGTGTTAGTTATTTGACTTATCCACTTCATCTCATATTTAATAAATCACTTTCCTCAGGTGTTTTCCCATATGCTTGGAAATCGTCTTATTTAATTCCCATCCACAAAAAGGGCGACAAAACACACGTCGAAAACTACCGTGGTATAGCTATTTTATCGACTATTCCTAAGTTGTTCGAAAAAATGGTCGTAAACAAAATTACACCCATCATAAACACAAAATTAAATGAACAGCAGCATGGTTTCAGAAAAGGTCGTTCTATTTCAACAAACCTTTTGGTTTATACATCTGAAATCGTTAATGAAATGGAAAATGGGCACCAAGTTGATGCTATTTACACACATTTTAGTAAAGCATTTGATCGTGTCGATCATACTATTTTGCTTAACAAACTTGTTGCAATAGGTATTTCGGGTACATTTCTTACATGGCTGTACTCTTACTTAACAAATAGAACTCAAAATATAAAATTCCAAGATTTTTTATCAAACACAGTGACCGTTACTTCAGGAGT